>VXAY01007089.1:4931749-5118414 GCA_013399855.1 Oxyruncus cristatus | reverse complement strand
GGGCGGGCGCGGCGGGCGCGCGCAGGGGGCGGGGTGTGCTTTCCCGCCCCTGGGCGTGCTCTGAGTGCGGCCGTGACAGGCCTTGAGGGCGAGGGCGGCTGGGCCGGAAGGAGGGTCCTGCATTGCCGCCTTCGCTTTCCCTTTCCCTTTCTCTTTCTCTTTCCCTCTGGCTGCAGCGCTGTTTCACCACAGGCAGGGCCTCGGCTTGAGCCCGGCTGCCTCTGATGCGCCAGACAGCTGTGGGCGAGAAGCTGTGCCTTGATGGGCTTTGCGTGGGCGCGGATGCAGCTTTGCTTACATGATAAATAAAAGTTTGGCACACGAAGCACTTAAAGTACCCCCTGCTGCGATGCTATTCGCCATTGTGCCCTGGGCAACACCGGGCAGTGAAGTGGCTTCTGTCGGTGGTGCTGACCATCGTCTGCCACTGACAGTGTCCTCGTCTCCTACTAAAGGAAAAGGCAAAGCCAAAAAGATAAACGAAACATCCCTGGCATGCGAAATGTCAAGAAATTACATTGTTTCTTGCTCCTCCCTTGGCTAAGGGTGTCCAGCCCTGGCTGTTGTGCTCCCCTTGGAAAGGGTTGGTACGTTGGGACAATGGGATGAGGCTTGGCTCCAAAACACGGGATTAGTTTGCATTAATGAAGTTTGCAATTAGTACTCTGCCTGTGAATACTTTAATATTTTAAATACAATTTTCTCACGCGAATCAGTTTTTAAAAGACTTTATTCAGTGCCACCTAGTGGTTTTCACAGTGTAGCCCAGAGAGCTACATCAAAACCAAATTTAATGGCTATATTTAAAAGTGTTTTATTTAGAGGATGAAGAAGCACACTGATTAGGTTGTTTTGCAAATTTAACCTAGAGCTATAAGCCCTAGGTATTAAAATAACCACCTGTTTTAAATGAAAATTGAGCTGAACAGCCCCATCAAAGCTGGCAGTGGCCAGTTGCCAGGGGCAAAGCAATCTTTCCACTCAGAAATAAAAATTATATTCAAACGTTTTCTGGAAATCAGTATTCCAGGAACAAATATATCTTTACTGTCATACAGACTGGAATGATAATAAAATCAAAGACACAAGATTGTGAAGCTCTGTAGGGAAAGACCAACATCAGCTCCCTGCCTGGGCAACAGGCTGTCAGATGAAATTGCTGAGGATATAAATATAGAGTTCTAGTAACCTTTGGCTGATGCACAAAGAACATCCAGCCTAGTTAATGACATCTTTGATGCTTCAAGAATTTTCTCTTGGCAGAGCTATTACTGTAGTTGTCCAAAGATTGCTTTGTGATCACTTATAAACTGACAGCTTAAAGGACATTTGTCTTCGCTTTCAAACAGTTACTGGATTCTGGAGAGGAGCGTGAGAGGCTCGACATAAACTGTGGTTACTTATAAAATTTGGAATTGGATATCTGTTTGGAAATAAGATAATCATAGCCTCAGACTTTGTAAGAGCGATACAATTTAAGTCTTAACCTGCTTGTTTCATTCTGGCAGGGCTTATTATGTTTGTAACCCGAGTGATTGCAGTGAGGTCTGTGCCCAGGCAGTACAGCTTTCCCTAGTGTTCAGATCTGCCTACAGAGAGGCACTGTTGTGGGGAGCAGGAGATCCAGATTCAATTTCAATCCGATGGGAATGAGAGCCCGCTTGTGTGCGGGAGTGTT
Organism: Oxyruncus cristatus; assembly: GCA_013399855.1. Taxonomy (NCBI): domain Eukaryota; kingdom Metazoa; phylum Chordata; class Aves; order Passeriformes; family Cotingidae; genus Oxyruncus; species Oxyruncus cristatus. Next base: position 5,116,736 of record VXAY01007089.1, on the reverse strand, counting down.
AGTGCAAGGTAAATCTGATTTGCACACTTCTAACGTGGCTACGAGGACACACTGCGTCGAGTCCTCACACCTCCCGCAGCTAAGAGCATGTGTGGTGGCAGCTGCTGTGGCGTGGCCTTGTGCGGTGTCACCACCATCTGTTCCCTTCCTCCTCGCTAAAGGCAGCACAGAGGGCCAGCCCAGGGAGCTGATTGGGCTGGAAACGCATCACTTTTGGGAGACGAGACAGCTTTCCTCTCCATCACACCCTTGAAACGACACAACTCATGGCTGCGCAAGCACTGCTGCTCCAAGCTGCGTGTTCTGGGGATGGGCTCGAGTGTCCCACAGCTTGGATCAGCCTAAGCTGTCCAGAAATGGTGTTTTAAAGCCTAAGAAAACGTCTCGAAGTAAATATTAAAAGGAGGCATTAGCACGATTCTGTATCTGTGTCTGACTCTTCTGTGTAATACAAGGCAATCTTGGCTCATCAGAGCTGATTATTGGTCTAGAGATGCCATGCACTAAAAATAGGGATGCCTTGGTTTTCCTGAAGTGGTTTTGCTGTCTGTTAGAGGGGAAGCAGCAAATCACTAGCGAAGACTTAATTAGGTAAACACTCTTTTCTTCCTCTGCTTCGTTATATTAAATTAAGGAGGCAATAATTAGTGGTTAAGTACAGAGGTTACTCCTCTTTGGGCTTTCCATGGGGCTGGAACCTGTAGCTGTTACACAGACTAGTGAGAGTGACGAAGAGTGTGAAAAATTCACCGTGTGAAAAATTCACAGTATGAAAAATTACAGGACCAGTACAGGTGTGCTAAAAATTCAATATCCTGTCCTATGCACAGAAATTCCCCCTCACAGTTCACCTTGCACTGAGGCGCTCATCTGTGGCAGAGCCCACAACTAAACACCAATTAGAGCCCGTATTATATTTTTGAAGTACCACTGATTGAAATGTGCAACTACCGTAATTGTGTGTAACTTTGGCTTATTCTTTAATTGAAATATCCTTAGCAGAAACACACAAGTGTCAGCAGGCAGCCCTTGTAAAATAAAACAAAACAAAGCCATTTTTATGAGAAGTGGGAGCTTTAAATGGCTCTAACTGTGTAACTGAGTTTAACACTCTGTGCCATTCGCTGGAGATGCAATCAGTTACACTATAGCACTGTTTTGACATGGGTGTCTTAATTTTTGTGGATTTTGGGGGTTTTTTTAGCTACACTGATAACTTGTGACAGCACAGAGTACTGATTTTAAAACTGTTGCTAGTGTGAATATGAAATGTGTACATCTCATTCACAAAACAAACTATAAAAAAACCTACGTCCTAGTAATTGTATTTACTTTCTCAGTAATACTCTGCATGAACTAGACCTTTGAGGGAATCTTGCTTTTCAGTGTTTTGTGCCATTTTGCTACCTGTTCTTACACTGTGGAAGTAAATAGCAAACCCTAATTATTCATCCCAATTCTTTGCTAAATAACTCTCAGTATTTCTGTAAATAGATGTTATTTGCACATACTCTTATGGAATTACACTTATATTACTTAGGGGTGAAAGAACCTGGCTTTGGAACACTGAGAAAAGGTTGCAAAGAAAACCACCCTTTTTCCCTAAATCCAGCTATGTTAATGTGGAGACATTTTAGGGATAACTATATTGTGGGGAGTAGATGGAATGAATAATATCAGATTGTTTAGATCAAAATGTATGTTGACCAATATATTACTCCGATACAACATGTCATGAAGATTTGGAAGCACAGAATTATCAAAGCATAAAGTACGCAGAATAATTAAATTGTGACTTGACATGTTGCCAGTCTTTAACAAAAACATGTGCGGGATGTACCAAAACCATCAGTTTTGTAACAAGATATATTAGCAATAGATAGACCATCCAGTTAGAGGAGTAGTTACACAAGCAAAAAGTAGCTGCATGCAAGGCAAGAAAAATGGTGAATTAGGAAACTGTGGTTTTTAAGGGCTGCTCTGAGGTGTAGCCAAGTATTTTACAGTGGGAAATTTGATCTCCAACAGAGACAAATTGTGAAGTCCAGAAACATGTAGCAGATTTGTTTCCCAAAGACTTTACTAAACTAGAATAAAGAATGATGTAAGGAACTATAAATCTGTAATGTTTGTTGATTTTTCTTTTGTTTAGAATTCCCTGTAGTAAGATCCAGGAAGATAAATGTAGGTTCATAAGTGTGTGGGCTTATCTACTTATTTGTCTCACCCTTCAGCTCCATGAAGAAGAAAGAGAAGGAGAAAATATCAGTGCAATATGTTTGTTATATTTGTACATAGCTCACTACGAGGAATGTGTTACATTAAGACAAAGAGAGTAAAATAACGTCTCTGGAGTCTGCTTTGACATAAATCATATTTCTGTGCTTTTATATTTCCATTTATTTCAGTGATCCTATCCTGCTGTACAAGTGGTACAATCAAAGGAAGAATCCATTTGAAAATTAGTTCTTGTAGTCTTTCAGCTTGTAACATGAGGAGTGTAGTAAAAAAAGGCCAGGCCTGATGTACTAAACTGCTCTGTCATTTACTGGTTTACGATGACTACAGAGGTTGTATTCCAATGCCCCTAGGATTTATAGTTGGGTTTTATCTTTATGATTTGGGCAGTCAACAGAGAGAGACTGTAAATAGATTTTCTCATCTTATAATGAACTCAGATAATGGTGCATGGGTGGATGGATTTACAGCCATGTGTTGTTAGGGGCTCTGTGGAGCTGGAGGGGGGTTATGCCTTCAAGGGTTAGCTAAAATTGGAGCTTCTGTGACTGACAGAATTATTTTAATTCATATGTTGCATATTCTGTTCTAGTCTTCAACGCACAAATTATTTTGAAATAGAAGTCCCTTAGTTTAAGCAATGGAAAATCTATTGTCTTTTCTATCCACAAAACAACTTCCACAGAAGAAAATTTTGGTTCAGGGAACACAAAATTCATAACAATAGGTGTCATTCAACTTTTTTGTAACATGGGGTTGGAAGACGTGCCTCCTGTATTTCCTGATGGGAAGGCAGTCCCTGCCAGCAGTGCTGCTGAGTTTGGACAGGCTGTCCTGACTTGTCTCTACAAACTGAGTCATAAAATAAGTGGATTTGAGATTAGAAGGCCCATCTCAGTAAGACAGTCTATCCTAATATTAAAAAGGGATACAACTTGAAGAATAGAAAATTAGCAAAATAGAAAAATCCAGCTCTCCCAGCATGCTTGAACATGTGCAGACCAGTTAGATACAACCATGTACACTACAGCAGGAGTGGATCTGTGCAGGTAAAGGGTTGGTCTGGCCCTCCACACTGTACAGTTTTTACTTCAAACTTGTTCTAGTCTGGTTCCATGGACTGGACACACAGTTTCATTTGAGAGAAATCCAGATTGTGCACTCAAGACCACTCTGGGGGACAGAGCGAAGTAAGGTAGGAGGGCACATCTGAGCATTCGGTGTGCATCCCAGCTAGAACTCTGATACAGATCCACCCCAATTTCTTTATGTTAAATTGATAATTCTTGATGTTAAATGGTAAAGAACTCTGCACTATTGAGATGTTTTACCCACAGGTCACAAAGAATTTTACAAGTGTTGTTACCGATTATTATAGTTTTCTCAGAGAGGTGATCACCTACTTGTTCCCTTGACTTCCTTAGGAATAGTGAAGAGCATCCATCTCACTACACAGCAGTCAGCTCTTAGCCAGAGTTTCAGTCACTGACAGAGTAAAGGCTACTGTGGATCTGGCCCATAATGCTTTAGTTTTTTTACTTCACAGTGCTATAAACCTTAGCCTTCTTTCATTTTTAGCATTCTTTCTGTGGTGTTTACTGATATTTAACATTCAGGACAAGAAAATATATAAATCAGAATTCTGCCTGGTTGATCGTGTTATGACCAGGTGGTCTTCCTTGCTTGCTGTAGATGCAAGTACTTATCAGAGGGAGCTCTCAGTCACAAGTCAAAGAGCAAGTCATCAAGAAAAAAAAACATCCGCATAGCCAATTCTTGCACCAACTCTGCTAACTCCTCTCCTGCCCAGTCCACGAATTCCATCTAGGGATCTGTGTTCATGCTTGGGAACATAAGCCTTTGAGCTTATGCTGGAAAGTTCAGCTGTTGCAGCTTCTTTTCCCACTTGGTTTGATTTCTTTCTTGTATGTTTTTAAAGATGAGGAACTCCTGATGAACACGCTTTCACACAGACAGGGCACCTCCTTCCAGGATCCCAGTGGCAGTGACCTGGCTGTAAAGGCTCGGTTTCTGTCCCTCATCCCACGTGAACTAAACGCTCTCCTCCTCTTTGGTGATGCTGTAATCTGTTAGCAGTGTGACACTGATTTCCGAGCCGTGGGTGCTGCCCGTGACCGACAGGGCCCTGGTAGGAGAAGTGCTCTGGGTGGCACTGGGAGGCTTTCTACGAAACGCTGCCCTGCAGCACGAGACTTGCTTTTTAAAATGTTGCCGGAAACTTTTACTCAGCCAATAAAGGGCAAAGGGATTGACGCAGGAATTGCTGAAGGCCAAGGCGCGGGAGAAAATCGTCGCTATCAGGTGGAAGGTGGAAGCGTCTACAGAAGTGTGGTATGTGAAGGAGCGGTACAGGTAGAGGATGTGGTTAGGCAGCCAGCAAAAGGCAAACAAAGCAACAAGCACCAGCACTGTTTTTGCAACTCTCTTGCGGGATTCAATCTACAAAAAAAAAAACCCCAAAAACACATATCTGGTATTAGTAGCAATTAGTAACATGTTTGTATTGTTGGTGCTGGATTGGCAAAGGAGTGTGAAAGCCTAACTGCGTTAGTAACCAAAAAAACAAAAATGGAAAAAGAAAGCAAACAAATGAAACACAAAACCACAGAAAATAAACAGGTAAAGAAATCTATTTCGTAATTTTCTTAACAAAGTGATTACAGTGCAGAGCACATTCCCTTTCCATTATAAATCACATGGCATTCTCGTCTAGACTAGGACTTAAAAGTACAGTAGTTAATGTGTCAGCTCACATGGATGCAGTCTCAGTGATAAGAAATCAATGGTTTAACTCCTGAGTTTATAGGGCTGGGATAAAGCACAACAGACCCATCCCTCTTTAGGAAAGCATGGGCACTCACAAGTGGTGAGTCATGAGCATGTGTGTCAGGGCACAGCTGAGTTTGGGTTGCTGGTGTGGGCTGAGTTTGGGGAGCTTTTTACTCCACTATCAGATAAAGTTTTATACTCAAGAATACGGAGTTAATCATCACAGTAGACTTTGGAAAACTGGACACTTTAGAGCTTGATCACAGCTTACCTGCTTACGGGCATGACCGTGTTCTTCTGCTGGCATGTTGGATGTACTTTTATATAAAGTTCTGGCAATAAGAAAATAGTAGACAGAAATGACAGCCAAGGGCACAATGTAGAACACTAAGAAGCAAACCAGGGAATGAGCTTCCTGCAGAATCTTCTCAGATACAGGATAGGGGGCACATGCCTCAAAAGTTACATTTTTCTCAGGATTGCTGAAAGAATACAGATCTGAAAAAACAGCCTCTGGGATAGCAAATATCATGGAGACGATCCAAACACATCCAGCTTTGCAGCAGGTCTTCAGGAGCGCATCTGAAGTCTGCAGCTCCAAGGGCTTCACGATGGCTCTGTACCTAAAACCACCAACATCATTGTCAGAATAAACAGAGAAATAATGCAATCACCAACAGTGCAAACTTCGTAAGGGTAAAGCCATTACTGTTCCTGATAAACTAAGGGTGCTGGAATTGTCTTGGAAATGAAAACAGATACTAGCTCTTTGGAATTAAGATGGAAATGTAAAAACCAATTTTAAGCATGCATTTTAATGGATTGTCTGGCAGGACTTGCCATTAAAACCTTCCTAAGTAAAGGTGATTTCTACTGTTTGGATTGGGATCAGTAAAGGCAATCATCCCTCCTAATTTTATGGCGCTGCCTAGAAAGGTAAATGATGGAATTAGTATGCAAAACTGGTAATGGTGTGAAACAGGTTAGCTATTTTATAAATCATGAAACCAGGCACGTACACCCCTCCTTTCTTCCATCTTCCTAAGGTCTCAGCGGAGTGCAGTGATCTGACCCAAAGTAATGCTCCAGGACTCATTCATATTTATAACGCAGGAGCGGACACTGCTGTTGATTCATGCCTGTGACTCTGCAGCATGTGGACTGAGTCAGGCAGACGAGAAAAATCTGGGTAAATCTACAGATGTGTGAAAATCTGTGTGGAAATGGGACACAGAAAAAGGACCGACCCCCATGATGGAGGGTGAAGACAGACAACAATCTATCCAGCTCCTTAAGGATCAGGCATTCTCAATAGTGCAGAAAGAAGTAACCCCTCCAGCAGGGCACAAGACTGGCATGAAAGGAAAGGCAGTGGAAAATGACCCAGAGGATAAGACAGCTTAGTTGTACTATTTTGCAGAAGCTGAGGATATGGTCTTTTTCTCCTCTAGGCAAATTCAAATAGAAGACTGTAAGCTGGATTGCTATTTAACAAATAAATACCATTTTTATTGACTTTGAGCTCTTCTAGCACACTGGAACATGACAGTCTGGCATTGAGCACACGACTGATCTGAGCTTTCTCAGTAAGTTTACCATGTAGTTACCCTGTGAAAATGTGGCATGGAGTACTTATGTAACAGCTGCCATGAAGAATTAAATACAGAAGCAAGTGTCTAAACTGTAGAATCAGAGAATGGGTGGGTTTGGAAGGGACCTTTAAAGGTCATCTAGTCCATGGTGGGTTCTGAACTGACGTCATAGAGGACCAAGACCTTGGAGCTATGATAGATAGTTCAGTGAAAACATTGGTTTAATATTCAGCAGTAGTTTAAAAACCACACCGAACCCTTAAAAAAAACCAAACAAACCCTCAAAATGTTAGGTATTATTAGAAAAATAACTAAAAGAAACACAAACATCCTAAGGATGGAATATAACGTGAATAGCCTGGAGAGACAGATAGGGATCTCTGTCTCTTCTGGCACAAGAGACAGTGCCATCAAATGAAGGTGCATTGTTGATTCAACAGGTAGTGAAAATCATTGCTGAACAAGTTCAAGAAGAGGCTGGACAAGGATCTAGAACCCACTGAGGTTATTAAATAGAAACCACATCTGCTCAAGGGGTCATCTGAAGGCTTAGGGTTTAAATATAGTGTTGGAGAGAGGTTTTTATTCTTCCCATGTGTCTTTTCTTGTCTTTGTACTACCACTGCTGGATGCTGGTATTGTCCTACACAGACCCTTCATCTGACCTACTGTGGCCATTCCTTGTTGGATGATTATTTTTGGAGTACAGTAGCAGCACCATTGCTTAAATTCTGGACACATGAATCCCTTCCTATTATGTACAATCCACAATTGCTGGCATACTTGATGAAAATCTTTTTCTCTCTTACTACTGAATTTCGTTTTTTGTTTTTTCACTGTTTGACATGCTCCTGCTGATTGAATGAAATCTCAACTTAGCTTTTTTCATTCAGGAAAGAAGTACTTGGAAAACTGATTGTTCAGCAACTCCTGACAGCAGTCAGAGCAGTGGTACCCACTAGCAGTGTTGTCATTGTAACCTGAGTTTAATTTCAGGACCTCTAGGCTAAAATATTTCCATAAATGACATAGGAACTACAAGAGAAAACATATATATATAAAAATATATGCACTTATGAAGCTGAAAATTACACTAGCCATCAAATTATGGGATTCATTCCTTTGCCCCCAGTCTATTCTGTGTTTTCTTTTGTATTTTTACCCCGTGTCAACCTTTTATGTTCTAGGATTTCAGAGACTTCTTGAATGCATAGGACAAAGGATTTCCACTCATTTTCACAGTTTTGTTTTTCATCTTCCATGACTACTTTAGTGCACCACTAGATAGCACCAATATACTGTCCTTTCTCCAACTTAAGCAATTTCCCTTTTCTGTGCAATTGAGAAAAGCCCCTGTACTGTACTTCAAACTAATAAAAGGTCAAAAGACTTAAAGGGTCTTTCTCACTTCACTCCAATAAAAAGCAGTGCTCCAGTTTTACTAACACGCATTTTTAAATTGCATGGGAGACTGGTCAGCTTTGGGTTTGTTTTTAGTCTATTACAACATGCTATTTAATATTGTGCAAAATGATAACTTCAGCTCTTTTATCCATTTCTACCCTCGCACCTGCAGCGTCTCCTGGCAAATCAGTTGCCCAGACCCACCTGTCAGCACTGAGAACAGTCAGGGTAAACACTGATACTCCAACTGAGGTTAACTGGATAAAAGACAGAAGCTTGCACCCAATCCTTCCGAAGAGCCAGGTGTCCACGATGTAACGTGTTGCATCTATAGGCACGCAGGTTAACAGAAGCAGCAGGTCTCCAAACGCCAGGCTGGTGATGAAGATGTTGGGAACCGTCTGCATTGATTTAATCTTGAAAAACACTTTGATGAGTATAGCATTTCCAAGGAGACCCACGGAAATGATCACAGCATATGTGATGTAAACTGTGCACAGTATTTCTAATCCCGGAAATGAGTCTTCGGTCCATTTTTCGTTTGTTGTTTCATTGTCAGTGATTGATTTCAGTGCTGTACCATCCATAGATGTGCACAAAGTCTGGTTAGCTGAATGCAAGTATGCTTGAGACATGTCTTTAACTGTTTCTTCTCCCCAGGCTGGACTTCGGTTGATCAAAAAATTGTTCAATATTTAGCTTGCAGCATATTAGCAAGGTCAATGGAAAGGTGCAGGTTTGTGCCTGAAATTAGGATTCCCGTTGCACATTAACTACTTTCATCCCCTTCTGGATCTCAAAACATGCCTAGGAGAAATGCACATAGATCTTGTTCTGAACTGGGGAGGAGGTGGAGAATTTTTTTATTGGCTTTTCAGCTATTGGAGCAGAGAGGGAGGAGGAAAAGAGAAACGGAGTTTCTTTAAAGACATTAGCTGGAATGAGGTGCTTTTTTTCATGTAGATATCTGGCAAGTAAATATCATATTGTGACTACTGTGATATTAGGGTTTGTTTATTACTTAGTAAATGTTTCTTAATGTTGTTCAAAATATTCTAAAAAGGAAAAAAATGGAAGCCTGGAATACTTTTCTCAACAGTACAGGTAAGCAAAGAATATACTAATTTAACACAGAACTCTTCACTATACATCAGTGGCAGATAAAATATCTCAGAACATATATAGTATTTGCTGGAAAAGCTGTAGAGACTGCCTGTGTTCTGATTAGTCTTTCTATCACAGCAATGCAGTGACCTTCCAAAAGGCAATATAAAATCAAAATTTACAGCCATACTCCTGCTAACATGTATATTAAAGCTTAGGTTTTTCTATCAGAGCCGTCCCATTGCCATCAAAACGATACCTTATAGTAAAGTTTGAACAGGTTTATAGATAGGTGCTGGACAGAAGCCTTGTATCTTGCAATAATCCATGTATGTATTGGCTTTGGATGGTGGATCCAATTTTTCAAATCTTCTGGGAGAAAAATAACTTTTCCTGATGCTTTCTCGATCAAACAAGTCAGTAGTACGAGTTTTCTTATCTTTAGATTAGTCAACAGTCAAATCTTAAACTCTGCATTGTAATGAACTCCTGATTAACCTTACTATAAACTAAGGTACAAGGAGTGCGGTGCATTGAGGTAAATCTCCTGAAACTAAGAAAGCCATGATCTAATTGCTAAGTAGTGGAAGTGGAAAAACTATCAAAGGATTGATCTTTATGCCTTGAAAATGAAAATCAGTAGCTGGAGTATTCTTCCTCCAGATTGTTCTTGAGCTGTGATGTTCTAATGGAGAAGGTACCCTGCTCAAACCCCGAAAGCAATCTCCCAGCAGAGTCCCTTTGTCTGTAGCTGCACACACACAGACACACAAAATCGATTTTTTTTCATTTACTCAAAAAACCCTCTCTCAGTCCTATGCATGAGAAGTCTTAATTTTACCTCTCCGAGTCCCAATCCTTTCGAACACAACCATGCTATAGGTATGAGGTGGTGGTAGGCCAGGTGGCAGATGTTAGATCAAATGTGAGACCTGTGCTGTGGAGGGGTGGGAGAAGGACTCACTGATGCAAAGAGGATGGATGGGTTAAAAATTCTGATTACATTTTTTGGAAGTGCTTTTTAGAAGAGAAGCTCTTGTCACGATCAACCATAATATGTCCTTTCATGCAGGCACAGTATGTAGGTTGCTCACAGATTTAGGTATCTTTGAGGATGCCTGATTATGTTGTCCACCCACACTGGCGTAGTACTGTGCATTATATTTAATACAGAGTTCACCAACTGTAGCAGATTGTGACAGCTTAATGTCAGATAGTTACATAAAATGTTTAGTTTTCCTGTATGAGAGAAGCAGGGTGTCACCAAACATTGGGAACTAATTGCACTCCACCAAGTGTTGAGTACTCAAGGGTGGCAACTGAATGAAGCATCAGGTGTTTAGCTGAAGCTGGAATTTAGCTGAAACTCATTGCTTGCCTTGAATTGCACTAGAGGTTGGTTGATGCTCCAAAGCTCAGCCAGCAGCAGATCCCAGGACAGTCCCAGAGCTTCCAGTACAGCCCCAGAGCTTCCAGAGCCACCCAAGAGATTTGGGCTGATAACATGAACTCAGAGGCTCAGTAGTTCACTGGACCATTTTGTAAGTTGGGACAGAGAACCTGAGCTGATACCCCTCTGTGTAACACATAATCCACAGAACTGCACTCATGAGCTATGAGCTGCTCCCAGCAGTTGTGTGGGGATGGTTCAGGTATGAAGGGAAAGCTGACAGACCTCCCGACCCATTTTAAAACCTCTTGAGGACATCAACATGTGCCACAGATGGAAGCAACCCCAGAAAGGGGCAGAGGCTTAAAATTCTCTTTACTCCTGAAACTTCATGTGCTGTTTATCCCAAACTGGACCTGAATTGATGTGTCTGGACCTGAATGCTCAGTGTGATGCTTCATACTTTAGAAGCCCTCACCACCAGGATGCACAGACACATTTTCCCTGCTCTTTCTCTATCAGGGCACAGTATATATGTCTAACCCAGCTCACAGCAGCAGGAAAGTCTACTTGGTTTTCTCTTTCCACTGAGACATTGCATTTTTCCCATCTTTTTTCCCCCCTGGGGGAATGTGGCAGAAGGAAGCTCCATCATTTCTCCCAATTCTTTCTTCAGTCCTTGTATTAGTGCAGGTTTTAGGTAGTGGGCTATGTTCTCTCTTTATGGAGCATAACATACTGTCTTAGTGGATTGATAGGAGGTAAAAAAATACTATTCTGAGAAAGCACACAAAATAACACTGTCTAGGCCCAACAAAAGTTGGAAGTACAGTTAGTATACCACATCTGCAATTTGTTTATGATGGTGGAATTTCAGCTATTTCTGGTAGCTTTCAGTTGTTCAAATCCAGCTGAAAAGGAAGAGAATGGCATTGTTATTTCAAACTGTAGAGTAATCTAAGGTGTTATTTTAGAGCTTTGTCTCCCCGTGCAAAGAGAAAAGCAATTTGGGTAATTCTGGCTATTGTTTCAAGTACCAGGCTTCACAGAAAATCAGTGTTCCTTTTTGAACTCCATGCTGCAAAAAAGTACGAGTAAAATACTCAGGAGTATATAATTTAGTTGTATTTTTAATGCAAATTTTCTGTTTTAATGCAGTGTGACTGTTTACTTAAGTCATTGCCATGTGCTGCATAGTGTCACCCACTCAGTAAAATCCTTCAGAACCATTTGCTCTGCACCACACCAAAATATGAAGAAAACAACCAAAATCTTAACTCCCATTAAGGAATTGATTTTCCAAAATTGTAATTATTTTGTGGTGCATATTTTTATTGTTTCAATGTACATTCTTCATGCTGCATTGATTACTATTTATACAGATATGTCAGATTGCTTTGTGGTGAGAATGCTAGGAACACCAAACTGATACACTCTGAACTACAGCTATATTAGACAGCCTGGGGGCTTTAGGATTATTTTAACTCACTCTTTTTTAGGTTGTTATTTGTATAATTTCTTCATAGAACTATTCAGTTGCCTTAATTCTTCTTTTACGTCTCAAGCTCATTTTATTCCCTTGCTTTGATTGTCTCTCTTAGCAATTCCACCATCTGTTTGTTGCTGGCTGGTGTATCCTTCTGTCTCTCCACTGAGCAAACTGACGTTTATGTTCATTGGGTGTTAACGACACAGAGATGCCGAGCAGCTTGTCTGTCCTGGTCCTGGGTTTTGGTAGACTCTGTTGTGGCATCCTCCATTACAAAAGGCTTTTCCCAGGTTGAGATCTCTCCAGCAGATGAGCCTGACTGCTCTCCACGTGCCCAGACTATTCGGCGCAGAGCAGGACTCTGCTGCCGGGTCACCACAGGCACATTCCTCCTACTGCTCCCTGGATGGGGAAAACTGATTTAAGTTTAGTAGCCTGCCCAGATCAACATAAATCTTTCCCTTCCAGCAAATTTCAAAAGCCTTCCTTTTAGGTTCTGGTTTTTTGACATGAAGGAAGGCTTTTTATTTCTCCATCAAAAAAAATCCTACCCTGGAGTCCTTCAACAACTCTAGCTTATAAATTAGACTCTGCAGTTGTAACTAGAATTATATGAAATACATTTTTCTTCCTAGTGTTTTCTGAACTGGCAAAGCCAGTGCTGGGAAGAGGAATCTCTGCTCTAGAGAACATTCTAAGGGATGGGTGTGTGTGATTGCCTTGTTTCTGACTCACATCTGTGTTTCAGCTTTAGTGTCTTCTCTTTAAATTGAAAATGCCAGTGGTGTGACAAGTAATGGCAAGATGGGGGGACAAAGAGCCATTTCATGTCTGTGTGACTTGTGTGACTGTTCCAAATCCATTTTATAGTGTTCAGGCAGCCAGGGTTTTAATGGAAAAGCCTGAATGCACACCTGGAGTGAGCATCCCTGTCAGAGATGGCAGTCCATGTTTAGAGCAGATTACTAACACATCCAGCGTTGTGTTCAGTTCTGCTCTGTCCTCCTGGGACAATGGGAACGAGTCATTTCCACGCACCACATCTGAGTGCCTCCCTAAACATAGAGAACATCACCTTCCCATCTCACCAGACATCCATTTCGGAGCTATGAGTGCCAGGCAAAGGGGAGGAATGTTGCAGAGGGCACTGCCCACTCTGGATTTCTTCACTTGTGAGCACAAGAGCTTTATTTCAGTGTCTATCAGCCCGATGCTTTTCACCACTAATTGGGAACATCTTCTCTATCCTGTATTTTGATTTTTTTACAGTTTCGCAGTCTCCCCAGCAGTTGGAGACTAAACAACTACTGAGCTATAAAAATGGAAAATGTTTTTTAGTACACTTGAATGATGGTTTCCTCATCTGCATCACATTCGTGGCAGTGTTTAACCATTTATTGTCAAAGACTACCCATTTACTAGAATAACACATTACTGGGTTTACTGGTGTGGACTTGATTTTACACCAAGGGCAGAGGGAGCTGTTCAGGCACTGAGACTCAGGGCATCAAATCCTGCAGCAATATTTAATTGGAACAGTGTCCCTGTTTTTTGAAACTAAAGATGGGCTATCCAATTAAACTTTCAAATACCACAAGACTTATCAACATGTCTAGGAGTAAAAATAACACCATCCCAGCCCTCAGTGTTATGAAAGTGAGACGGAAGGTCAGTTTGGATGAGCTGTCAGTGGGAGCATTCAGTGATATAGCAACAAGACAGATAACTTCTTGGTCAAAATATGGGAAAAGAGCATCTGCTTTTGTTACAATGCCCAAATCCAGACTGTTCAGTGGAGTTAGTGGGACAAAGTCTGCCTGCTATGGGATCTCAAATGCTGTCATTAATCTATGGCTCCAAATACCTTTTATCCTGTTTCTCTGTTCTTGCATTCCTTCCATCCCCCTTTTCCGAAAGTTTCCTCAGCCAGTTCCAGTATGGGAACGGACAGTGAAATACTGGTGTCATTTCTCAGAAAAGAAAGAAAAATAAACAGTGGAATTTATCCTTGAATTTCATCAATTACATGCACAACCAGGCAAGGAAGTAATATAGCAGCATAATTCTTTTGGGTATCCTTGAAACTCTCAATGATACATTTAATTTGGAACCATTAAAATGCCATTACATGCTAAATACTTTTGATACCTAAAAGCACAGTGAATTTTGCATTAAGACTTAATGATCATCTTATGCAATAGGTAATTATCTTCCCAGTATTTTGATTTTTAATCTCAAATCATTTCCCGTAATGACGCTTCTTTTGTTGTCCCAATAATAACTGTCTGCTAAATTTAGAAAGAATTATCCACCTTGGGTGTAAGCATTGCTGCCCTGTGTTGTCAACCACTACTGCAGATTCAAACACCCTCAGGAGGAAGCCTAAACAAGCTGTACTGACCTTTAGCTGTCATCCTATGTAATATTTATCTATCCCACGGTTACCAAAGCACTGTACATACACTGAGCTAGAAGGCAGCTTTAGCCACTTGTTCATAAAGGGACATAAAAAGTCTCTGGGAACCTGTGAGTGAGCTGCCAACACCTTGGATCTGCATCCCCTGACTTAGCTGGTACAAAGGGTGGTGAGTTTTATGCCAGTCTAAATAGCAAGATGAGAGTGGGGAGTGTTTTGTTGAATTCAGCACAACTGCTGCAGTGACTTTACTATAATTTTTTTTTTCCTTTGTATCATCTAACCTATCGTTAGCAACCCACTGAGATCTGACATTGAATAATTGTCTTCATAAATATACTTTCTGAAATCCTTATTTCACTGCTTTAAAAGAGAGCACACATTTCCTGGTGTACATGTTGCTAAAAATAAGCAATCTAGGAGTAAATGAGGACGACTTAGAAATCAAAGGAGCTTAGCTTTTCGACTGAGTCATGGAACCATGGAATGGTTTGGGTTGGAAGGGACCCGAAAGATCATCTCATTCCGACCCCCTGCCATGCGCAGGAATCAACTGATACAATCCAAACAGGGAGGAGGAGGATGGGATTGTATTGGTCACGCACGGCTCACACTCCAGCCTGAGCTGTGGAAGCTGTTCCCATCACTGAAAATTATCGGGATGTGAATCACAAGCACAGAGCAGATTTTATTAGATTTGTTCTTTGTGTGTGTCCTCTCCCTGTGAAAACCATCAATGCACGATTCTGTGACAGAACGTCAGCACAGATATGTCGGAGAAGAGCAGATGCAACCGTGCCGGTGCGGAAGATATTATTTCAGCCCAAGGAAAATTACACATCCTCATTCCAGCTGACAACCTAAACAATGCCATGCTTGAAACATAAATGATACACTGTTTAGCTGGAAGAGCCATTAGGTGTGTGACGGAGAGTGGAAGTGAGCTAACAGCCTTCCCTGAACAAACAGCGCTTTGCATTTTACATAAGTGAGTTGACAGGGGTTTAAAAAGGTGCTTCCAGATTTTGCTTTTTGAAAAAAAAAAAAAAAAATTCAATAGCAAGAATGGAGACCTGACATCGCTCCACACTGTGCAGCTTGCTCTTCTTCCTGCTGGTACACCTGCAAAAAAAAAAAAAAAATTCAATAGCAAGAATGGAGACCTGACATCGCTCCACACTGTGCAGCTTGCTCTTCTTCCTGCTGGTACACCTGCAAAATGGGAAACATGCTGATGGATCTGCCCAAGAAATTTCCAGCCATTTCTCAGCAGCCAGACAAGTCTTCAGTATTCCAGCACTTTTCTTACTGCTTGTTCAGCTTTTATTCGAATTTTTGTTGCTCTTAATCTGTTAATAATATTATGAAGGCATTTAGCAAAAGCTTTAAAAAGCAAGGTACATTTCGCCTTTTATCAGGAATGTAATAAAACAATTACAGGATGCAGGAGACAAGGCCAGTCAGTCTCATGTTGCTCTCGTATTGATCCTCTTTTGCTGCCTTTTTATTTTAAATTAGAGTAATAGAAAATAGATTTGGGAGAACTTTCAACAGGTCTTCCAGTCCATCCTTTGCCCTAAAGCAAAATATACTTATATCAGTTCTGGCAGGTATTTGCCTCATCACTATGAGTGGTTTTTAATACCTGCAATGATGGCAATTCCATGTGCTCTCTAGACCACTTATTCCTTAAAAATAGAAATTGTTACCTAATGTCTAGCCAAAATGTAAGCCTTCTTTTCTGTCCTCTGGAGTGGCTGCAGAAAGAATTACTGCATGAAGGAGAAAGTGAGGGTCAAAGCAGGGTGGTAGAGACACGTCAGGCTGTCCACCCACCTACACTTACTGATATTGTGGCAGAGACAAACTGGTGTAAAAGGGACTTGTGGGAGAATTAAACTCCAGTTCCGCTGAAGAACTCCACAGCCTCCTTCCTTACCCTCTCAGAACCCCCCCTGGGATGTGCAGCAGCCGGGTTAGGGGGGCAGGAGGGGATCAGGCACAGCTTCAGCACCACAGCACAGCATGTCCTGCTTCGCTTTGCAAAGCAGGTAAAACTTGTATTCAGCAGCAGATTGTGGAACAAAGAGTTTACTTAGGAAAATAAAAAACACAATACTTTGTGTCTGACGTACTGAACTGCCTTTTATGTTACATTTCTTCCGCATTGAAAGCAATTTCAAGTTAGAAACAAGTGGGGATGAGGTGGAACTTGTTTGCATGTTTTTGATGACAACATTTCTCCCAGAAAGCTGAGGAACTGAAGGTGATCTGCCTGATTTCAAGTAGGCTGGGTGTAGCTACTGTACATTAAAATAGTCATCTTTTCCACTAATTGCTGTGTGGGAGTTATTCACAGACTGAAAGAACCTTTTGTATTTTCTATTGTACATAGCAGCTCTAAAACATCGCTCCATTATATTATTGTACTCCTCTGTCACTGGTACAGGTTAGTATTTCACTATATTATCAATCATAAAAAAATCTTTACTTGAATGATACACGGAGAAGGGCATTCAAAACTGAAACTAGAGTTTGGTTGAACAGGCGAGTTACCAATTCAGACACATCCGCTGAAAGAAAAGCCTCTCCTTAGTAGGAGAGGAAAGTTAAGTCTCCCTTGTGATGTTATAAAATGGAGTTTATCTCCTGCTGTATTCACAGCAAAGTAATACTAAAGGGCAAACTTCTTAATCACCACCTCCAAAGATGGTAGGATTTTATCTGCTATTGTTCTGTTTATTTTGTGGTTTGGTTTTTTTTCAGGAGAGATAATCTGAAACTTATTTCATACATATAGATACCCATTAGAGGTGGGAGTTTCAGTTTTTATTGTTTCCACATTCCATTTGAAGGTACTTGGCAGCATTTTCAAACACTTAAACATGCATCTACGTCTCTTTCAAGATCTAAAACCAAATCATCGGAGCCAGCACATCTGAAAATAAAACCATACATCTTAGAGGCTGAGTCCAACTTCTTAATGCCCAAGTTGGTCAAACTCCATTTCAGAAAAAGTAAGGAAAGATATGTCCATGCCTGAGACAGTCAACCAACAGGCTAAAAAATATCACTTGAAACTCAGTATTATGTGTATTAGGCTCTGACAATAAGTATCAGATGAAGAAGGAAACAGAGAAATGGCAGGAACGTGTAAAGGGTAAAAAAAAGATGATCTATGAGAGGGACTAATGATGAGGGAGAGAATGTTTCTGTTTAACATGAGGACTATCTTGGAAACACAGGGGCAGCAAATCCTTGTGTGGTCAGTATTGAAATTCCACTGAAGCCTAGAGTTGAGTCATGGGATAACTGTGTCCAGAGTGATAATTGTACATTAGAATTAATTATGGGAACAATGCTTGTTTTCATACACCACAAAGGAGAACCATCACTAGATAATCAGAAGAAAACAAATTGAGTATCAGTGTAAAAATTCTGCTTTCTGTGGGTAGTGCAGTCCTGTATCCATGGTTAGTGTTCTTCGTGAACAAGGATGTTTGGTCTCATCATCTTCTGTAGATACAGCACTGGAGTTGTAATGGACTTCAGCTAAGGGAAAGAATTGGGAAAAAAATTCCATTATAATGACTTGGTTTAATGTATTTAGAAAGAATCCTATGAGAGTCTATGCAGAACTCGCTGTTTTAACATCTTTGGGGAAATAACACAAATCAGCGTGTTTCCAAAAACAACTAGGAATGTCTGGTGCTATTCCTGTTTCAGAAAATGGCTCTGCAACAATTTCTTCATCTTGGAAGGCAAAACCTTCTGCTGGGATTCTTCTGGATTAAAAAGACTCATGGCAGGTCCTGTTCAGCTTCCTGGAATCCATAAGATCTCTACTCTTTTGGGAGTGCAATTCCAGTTAGGGAGCACTATTATCTGTCTCAAGACTATGGTGCTTCCTAACTCGAAGTAGGTCCTGTGTGAGTAGCAGCCAGCTGGCCCAGGGTAGAATATCTCTTAGATGCCTAAGATAGAAGCTGAGCAGGGTTCCCTACCTTTTGCAGAAGAGCCATCCCAGGATTTTAAAGGCTTTCTTACTTTCCTTAGTACAACAGAAGCTATGTGTAATGTAGCCATTAACCCCAAACCACACTCTGGCACAGACAAAGCAGTGAAAGATTTCCTATTTATTTCCATTGGTTGGGATTTGACAGTCACCATATGGAACCTGTTGCATTCCAGTCTATGCAGTGCACACTGTTTTTCTTACCAATCTTAAAATTCCTATCTGGAGAAGGCCTGGGAAGGAAGTCTGAACCAGTGGAAGTTGAACTTGTTCCATTAGAATTTAGACTCTGCAAAGCCTGGGATGGTGATTTATGGTTTAAATCCTTTGGTGTAGATCCTGCAGTTGCACCTGACCCACTCCAGTCTGAAATCAGAGAGCAGAAGGCTCAGAAACAAAATTCTGTACAGGTGTCACATCTCAAACAACCAGAGAATAACCACCCCTTAGATAGCCAGAGACAGCAATACATCTCCCTTCTCCTTCCTGGGCTGAGCAAACTCAGCTCCTGCACATAAGAATGTGGCATGCTACTAACATGCCAAATATTCTGCATAAATTTCAGAATCTCAGCTTTATGAAGACTGGAAAGTCACCAAAAACATTGCTCACATAAGGGAACACTGAATGGCATGTGAGAACAGAATTAGGGACCAAGCTGAAATCATTTCTGGAAATCTGCAGTTTTTACTGCATGCTGTCAACCCATCATCATCTCGTATAAGCAGTTAACGGGAGAGGATAAAGACTTGTTAAAGAAAATCCATCCAATGCAATGCAGAAAGGCTATTGAGGGGAGCCTTATTTCTTAATGTAGAATAAATGTGACACCAGTAGCAGACAAAGACTCATGAGTCAAGCTAAACAAACCCCCTCAGTGCTTACCAGAACAGTTACTCCGACGGAATCTTCCCCAGCAGAAATGTACTCGGCACTGCTTCACTACCTCATCCTTCATTAGGCAGTGAAACACAAAGATAAAGAACCCTAGAGAAGCAAGAAGAGAGATTAATGTGTTTTCAGATGTATTCTCCGAGCTGCTGTCCCTTTCCTAAATGTTTGGCATGCCCCTGATACCGGGAATGTTCTGTATGGGCAGAGAGGTGCTCCCTGGGCTGGCATTGGGACCTTCAAGGTCCCTTCCAACCCAACCCATTCTGTGATTTTAGGATCGTGTTGGCCCAGAGTGGCACCGAGTCCTTTGTGCATATAAATGGCTGATAGGAAGAGGTTTCTGCAGATTTTGTATGAGAATAATCTGCAAGTCACTGTGGATTTTATCAACCATTTTTGTGCCCAGATGAAAAGGACTGTGCCAGCTCCTAAAAAGGTGTGTTTATTGGGACCCATGTTTCCAAGGCATGAATTCATGTCTTTAGTAGTCTATAACAGCAATGCTGTCTAAACAACACTGTCATCCCACTGCAACAGAGCTTTCCTTTTAAAATAGCTAAAACCCTGTAATACAAAAGCTCTCCTCTTCCCCCATGCTTGAATTACATGATGTTACAAATTTATTTCTATTCCACAGCCCTAAAAACCGTTGTATTTATAGCACTACTCCACTGAGAAATTACCTTGCAAGGTGTTAAAAATGCTGAAGAGATACAAGAAAAATATCTTTACTTCTCCCCAGGCAAAAAAGGCAAAGCCCCAAGTTAAGCCCAAAAGGAACATCAAGCTGAAAGCACTTTTGAGGTCTTGGAGAACACTCCGTTTCCAGAATCTGGATCTCTTTTGTGTCCTTGTCTTCACAGAGTGGATTTGGAGGAGAACAGTGATGAACATGGCTGTATTTGTCAAAAATATGAAGAAGAAATAGGCCACAACGGAGATGTAGAACACTAGGTTGTCCTGAATCCAGCAGCTGCAAGAAAGGGAGGTTTGTATTCAATATAAGGAGTTTATGAGAGTGAAACTCAGCAAGCCTGGTTCCCCAAATGAGTATCCTCTATGCTTCTCCAACACTTAGAAAGGGGCATTCCCTAATGCCCATTATTTTCAGCCAGTGAGGACATTCATGGAATCTCTCCACTTGCCCTTTTTGATGGATGTTCTGGATATTCGTTAACTTTGAGATATTACTATTTCTGCCAAATTCAGATAAACATGACAATTGTTTCACAACCTAATGATGTATACACAGGAAGACACACTGCCTCGGGAAAACCAAGTTAAATATGACTTAATTAGGAGTCTAAATAATAGTATGCCACTGGTTAGCTTTTCCTTAGACATAAATTAGTGTCTTTTTGCTAACAATGGGTAACAATTTTCCCTCCGAGGTGTCACAGGGGTGTGTTGCCTCTCTGATGGGATAGAATTCAAATATTCCAGGTAATCTTCACCAACAAGTGATCAGATTGTGCTAAACAGAAAGCAGGTGAAAAAAATAGAAGCATTTTTGCTATAAACCCATTTTTTAAAAGGATGAAAGAATGCAGTGTTTTCCCACTGGAAAAGAGAGGAAGCTGAGATGATTTAAATAAAAGAATTTGAAATTATGATGAGACAGTGATGTGAACTGAAAAAAAAAAAAATCAAAAAAAACCCCAGAAGCAAACGTGCAAAATACTTGAGCAATAATTGTGCCTTTAGATTTTACCAGAAACCCAGAACATGAAGGAGCATATACTAATGTCCCACCAGACCGAGCTAATGTCATGTAAAGAAAGAGATTTTACAGAAAACAAACAGGGAGTTGAGTGGCAGAAGCCTTCCCTGTCCTCAAGCACAGTTCACTCATGTGAGAGTTACTCCATGTAGTAGCCACTCATCCAAAATGATTCAATGAACCAGAACCACTAAAAGGAGAGGGTAAAGATGGGGAGAAAAAACAAAAGCAAGAGAGAAATTGTTGCCTTATGGTTATTTCTTTATCTCTTAGATACTCTGGTGACCATCAAAAAGCTTAAAGCATCATACTTACAAACTGCTGTAAGGATTGCTCTCAGAGTGGGACCCATTGCCATAGAAGTCTTTGTTTATAATGAGCACCAGAATAATTACAATAGCTGGTATTCCTAATGTGGAAAGCAAGGGAAAAAGAAATATTTTGATTAAAAAGAAAAAAAAAATGGAGAATACAGAAAGATGTCAGATAATCTCTGATGAGTAATTACAGCAGACATTTGCATCTCAGGATAAAACTCTACCCCCAAAATCTCCTTCTGGAATGAGTGCAATTAAATATATGGCATAGCAGGTCGAATCTCCCTATTTATGTAAATTACAAATGAGTAGGCATAAAAATATCTGTGTTTGCAAAATGTTTGTGAGTGTTCAAACATCTCCAGAAGGGATCCAATCTGGCAAAATAAACCCAAGTGATTCTTACAAAAGCTGAGTGTCAAAAGAGAAGCAGACCACAGCATTTTGTGTTAAGAGCTTATAGAGACAGACGTTTTCCAGGCAGTGTTTTATCAGTCTTCCCTGCCACTCAGCTCCCATTTCCTATATTTTTTTCAATCCTGTCTTTTCTGTGGAGAACAGCTGCTGCCAACAACACCATCATGGATGGCTGCACCTGAAAACAACTGTGTGCAGTGTCAGATCTCAGGATAGAGATGACAACACACTGCACACTGTACAAGAGCCAACCGTCCCTTCAAAACAGCGTCTAATTGTGACCCAAATAATACAGAGCAAATTCTGCTCTAGGTCAGTGCCTCTGACAACACCTTTTCTAACAGCTGAACCAGCCTCTGGGTTTTTCTGTTGTGTTTCTCCCAGACAAGCCTCTGATGCTTCTCCAGGGAAGTCCTCAGGAGAGCAATGAATGAAAGCCAAATCCCCCCCCCCCGTGTGGGGGAATCATGAATAGAATGCCAGGTATTCTGGGCACAGAGCTTAGAGAAAGAGCTAAAAATTGGGCATTCCCAGTGCTGGGTTGAGGGCTGAGGGCAGTTCATCCTGCCACAGGCACACACACACTGGGGTGAGGTACCCTGATAAATCATTCCTGTAAGAACAGGAGGGGTAGGAGAGCAGTTCCTTACACCCACTTTTGCCTTTTCATTTGACTGTGCAGGGAGCAACAGGCACTTTATGCTAATGTTTCCCTGAGCAGAAGAAATTTAAGATGAACCTGCCTGGGGGGAGAGATCCATCCTTACAGCTCAGGGTGTGCATCACATTTCTACTAGCTCAGTGTCCTCTCTTGCTTTTGCAAATATGCCCCAATCCTAGAGAAGCTGACAAGCCCAGAAGTGGAGAAGAAATATTCTTGCTTACCCCAGCCAGCAATGCAGCATTTTAGGATGTACTTTGGGACATAAACATTGAAAACTTTGACAAGAGCCAAGTAAAAGTGAACAGACTCCAGGCACATCCATGTGAAAGCTGCAAGGAGGAAATAGTGAAGGAGCACGGCCATGGTGATGCAGAGGCCTGGCTGGTTGAATGAGGACAGCCAGGAATTGGTGAGGAAAACCATGTTCAGCATCAGCAGTGCAGCACAAAGGTTGAGCAGGATTTTTGAAGGGTTGTCTCTGCGCAGCTTCCTAAAAAGAAGGGGAGAGTCCACAAGGTTATTGCTGGATCATCCAACGTACAGCCATTCTGTGATTCTGTGAAATTTGGGAACATAGACGTTGCTGAACAGTTCAAACTGGTGCTTGTATTCATGCATTAAGTGTTTGAATCCTTCTAATTTCACCAGAGGTCAAAATAAAGAAATTTTTATAATGTCAGCTCTCAATCTTTCCTCCTATGCATTACAGCATCAAATATTAACAAACATTCTTACAGTTGCTGCAAATCCATTGTTGCTAAAATATTAAAAGCCGTGTAAGAAAAAGGATCAGACTTACTCAAGGGTTAGATATGTCACCAGAGTTACTCCCAAAAAAAGGGAAGAAGCACCACATCCTGCATAGCTTATCACAGTTAATATATGATCATGTGTGACATCTATTTCTGTCCGGGCCAAGTCCTGTGTTACAAGATAAAGAATCACAATTGTTTGCCACTACAGATTAAGAAAATTCCTTTACACGTTTTCACACTGAAAAGAAATCAACTCCTGTTCTGCTTACTGCTACTCTTGGAGGGTTTCCATTAATATTTTTATGCATTTCTGACTGTGTAGTCCTACAGAATATACAAACTGGTAAAAATATGCAGTATTTAAAGTATCCAGCAGTAAGTTGTGAAGCTAGAAAAGCTGTCCTTCAGAAAACACAAATTTAATAAGGATTCCAGGATCTTGACAAAGTGATTCCTCTGGAGCTTTGCTTTGTAGGAGAAACTATTTTGTTTCAGTGGCAGTTGCCGTGCTTGGGAGCTGCACAAATCTGCTAAATGTCTTGGAGTGTGGGAGGATCCTCCCTGTCCAGAAAGCATCCCTCTGCAAAATCAGCTAGGAGACTGTGCTCTGCTTCTCCACAGCTGCTGGAGAAATATGGAGAGGATTTTGTTGTTCCCTGACACAGTTTCTCGTCTATTTGGTGAAGCTTTGAACCTCAGACTAGTAACCCACATCTCTGATGTTGAATACTTGTAGCCGTGCTGATTACTAAAGTGGCAGTGAGGGGTGTGATCTTAAAATCAAACTGAATTCTCTTCATATGAATGGGAACTTGAGCAAGTGTCCAAAATCTGAACCACCTCAATTCCTCCCTGTAAAATCACATTTTTACTCCCAGAGAGGGCTTTTGCCTCTGGTGGAGCAGGGTGATGCTGACCTCTAGGGGAAGCATCCTAAGCAAAGGTGGGGCCATTCCCAATCCTATGGTCTGTATCCTGGTGGGATTAGACAATTTTAATCTACTCAATTTGCTTAGAACTTATCTATCACTTCGCCTTTGTTGCAGCCCATTCTCAGGCAGCCATCTCAGCTTTTGACATTTTGTTTTTAGGGGCAGTTTTCTCTGTATTACAGAGAAATAAGAGGTGATACATAATGACATCTCCCACATTTGTATTAAACTTCACTTTCTGATGGAGCACAGATAAAATATTCCAAAAGATGTGATGTCATTAGTTGCCACTGGCAGGTAATAAATTTAACACAGTGTTTCCAACGCAGTAAATAACACATTAAGGTTGATTAAGTTACACTGCAAAGAAGTACAAACTACATCTGTAAAATGAAATTGCCTTGAAGCAGGTGACATTTAGATGACTTTATATCATTAATTCATTACAACTGTTTTATTTGTTATTACTGAAGTTGGCAAAATTGCAGATGTCTAACAGCTTGCATAGATATG
The DNA here is from genome assembly GCA_013399855.1 of Oxyruncus cristatus. Classification (NCBI taxonomy): domain Eukaryota; kingdom Metazoa; phylum Chordata; class Aves; order Passeriformes; family Cotingidae; genus Oxyruncus; species Oxyruncus cristatus. The sequence goes on along the minus strand of VXAY01007089.1, from coordinate 5,092,086 downwards.
AACCTCCCATCTCTCCCCAAAACTAAAAATGAGTTTGTTTAGTGCCACGGGACTTTCTGGGAGATGATTCAGAGTACTTACCAGTAGGACTCCAAAATGGGTAAGATGGTTACAAAAACAGATTGTGTAATTCATATCTGTATATTCCATTTCACACCCCGATGTATTCCAACCACCCAGTCCATCTGTGTAATAGAGAAAAAGGGATTTTTAAGTAGAGTTAGTCATGCTCAGTCATTTATAGCTCTGCAGCACACAGGGTTTGTGAAGATGAGCTCAAGTTAGTACAGATTGCAGGGTCATTTAGCAGCACATAAGTGAGATTTCACACAGGAATACATCTTCTGTAGTTGCCTGAGAACCTCAAAATTTGGATGAAAGCCTTTGGTGAAATGAAGAAATATTTAAAGTCATTTACATGTCTGCACACATAGAAAGCAAGAAGAACCTAGTGCTGGGCTGGGTTGTGCTGCAGGATGTGGAAAAACAAAAAGAAAGATGTATGTACAGGGCAGAGGATTTGTTTAGGCAGAGCGTAGCACTGAAAAAGGCAGATCTTCTGTGGTAAGACTGAATTTATGACCCTATTTATGGGGAATGTATGACATATTCAGAAGCTAAGCTTCTGATTTTAAAAAATACATATTTTTGAACCCTAATATTTGCAGAACCAGCCTCTCCCATATGCTCTCTTATCTCTCTGTGTCTGTTGAGTGCATGAGCCACATTCAAGGCCTGACCCCAGCGAAGCCCCCACTGACCTCCCTGAAGCAACTGTGGGAATTCATCTGACATTTCATTGCATTTCTGCTTTTTTCTTCGGCTAAGTCTTCTTACTGATATAGTTGCAGCACTGTACTGTGCCATACATGTATCCCTGGGGCTAACACTGATCACTGAGGTACCAACATCAACACGAAGCAGCAACACCGACTCAACAGGACAGCCTCGAAGTCTCGAAGGTACAACATCAAGGAGCCAAAGGCTGCTGGGGACAGAGCAAGTGTGGCAGCTCGGCAAATAACACTTACTGTTCTTCCCAAAGTCCCAAAAGACGCAGTGCACTGCTGCATTGCCCTGGAAGCAGAGAAGAGGAGGCTGTGACATTTATTCAGTACATCCATATGCCGTCTGCACTTGCAGACGGTGCAACTTGCTCCATCTTGCTCTGCCTGGGGTGTATAACTAAGGCTGTGGGGTTTGATTTCCCCTGCACTGCTTGACAGGAAAGCCCACTGCTCTCTGATTTTTTGCATGGTGGTGCTGCAGTGGGTCTGTGGGTCAGGGGCTGCTGGACTCTGGGGCTTGGGGAGCCAGCTGGGATATTGTCCATCACATCCATGGCACTGAACCAGCAGAGTGCTGATTTTTGCCTCTCCCTTTACCGAGGAAAATCCTGAGAGCCAGTGATTTTCCCAGTTTTACCTGTATATTTCAGTACCTTGTAGTCTTTTAAGGACAGCAGAAAATCTGACAAATTGTCCAGCATAGACCAATTCCTGTGTCTAATCTCATTGGCTTCATGTGGTGTCTGAGATGTCACACCAAATTACTGGTGAAATTCAAAAGTTATGACTAAGACCTGGAATAACAACCTGATATTTTATACAATTAAAAAAAGCAAACAAAAAAACCAAAACAAACCAACCAACCAACCAAAAAACAAAAACAAAAACACAAGAAACCTTTATTTTAGATTTTCAGTGGCTCCTCTCTCTGAAATCAGGCAGGGAAGACACGTAAGAGCTGAACAGATGTAAATGGATATTCAATGCAACGTTTTCTCTTGGGGACATTCTAGTTTATTACTCATAATGCTGCAGCAAACTTTCCCAAGGCACAGATTCATTTACTTTTATTATTATTATGTCATTAATAAAGTTTAATAAAGCACAGAGTTTACAGGAAGCCAGCCTAACAGATAAGTTGTTAAGATGTGTGATCTGTAGCCTGTCAAATACAATTAGGCAGAGAGCCAAAGATGTAGGTTTGGATGATAACTCATTAAATATTTAATTAAGATAATTTTAAAAGGTCGAGGGAAAAAATCTGAGAGATACCAGATGGCCTGGTGGAGTAAAAATGACAGAAGAGAGGGGATATCTAGATGAAATTTCTGGGTATATATTTGCTAGAACTGAATGAAAGAACATATCTCCATAAAGCAGCATTTCCAAGCTCTCATTAACTTGAACTTTAATCAAATTCATCTTATTGAATAATTTTGTTCTGCTCTGGGTTTGAGGTATATTCCTGTGGAGGCTGGACCTTAAACATTGACAACCCAGATATGCTAAGGTGAAACTCAGTCACCAAGTTTGACATGTGTCCATTTAAAATAAAATAGACTTCAGCTTTGGAACATCATTTTGAAACAAAACAAAGCAAATTAATCTTGAAAACATCTTTGCAATGTCTTGGGTTTTTTGGAGTTTACTTCTTTTGATGGCTAAACAATTTGCTGAATTCAGAGCAAAGATAAATCATTTCAGTCCTGCTATTTTTTTAGCAAATAAGCTATTCCTTGAAAAAAAAATTGTCCAGGTCATAACAAGGCAACAATAAAAAGGTCTTGTGCTGCTAAGCATGGCTTTAGAGCAGAGACACAAACTTTAGTAACCTGCAGGAATTTATAAACACCGAGATCTGTGTGGTCTGTCAATATTTGGGTTTTGATGTAACATGGAGAGGTCAGGCAGTAAAGCGTTTCAAGCTTATTTTTCCTCTTCCCAGTTTACTGTAAGGGTGAGTGAAATCAGCTCTGCCTCACCTCATCCCCGAGGAAAGCAACACATCCTACCGTGTTCTGGTCTATGTGCTGAAGAGTGACAGTCACAGGCTCATTAAGGTTCTGAATCGATGCATTTTCAACACTGGCACTCACAACATAAGTGTTCAACTTCTCCACTGTTAAACTTTCATCCTGCAGGGGAGAAACACACGCATGCAAAAAGAATCCAAGCTCTTCCTGCTCCCTTTTTTTTAATTATTATTTAATTGTACTTCTTGGAAATGGTGATTAGCTAAACCCCATGGGATGCCTGATGTAAACTTGCTACTTCATTAGAAAATGTAGTTAGCTGCGATTCAGGGACAGTCTCCACATCAGCTGAAGAAGAACTGAGTCTCAGATGCATCAGCTGGATTGAGAAAGCTGTATAATTGTTTCAGTATATTTAAACATCCAGTTGTACATCATTAAGCTCATTAGACAGTAGGCATGACTGTGAATGCTTCCTCTGTGTGAAAAGTATTGCTCAGCACTCTGCATGCACCATCATTCCAAAGAAAAGTCTCCCTTTTAGGTTATACCCACCCCTCCTGGAGTTAAGAAAATATAGTAACTACTAGAATAATCCTAAATGCTGCACATCAGTGCTGCTATTTTTTTAATGGAGACATAAATCTTGAAGTTATTTTCATAATGTTTGGTATATCCCATGCATGGTCCTTAACCAAGAGCCTACTATCAGAGGAAGGTTGGAGTATGTTCTTTTCCTGCATAACAGAAGGATTAGAATAACATCAGCTACAGAAAATGAACAGAAAGTCTAAGGTCTACAGACACCTCTCAGAGCATCCTTGCTACAGAGAAGGTTTTGCTGCCTGAGTACAGTTTCCTTGCACATTTCTCCACCAGGCTGATACTAACTGTGCCTGGAACAGAGGACACTGTTGGGATTTCTTTTGTAGGCACTGGGAACAGCTGAGCCCATTCCTGCTGTATTTGGGTTTGCTGGGAGTCGTAGTTACCATGAAAAGTGAAGTAGTGCCAAAAAATTTGAACTGGATCTTCGAATGCTTGTCTGGGCCACAGTGCTCAATCCCTAGGAAGTTCTTCAGGGATTTTGGCAAAAACACTGAGGCCAAGGCGTTTTTGAAAGGGTTTTCTTGCACATTGATCTGCGGGAGAGAGATGACATGCTCAGAGCTGCTGTCCTCAGGTCAAACACACAGTGGGACAGAAGAGCAGCAGGGTTGTCTGTTTTAGTCCATGATTCTGAGGTGATACTTTGCTCTCACCTGGAGATCCACACCTCTATTGTAGGAGGTAATGCCAAAGGCCAGTCCTCCAAATGTGCTGGGATCTGGACTCCACACCAACAGCGCCAAGGAAGTGGTTATGACCGACGTATTTCTGTCTGTGTAAGTCACCTTGTAGCCTATCTCCTCAGTTGTCTGCAGGATACTTCAACAAAAGCAACAGGGAGAAAAAAAAATACATCTCTTGAAATGTTCTCCTGGCTTCGTAACACACATTCAGGGAACAATCAGCTAAAACCCTTGGCTGTGATTCATGATCACAAGGAGCAAGCCCTAGAACAGAATGGGTCTGTTTTGGGGTGGATGCATTTTGTCTGCACAGGGTCAGGTGATGGCAAGCACTTGAGTCAGCATGTTTCAGTGGGCTGAAAGTCTGGTAGGTGGAAGATACCCTTCTGCAGGGACCACACAAGGTGGTTCTGGGAAGACCTGAGTCAAATACTATTCTTCATCTGGAAGGCAGTGACTTGCAAAATCTGCTAATTAGACTATTTGCAATCATCTAATTGTACCCTCAGGTAAAATATCGCAGCCAGAATAATTCAGTCTGCAAGGAACCTCTGGAAGTCTGTGCTCCAAATCCCCACCACTCCAAGCTCCAAAGCAGGGCTTCTGCTCAGGGTCTCATCCAGTAAAACTCTAATTATCTCTGAGGATGGCCATTTCTGGGCCTTACTATCAGTGAGGTTTTTTCTAAGTAGACAGAATAGGCTGGAATGTACAGGAAGCAGCAAATTAGGGCTGTTTAATACTCATGGGTATTGAGAGTCAGGGACAGCTTCACATCTTGTTTGGCTCCCTTAAGGCTATTCAGCAATATGCAAGGAGGGATAAAGCTCTACTGAAAATGTGAAAGACAGCTGTTCCCAGAACAGACTGAAGGAAAACCTTCCTGTCCTTTGGTCTGGTATTACCATCATGCATCATCAGCCCCAGATGCACCAGGACCCTTTCAGCCACAGTTGCCCTAGAGCTCCAAAGCCTGGAATTCAGCTTCCCCAAAATACCAACTCTATCTCCATTAAGGATCAAGAATAAGATCCTTGTCCCTAAAACGTTACAGGAGAATTCAAAGCAATGGATATTTCCCTTAAAACCCCCCCAGCCTATTTGAGAAGGCAGAGGTGGTGCGTGCTGGCAGCTATCACAGCCCCCACTCCACACACTGCAGTGTGATAGGCTTGGAAGAGAGAGCACTCAGCCCAAAGGATCACGAAGCTACCCAGTGCTTTCTCTGACAGATTTTCTAGGCTATTTTTGGCTACTCCTCCTTGCAGACTCCTGAGTTTGGAAAAGCAATGCCAAGTTGTCCACTGCAAACAACTGGGCTGTGGCATAGTCACGCTCCAGCCAGAACTTCTAATTTAACATTGCATAGCTGTGTTTGAAAAGTCTTTATGAGCACAGGTAGAGGCGTGACAGAGATTTGTGTCTCCAGGCTGACCTGTCAACAGACCTCACTGCTGAGCCACAGAGATCACCTATGAGAGGAGGTGGCAGCTGGGCAGTCCCTGCGCTGCCTCCGAGTTCGGATGCCCACAGGGAACAACACTGTGAAGATTCTGCAGAACTGGTTCTGGTAAAAGCACCTTTGACAACACAATAACCAATTTCTGCTGCTAAGAACCACAAACGTGTTTAAGATCCGAGTACAGAAATTGCTAAATCCCATGGTGATGTTTTAATAGAGTGAATGAATTAGTCCATGATGCGATTTCAGCTTAGGAAGCCTCTTCTGGGCAAGTTATCTTACTTACCTATTGGTTATTTTTCTGATGTTCTGGTCTTCTATTTCTTGCAGCAAAATATAGTCTAGTATAGACAATGCAGTCTCTGCAAGTGTCATGCTCACATCTGCAAGCTGTACAATATCAGAAATTTTACTTGCAATGATTTCTAGTTCTTCCACATGCAGTGTTGCATCTGGCAAGAGGTGTAAAATATGCTGTATAACATCTTGTGCATTCTCTGAAAAAAAAGGAAGCAGAGATGATTTATGCGGCACAGCTCTCTCTCTGGCTATACAGCTGCATGTCTCTATGTTAAATCCGGGAGTTAATCTCATTCTCCTCTCTTTCCACATGGTCATAATGCTCCTGATCTACTACAGAATTATGTCCTAAGAATAAGTCAATAAGCCCTCAATGTGTCAATGAAACTGACAGAAAGTTCAAAGCAAAATCTAGATATCTCAGATTGTATTTTAAAGGAAGAAAATAATGTCCTTTTCATAAGAATGTTGTCACCTGCTTTTGGATTTATAAATACTATCTGTGAATAATATTTACCTTTTGCCATGTTTACAAGCATTTGTGAGTTCCAAATTAGACAAGATCCTCCCCTTTCCCCAAATGCTGCTTACCTGGTACAGTAGCAAAAGCAAATTCTGAATGGTATCATTTAAAAAAAAATGTATTTGCCATTCATCATCTCATCATCCTTCTATAATTTTTTATAGAAGCAGGGTTTTACACCCTGGGAGTCAGATGTGTGCAACTGAAGATATCTTTCAATGATCTACTATTTGATGCACTGCTGAGGAGGTGGATAAGCCATGGTATTGGGTTTGTTCACTATTCAAACAGTTTACACTGTTTGGCATAGCTTAAAAAAAGATATAACCATGTGGTAAATGTCACCTTATCACTTACATAAACTACAGCACCAACTTTTCAATTCCAGACACTGATTTGTGCTTCTTTGTATGATATATTACGAACTACTTTGATGTGGTAACAGCGAGGGTACAGACAGGCAAAACCTGCCACCTTATTCATTGGTTATTTGCTTAGTTCTAAATCAAAGTGTAGGATTTGAGACAAATCTTCAAAGGGATAGCTAGAGAATTCTGAAGCACTTGCAAAATCCATTGACATTAAAATGCCTTTAAGATGACCAAGCGAGCAGGATGCACATAAAGCAACCTTATCACTTCCCTTGTTCAGATGTAATAAGCATTATCTGAGTAAAACTATTTTACTGTGACTCACTGTGTCACTGAAGTATCTGATGCCTTACCTTCTGTTAGCTTGATATCCTGGAGGCCTAAAATATTATTTGGAAGTTTTTCCAGTAGTTCACATCTAGTCATGTTTGGTTTCTTCCAGAAAGCTTGCTCTAGTTCAATACTAATTGCACTGAAAAATTAAAACAATGTACATTGTTACAGGAAAAAATACATAATAATGATGTTCCTCATATTGCCCACTCAGGTAACCAAGAATGTAATTAATTAGCTCAACTTTAAATGGAATTGCAAGTCAGATCTGACTTAGAACTTGTGGGAGAAGAGCCCAAATGCCAGAGCCCTTTGAAATGCACCTGGAGGTACTGGAGGGGAGGGAGCCATGAAGAGATGGCAGAATATGCTACAGTGCTTGTGTTTCCCCTCCCTGCCCAAGCAGAAAGTCCTGAGGTTGCTGCAGGTGATGGGAATGATGCCATACTCCCTCTTCCTGCAGCTCGTGCTGGACCAGCCCTGTATCCTTTGCATCCTCCTTGGCACAGCACTGCTGCCATGACAGACTGCATCCTGGTTTACCATCACAAAGCCTGGTGCTCCCTCCTGTTTTCCATGGAGGAACCAAAACAAGATGATCTGATCGCTCACCAGCTCCTCTGAGCAGTCTGCAGAGGGTTTTTCCTGCAGCTGACCTCTGCTGTGGAGGCTGGACTTGTTAGTGGCCAGGAATAACTCCCCTTGTACCTTGAGTGTGAAAAGCTTTCTGGACAATCCGTCAGTGCTGAGGAGGAAATACATAAAAGCTCTTCAAAAAGATTGAATAGTCAAAAAGAAGTTCCCCCTGACACACAGGAACCCAACTGTTCTGTGGACCTCGCTTCCTGATGGCAAGGAGCTGTAATTTGCAGACTGCATAGGAGTATTTTACAAGTTTACTATCTGCAAGAAAGAATTTTGTTTATATTTGTTTAGATATTTTGTCTCTTCTTCTACAGTCTTTTTCTCTTTTGTTTGACAAGGTCAGTTCTCAAGGTACAGTGTTAGTTTCCAGCATCACAAACCATATTCAATGACAGCACATCCTGCAGGCTTCTCTAATCTATCTGAAAGTGCTTTCACACTGCCCCTCATTATCCCATCAGTGTCTTTCCTCCAGGCTTGTAGTTTTATCACCTGCAACTGGTATTTTTGTAAGCTGTTGGTATAAAATGTTGTTTTAAATTTCAGGGATGGTCTGTCAGCTCTTACCTCTGTCTTACTTCTGTATTTTAAGGAGCAGCAGAGATTGTAACTAAACCAAGAAAGTAATTGTTTACCACCTGAGGTTTGGTCCAATATGCACAGACATTACACACATGGCAGTGAGTTTGGTTTCAGTGTTTGGTTTTGGTGTCCCAGGAGCACTGGCTATCAGCAGGGGCTCCTGGATTTGTAGCTGAATCAGCCTGACTTTGCCTTCATTGCAAAGGTGCTCAGACCTGCCTTGGCACCGGGATTCAAGTTTTAACTTCCCTCCATTTGTCTGGAACCCAAGTTTTCGATCTTGCTGTCACTGCATGATGTTTTACAGCTTGTGCATCAGATGAGGTCAGCCTGGCTACTTGTTAAGAGTGTTTTCTAGCCTAACCTCTCCACAAAATTTGAATTTCATAAAACACTTGTAACCAGAATTACAAAGCATGTGTTTTCCAATGAGGTTTTAGTGAAATAATACCTATTGACTTCACAGCCACATCTTCAGGTTTCACATACAAGGATAGTGGTGCCTCTTCGTATGTGTCATTCAACAGCTGTTTGATCCTGAGACTCAGCACTTCTTGTTTTTCCAGAGATGTGGCCTTTATAATTGCCTTACAGACGTAGCTACAAATAGAATACACAAACAAGGCTGCCATATTAGTAACGTTTCACAATGTTTAAAGTTTGGGGTGAGCCAATCATAAAACCCTGTGCCCACACAGAGGTGGAAGACTCCATGGCTCCCTGGAAAACTGAGATCTAACTAACCACTTTCAGGATCTCTGGTGGATTCCAGCTTTTCCTCCTCAGAACAGCTATTGTGCTAAGTGACTGGGCTTGCTCACTCTAGGTTTGGAAAGACAGTACCTCTCTTTGAGTGGCTTCAGATGTGGCAGAGAGCTGCAAGAAGCCATGAGTGGACCACCTCAATGGACCTCTGATTTAACTGAGGGCTAACAAGTGAGATTTCGTCAGGGTTGGGATGTTTCATGTGTTCCCAATTCCCTCCTGTCTCCACACAGTTGTCCCCCACTCCTCAAGGCCTTTCTAAACCATTTGCAACCCCTTGAAGGTGCTGAGAACCCAGCTCTGCCTCCTCCTGGCCTAGAGTCTGAACACAGTCTGGATTTCCTACAGAAGAGGTGTAGGATTCATCCTGGTATCCCTTTTGGGCACTGTCCATTTACTGGCCCCAGTGAAGGACACTGCTCACAGCCAGCTCCTACAGTGCAGCACAAACCTCACAGCTTGCAGTGGAAGCACTTTGAGCCTCCCGAGATTCAGGGTATGAGATGGAAACCTTGGATGCTCAAATGCATTTCCCCAAGCCAAGCACACACTCCATGTGTGCTTTTCTGGTCACTCTGCAGCTCAAACAGCCGTGGAGGGGTATAAGTCTCCCTCACCCTAAATATGAAATCAATGTGAACCATGGAAACCCAGTTCATAACCCCGGGTCTTACCTTTGTGACATCCGCTTTACCTTCCCCTTCAGGTCACATAGAGGGACACAGAAAGTTAGAAGCTGGTTAGAATCAACGGGCACAAATTGGATTTTGTGGAAAGCAATGAGCACAAACCCAATGTTCTCATTAAAATGGAGCCTGTTGCTTTAAGTGTAACTGGAACCTGACTCCATAGAGCAGCCTTTGTTTCACAGTCCTGCCAGAGGTCCATCAGGACGATTCAGTAATTTCAATAAAACACAGTACTATCAGCATTTAGACCCTTAAACTGCTATATCCCCTATGCAGAGGATAAGAAAAAGTAATTATTTAAATCAGAAAATAACAAATTACATACACGAGTCCTCCTATAGGCACTGCTTTGTAGATAATCACCCCTGCAAGGAAAAGAGAGTAGAAAATATTTCACTGTAGCATATAAATATAACACCCCCACATACTGCCTAAAATAGCTTCTGACCACAATAAGCCAGACTTTGGAGCAGAGAAGTCATCTTGAATTCAGCATGGATATACCTACAGAAATCACCAGGACCAACAGAGATGTACCCTGACAAAAAACTCTTCGTTCAGAATGGGACCCACCCTTCCCTTAGGGCTTTCCACATTGTATTCACCCCATGTGAACAGTGCAATGGGTTAGTGTATTGTCATTCGTAAAGCAAGCAGTAACTGTGGAAGTCAGAGAAGAAAGCAGGAAGTCAAAATACTCATAAAAGACAAAACTCCATGTCCGTACAAGTGATACTTTCACAACTTGCTAAAATACGCTCTCAGCTGCTCACAGTTTGGATATGAATACAGCTGGATTGGGCTAAAAGGTGTGAAATGGGGGAGTCTGGTGCAAGGAACCATTGTTTTTGAGCAGGATTTGGGAACTGTAATATGCTTTTGTTACACACGGCCATGCAAGAGCCAGTGTGAACACAGATAGCCCTCTGGGGTCTGTGACCCGCCCTCTGTGGGTGGATGTGACGCCCAAACTCCTTTGCACTCACATGTAATCCCTGCAATGAGGCTTCAGCAACACTAATGTGAGTGAACCCTGCAGCTACCAGCACTTTGCCCTACTTTCCATCTCCTGCAAGTACCAATTTCTCTGCTTTTTGGATGGCCAGGATGGCACACCAGATACATCAGCCCACTGGAGTCACCACTCACACACTGCAGAGGCAGCAAAGGTTTCATCTTGGTCAGGAACCAATATAAATGGCCAAAGATGAGGTCTCAGATTGAAGCAGCTACTTGCCTTGCATTGGACAGGATACAGATTTTCGGGGGAATGAGCCCAGTGAACAAGGTGTGGGTGTTCAACACGCTGGAAGTTGTGCAGACCTGCAGGTTTAGTTTCCACCCTTGTCACGGGCTGGTCAGTTGTGAAATGAGTATTTGGAATCTGGTTGCTAAAAGGACGAGGATCAAGGTGACACTACTGCACAGCCAGAACCTTACCTGATTTTAAAGTTAGTCACAACAAATTCTTCTCCAGTAAAGATTATACTAAACTGGAAAAAAAAAATAATGTTTTTATTAACTGGATTTATCAATACTTTTTCTAGAGCTGCTTGTAAATTTAGAATTGTCATCAAAATTCTAAATCCTGATGAAAATAGCTAGGAATTTTTGCAAAGTTTGAACATTTTTCCCTTCCTTCGGAATTTCATTTTGTCCTGTTAAAAGTGCATTGGATAACATGATTCTTAAATAGCACAAAATTGTTACATTTCTGTGTTGTTCCAACAGTTTGCATTCTGTACACTGGGGGTTGTACACCTTTAGAGGTCCCTCCCAACTCAAACTATTCTATGATTCTACCAACTCTCCTCCTCATCTGATACTTGCTAGAAACACAGGAGAATGAGAAAAGCAAGCTACTCACCCAGTGTTCAAGAAGCCTCCTGGCATCATAGTAATCAGGAGCTCTCTTGGTTTTGTAGAAAAGAGAAAAGTTCATGTGGACATTAAAGAAGGTGACTGCAAGGGGACAACACAGTTGAAATGAATCCTGTATTTTGCACAGAAGGTGCCTGCCTCCCTTCCCATGTCCATACCCCTCTGCAGAGCCACGGTTGTTTTCCCATTCCCATGGTCACCAAAGCCCTTTGGGATATCCCAGACTGCAAGTGTCCAAGTTTAGGTTACTGCTGCATTGCTAGAAATTGTGTTGAAGAGCTCAAGGGCCCAAACACATGGTCATGTTATCACAGCTTCACAACGGAGTTGTGCTTCATATCTGAGTGTGCACGATCTTGGCTTTTACTGTCTGCTGGGAGTGCACAGGACAAACAGGAGGATCTGCTGATACAGGACACCTTGCTAAGCAGCAGTGGCTTAAACACGTCTGAGTCTTAAATTGTCACATCTACAGTGTCAATCAGTGTAAGTGATGACCACAACAGCATTTAAAATGTCACTGTTGAGCACTTACCTGGAACAACACCCTTGGTACTACTGGTTGGAGGTAAAGGGGGCAGTGTAGGAGCCCTTGTTGATGATGCTTTCCTCAAGCCTGCTGGAAAGAACAATAAAAGGCCTAAGAATTCATACTGGCAAGTGTAAGGAAGAGAATAGTCTAGGTGAGAGAAAGGTTTGAGTCCTTCAGCAAAGGTCATCGTAACAAGGAGCTGCTGTGGTTCCACAGACCTCTGCAGGATGAAGGCAAAAGCGAAAATACACCAACATGGTTTTCTTTTTTTCTCCAGAAGTAACTACAGCATAACAAGAGAGAAAACAGGATCTGTAGGGTTTAGATCCCAAGGAAGACCAGAGTTTATCCACCATTATCTTTTTTCAATTCTTGTGTTGAAGAGCAGTTTTCTGTGTTCCCTTCTTGCCTGTGTAAGCTGTGCCAGCCTTCAGAGAAAGGCACTGGTCACACACTGAGTGCTAATGGGTTAACAGGCAGTAATGCCTGTGAGAGGAACACTGATATTCGTGGTCTCTGGCTAAATGATAACCTGGCATAATGATTCCCATCATAAATGCTGGCCATCCTGTTTGTTGCTTTCAAAGTAAAGAATTCCAAGAATTCATTTGTAGCTAATTTTCCTTGAAGTGAGTCACCTTGTCAAGCCAGATATGACTTTTCATTTCGCATGCAATCTGCCACATCACCAGGCAGACAGTGACAAAACAGGTGATATTTGTCACATGCGCTACAGAAAATTGCAGTGAACTGAATCACTGTGTAACATTACAGGCCTTGGTGCTTAAAGAAAAGCAGGATCACAACATTTTGCCCTAGAAGTACTATTTTCTTGCTAGGCTGGTAATTTGTGGGTTTTACTTCACTTGAATGGCTGTCAGAGACTTGACATTCTAGCTCTGACTAAGAGAAATAAACTTAACTTATGAATGCAAAGCCAGAAGTCTATGAAAAAGGAGTGTGGTCAGAAATAAGCAGCATAAGACCATGCTTCATAAAACATTGTTTTTCTCTACAGTAGTTCAAGGTAAGGAGACTCACGAATGCTTGAAATATAACAGCCCATCTCTGACTCACTCAAATCAGTGGCAATATATCCATGGACAATAATAGAAACAGGGGCTGTTAACAACTTGAAGTCTCCTATTTTTATCCTAAGTGACTTCAAATTATCTTGTGAAGTTCAAAGGACATGCAAAGTCAAAAGCCCCTTCTGAGCAGGCACCCTACAGTACACCAGCTTCTGCTTCCTGGACACACAATTGATCTTCCCCTTTGCACTAAGCCACAGGCTGTGAACTCAGCACAGAGTCAAACTGGACAAAAGGGAACAATAAAGTAACTGAAGTCTATCTCTGAGTTGTCTCTCCAAGGTTGGCTCTTGTAGACTAAGCTCAGACCATTCAGTCTTCAGCTCAGACCTTCAGCATCCAAATGCTCCTCTAAGGTGCCAGTCTGTGTTATGTTGTCACCTCGTGATCTAGGAGATGGTGGTTTCAGCCCCTGTGGTTTCCTCAGCAGAGTTAACACGCTCAGAGCTGGTGGAGAGCTGAGACAGGAGGCTCCCCCACACCTGGAGACAGAAGGATAAGGAGCAGGAAAGATGCACCAGCTGTTCCAGAGATCGAACTGTCCAGCGACCTGCTTTGGCAGAGCACAGTCCCCAGTGTTGCCGGGATGTGCAGAAAGCTGCAAAAATAGCAAGCCTGCTTTTCTCATGCTTGATGAATTTTAGGTTTCCATTTGGACATCTCTCCTCTCAGGCCTTTTGCATCTGAGATAGTAGTAATCTTTGGAAATCAGAGACCTAATCTACTTTGGTTTACTCTTCCATCAAAACACTAGCAAGTCCAGGAGCAAGCTGCCAAATTGCCATTTCAAATCCATTGCCTGCAGTAGGTCAGAAACATGACCTGACATAATGGGCATTTGCTGATTCTTTCTTTGGAAAAGGATCCTCAGGCTTAGCTCAATGAGCTGCAAGACAGACCTCGATGTTCCATGCACAGAGCTCCTACCAACACTAACACTGTTTGGCAGACAAGAAGCCAGAAGCATCTACTGAATTAAAAGCCCTAGAGACAAAGGACACCAACTCCTCAAAAGAAAACAGAGAAACCTGGAAGCAAGGGGATGTGCTTTTTCCTGTGCACAAGCCCTCCCCATCCTCACATCATACTGCCATGAGAATACTCAGAGAGCAAAACCCAGAGGACCTGGCCCTCAGTGCTGCAGAGAGGCAGATGTTCCAGCATCCCCAGGGACTTTAATTCCACAGCTTAAACTTCCAATGGAAACCTGTATGCCTCCCTGTGGTGTGAAGCTGCAGAGATGGTTCTGTGAGCCCCAGTGTGATGTTACAAATAGTAAGTTTTCAAACTGACAGAAAATGAGTGTCTTGTTATAAGCTTTTTTTAAGAACCGCTGCCACAGAGGAAGTGTGATGAGGGCCAGTGCTGTACAGACATGACCTGTCAGTGGAATAAATATTTCTTTCCTACAGGACTACAAGCACCATGTTAGACTATGATTTATCAAGCCATATCCCAAACTGTTTGAACATCTGGGATTTAACTTGTCCCCCTGACTCTTCTACTGCTGCAGACCCTCTGCATGTAGGAGGAATCTGCACAGAGCTGTGTGATTACAGGCTTCTGTTCCTGTTGTTATCAGTGTAATGTTTCAAAAACCATTGCCTCAGGGGTGATGTATGATAGCACCCAGAGTCAGGCAGGATGAATCAGAAAAATGTGCTAGGGAAAAAAAACAACCAAAACAAAACAGAAAACAGCCAAACAAAGCCCCAAACCCATTCTGATCAGGGATGTAACTCAGAATGCTGCTTCCACCTCCTGACATATGAAGCATAATTACAACTTCACCAGTTATAATTTATTTCTTTCTCCTTCTCATTATCACCTGAAGAAAAAAGAAATCTGTTTATTCTCACATGTATTCTCACAAGGGATCATTACCAGCAGGCAGGTGTGGGACTGGCCACCTGCATCCTGTAACTTCATTTGCTTTAATTAATATGTATGTAATTCCATTCACGAAATGAGGGCTAAGGTACGATGACAGATGAAATCTGAAGCTACAAAAATACTGTGCCACTTATTTTTTTTAAGTCCTAGTCAAGGATTTTCATTTGATAATTTAATAAATGGTTTATTTGGCGTCCTGTAAATAAATATGTATGGTTTCCAATAGACAAGCAGCAAAAATTAGACTAGCCAATAAGAGAACTGCAATAAATATATTTCTGTATTATTAGCAGTCATTTTCAGATTTTGAATATTCATCCCTTTCCAGGATTATTTAAAATTAAGAAGAAAATCAGAAAGTAGTGTGTGGGTGAGGTAGGGGGAGGAAGAGATGAAGACTGAGTCAGTGAGAGGATGAGAACACACACTTTTACTTCTACACTTTTAGCAAAGACCCAGCTGAGCTGGAAAACAAAGGATTATCTTTAAGATCTCTGGGAAAAAAGCAAAGACAGAACAATAACTTTACTTCTACTATTAAGCCAAGCCAGCGCAATTGCTACAATAATTATAGCACTTACAAAAGCCAACACACCTCCTTGAGGCTTCCTCTGGTTACGTTCGTGTGAGAAGTTTCACTCACTTTGCCTAAATGAGCCCTGGCTTTCCAAAGATGATGTAGGATTTCCAAAACAAAGCAGGCTGCCCAACTTCACATCACAACTGCATAACCAAGCAATGCAACATAAAACATCCATAAACAACACATATAAACACAAGAGGCAAACCTTGCAGCTAGAGAATGTTATTGGGTATAAGTAACAATCTCAGACATGACCTTGGTATTGACATGGCACTTCCCCATGACATTTCATTACGCAGCGACACTTTGGCACAACTACTTCTTACATGGATGCTTCAGATTGTCTCAGGTAGACTCAGTATGTATGATCCCATACGGACAACCCACATGAACTACAGCCAGGTGCAGCTTCCCCCCTCTGACAGATGCGGCATCAATCTCAATATATGTTTACACTGCTCTCTGTTATCCCCACCTCATGTATCATCTGCATGCCCCTGTGCTACAGCTTGCTCATGAATTCCAGTTAATTAAAGTAAGGAGTAGATTTATAGTGGAAGTAAAGGTCTTGCCAGGATCTGACACATGATGGATTCTCAAACGTGATTAAATTTTAATAACATCTCTTTTACTTCACAACAGTCATCTTGGTCATTGTTCTTAGCAAGATGTCAGACTGCAGTTACCCTCCTCCCAGTGTGGATCACAGAGTGGATCCAGCGGTTCCTGGCACCACAGGCAAAAGTAGCCTCGGTGCCTGTTGGTGTAGTCCGTCCCTTGTGAGACATGCTGCTGTCTCTCTTTTCTGATAACCTTTGAATATTTGTGACAACATTTTGCAGACTGAATGTCCTGTTCAGGCTGCACTGGAGAATCCTAACTGGAGAAAATCACCTGGTTCTTGAGGACTGCTTTAGAGGGCAAGAATGCTTTGACCATTGAAAGCCTCTCTCTAACATGCTTTGTCCTAAATGTTCAAATTCATCCAGGTTATTTTTCTTGAAAAATCAAAGCCTGGGAACACTGAATGGAGGCTTTGATCTTAGGTGCTAGACTTTTCATCATCAAACATGAGTAAGCTTCTCACGACTCCTTGCCAAGCCAAGCACACACCTTTCCCACACAGTGAATGGGCCCAAGGGCAAAGGTATTAACTGGAAAAGGGAAACTGAGCCCTCCTCCTCCCTGCTCATCAGATCATGCCTCCCCCAGCCAGGGACACAAGTGGGGAAATAGCTCTAGTGACAGGCAGTGCACAAGGAGGAGTGCTTGGATAAAGGCAGTGGGGCAGAGAGCCAAGAGACAGATGGGAAGGTTGTAATTTACATCAGTTGTTATTAGTGCCTGTGCCCTTTGGTGCAGAGTGAGGGAGGGTGCAATGAGGGAGGGGTGGGGAATCCCTCTGAGCAGAGGTTTCATCAGCAATCAGTGATTTCCTAATGATCTCACTGCCTTGGGCCCCGGTCCCATGAAAACTGGAGCAGGAGATGGAAAAAACTGCAGTGAAGTCAGAAGGTGCTGCACGTGATGGAGATGTGCTGTGTGATGGAATGCTCCTTGGATTCTCAAAGTGGACACCAAAAATCACCCATTACTTTGTACTGTGACTCTGCTTTCCCTGTGAATCCATCAGCTTACAGACAATTAGCAAAGATGCATTCACTGTTACTGTGGAGCACCTAAACATTGTGACATATTATTAGTTTTACAGAAATCAGTCAGTCTATCAGTCAGTTAGACAGTCTTGGGTTTCTGTTTTAACACTGTGTACTTTGAACACCATACAGTACATACAGACCCCAGGGCTGACCCTAAACACTGCTAAGAGCACTTGTCCATGAAGCAGCAGCATCTGGGGCACACAACAGGAAAGTGATTATTTTCATTACAAGTTGCCTGGAGAAGTTGTGGATAACCCCTGGAAGTGATCAAGGCCAGGTTGGATGGGACTTTTGAGCAACTTGGTCTAGGGGAAGGTGTCCCTGCCCATGGCAAGGGGTGTGGAACTGGATGATCCTTAAGGTCCCTTCCAAACCAAGTGATTCTGTGATTCTATGGTATTACCATCTAAATAATGGCTTTAGTTAAATATTTTTAAACATATTGGAAGAAAGAAAATTTCAGAGTCCACCCCTACCTCGCTCTGTGTCAGGCCAGCTCAGTAGCAGATTGGTGCCCCAGCAGAAGGATGAACCATTAGAAGGTTCATCCAAAAGATGCCACCTGCCAGCAGCTTCCAGGGGATTTCAGTGGCAGAGCTTGTCCCTGCCAGCTTTACCTCATCCACAACCTCTGTACCAAGAAGGTCCTGCGGGGGGTGAGCAGGCGATGTTGTAAGCACGGCCACAGCTCTGCCCACCCTGGTCTCAACCTCAACAGCAGTGACCCAGAGGCCATTAGACAATCCCGAGCAGTGGAGGGGTCCCTACTCTGTGTGTGATCCCCAGCCACACACATGCCCCAAGAAGACAACATTTTGCAGACTCACCACAGCGCAGGCCGTGGTCCGTGACGGGGGGGACACTGCTCAAGTTCCAGTACTCCCCCTTCCAGCTGACAGTGCTGCCCGCGGCACAGCCCAGCAGCTCTTCCTGACCCAGCACACGGTCCCACAGCTGGAAGTAGTACAAGCTGCCGATGAAGCTGTTGCTGACCCTGACAACGAAGCCATCCCTCCTCTTGTGCAGGTGGCCCAGCACGAGGCTGCCGTTGGGTTTCAGGCACCCCGCGCTGCCCAGGGCTTCGCTGTGCACGAGGTTCCCATTGCAGTAGACCTCCAGCAGCTGTTTCCTGGTGTCCCACGAGCAGCACACACTATACCACACAAAAAGGGCCAGGTCGATCTCAACGTCTCGTCTGGTGCCGAAAAGATACAGTCTCAGGTGCTTGTTTTCTCCAGAGAGCCCGAGTTCTAAGTCACTGATGTCCGTGGAGGTGGTGTTAGTGTCATAGGAAAATGCTGCCCACGAGCTGACATTGGCAGTCCGGTTTAGGTCAATGCACACTGTGAACTGACAGAGCGGAGGGATGCTGAAGTTGACCAGGGACACATATTTATCATTTCTTCCCAGAAAATCCAGTCGTTCTCCATGCAGATCCTGTGTTTCTGTAAGCAAATGGCATTGGGAAAGAGTAAAGAAGGGAAATGAAGTGTCACTTCCAAAGAAAAAGCTGCCATATGGACTCATTTGGGTTCTTCCCTGAATGATGATAAAGAAAATTAAAACTTTCTTCTATTTCTAGTTTCTGCTGCCTTTGAAATTTAATTGAGACCACCCACACTACCAGTAAAGAGAACATGAGTTTATCTTTGTAAAGGAAAAGTTGAAGTCCTCAAGACATGCCAAATAGGAATCAACACAGAGTTCAGGTGTAGGGTCCACGTGCTCCAAGCCCCATCCAACTTGAACACAGCCCTGAACACTTCCAGGGATGGGACATCCACAACTTCTCTGGGCAACCTGTTCCAGTGCCTCCCCACCCTCAGAATGGAGAATTTCTTCCTGGTATCTAATCTAAATCTAACCTCCTTCAGCTTAAAGCCTCATGAAATCCATGGCCAGTGCTGGCACTGCAGGAGATCTGTGGTGGAGTTTTAGGGAACGTAGAGAGGTGGGTGTAGCTTTTCCAAGGATACCATGGAGCAAATGCACAGCTCTTATTTTACAGTGACTGAAGTAAAACTAGAAATTAACTATATAGAAATGCAGGAATATACACAGGAGGAAAACGAGTGAATAATGACAAAATCAAGAGGCATTTTACTTCCAAACGTGGACAACAGTTGTGATGCAACCAAAACCAGACATTTCACCCCTTGCTGTATTTTCTCATTTGTACTCACTCATCTGCCACCCAGACTGAGGGTGTGCTTTATGTCCAGACTTGTGGGTCTCTGGCCAACATGTGTTCAGGGATAGACAAGGACCTCAGTACCAGTTGCATGGAGAAGGGAGAGGTCCAGAGCAAGAATAACTGCTGCTCTGGGGCAGAAAAAGAGGAAAGTGGGCTCCTGTATGGATACACTCTGTGTACACAAACCAGGACACCATCAGACATCCCTGGGTTGGGGGGTGCCAAAAGCCACTGGCAGTGGGATTAACCATCCCTATGGTTGATTCTGAGGGAAATTACTGTACCTGCCAGGAAGAAAAGATGAGCAGCCACCACCAAGATGCAAACAGCCTTGTCAGCAGAGTGCTGTCCAGGGCCACACAGGAAGCTCTTCATTTTTTGTGCATGTTCTGAAAGAAAGATGTTGGTGAGCACCCCTTTCCTGCACACTTGCCTAAGAAATTCAAACTGCTCCTGCAATTTGCTGGAATGGTATTCACAGCACAGGAGCCCAGAAATCCTTGCTCCTCATCACTGGGCTGAGTCACTACATCAGTCCTCTCTGTAAAGGTCACAGCCTCACAAACCCGCTGGTTTCTGCTGGTTTCTGAAAGAGATGAGGTTTACACAACTACACTGTGAATGTTTTGTTCATCTGTCACAACTCTGCAAACCTGTTAGCAACTTCAACCTGCTTTGACAAAAGGAGACCACATTTGGAGCGGTGAAGTTCCTGAAAATGTAGGGAAAGCAAGAAGGGAAAGCCCTGCCAGTGCCTCACAGTTGATGTGCTGACCCGTGGTTATACCCCACGGACTCTGGGATTGTAGACCATGGAGCAGCAGACAGGGCAAGAGGTACATGGAGAAACAGGACACAAGGCTGCTTATGGACAGCACAGCCAAAAAAAGTATTTATTCTCACCCCGGGCTCTGTCTACAAACAAATCTCCATCAGTTTAATTGAGTCCTGGGAACACGGGGAAAGGCTAGTTCCAATATAAGCATACACCGAACATTTAAAGCAAAATCCAAATATGCCACTCCAAACTGAGAGGAGTTTATTCTATTGTGTGCTTCAGTCTGACTAAAGTTGCTTCCTAAATGACTACAGTTAAACCAGAGCAATGGAATGGACAGGCAGCCTCGACACCTGAGAGCCCCAGACTTGCTCCCCGTGCCCTGCACGCTCCCCCTGGTGCTCTGTCCTCTACTCACTTTACCAGGCACCAGAGGGAAGGGATTATTCTTGGTTTAGGACCACACTGGATTAAATCTTCAGCTATTAATGAGCTACATAAATTGGCTGTGAGGGATGAACTAGATTCTCAGGTAGTCTAAGCTGGCCAAGTTCATTCAGTGGCGTCACTTGGCTTCATGTGAGACAGAGCCCTCACCTGGGGCTCCCCATGAAAGGTTACGGCACCCTGACCACCGATAAAATGGAAGTTGTCCCTTTCTGTTCAAACATGTAAAATGAACAATAGAAAATTATAAACCCCCCTGAGCTAATAACAACTGTCTCCAGTTCCTTTAAAAACTGCACTTTACAAAACTTACAGGGTTAGGAAATGTCATCCAGGTTTCCATTTACTGCTGTGGCAACAAATCTCTTCTCTCAGGCTTCTCCTTTATTACTCCAGCAATGATTTTCTGACTTTTGCAGTAACACTTAAGGAAAAAAAGCATTATGCTCCCAGCCCATAGTACCTAAATAGGCCTTCTCATAAATTTTCATGCTTTCTTCTAAAAACACCATAGTTATTTAAAGGTACTGCTCAAAAACTCACCTCCCCGTGTAGCACAGAAATCAAGGTAGATTTTTGCTCCACACCGTTTCCTCTGTCAGGCACCAAAAGACCACTGGAGAGGATATGAAGTGAAAATCAGGTGGAACGTTGTGATGTTTTCAGTGGGTCAGGAAATGAAGAAAAAGTTATTTCTTAGGTCCTGAAAAGTCTGCTGTGATAACAGATCTCTGCTCCCAACCTCCTCTTTTATTACTCCAGCAATGATTTGTTGACTTTTGCAATAACATTTGAGAAACAAATCATTACACTCCCAGCCAGCGGCACGTCGCAGGGTCATATTCAGTTTTGTCCAGAGCAAAGTCCAGAACATGAAGTGTTATAAAACACAAATTAGAAAAAACAACTGAACTGAAGAGTTCCCCTTGTTTCTGATTCAAAAGTGACTGCATTACAGTACATAAGTTGTAATTTCCCCACAACAGCTCTCTAGCCTCTGACTGTAGTGTGTAGCACTATAATGTAGAGATCAACACCTGTATCTTTCTTTCCTCTTGCAAGATAATAATTAGTCAAGTTCAAAAAATATTAATTATTGATTGCTGCCAAGAAAGGGTGAGATCAAGGACTGAGTGGCCCCAGGGAAGGACAGTCCTGCATGAATGTCACTTTGGCCAGGCAGAGGTTAAGTCTTGAATTTTGTGAGTTTGCTCCAGAGGGACAAGATGGGCCTGGGGAGCTTGCAGCTGTCTCCTGCAAGAGTGTGATCATGAATGTTTTGGCAGTGGCTCCCAGCAGTTCAACTGCCTTACCAGATCTGATAGGGACAGAGATAAGAGGAGGTGGAGAGAGGGTGAAGGCTCTGCAAGGCTGCTGAACACTGCAGCCTGCTCCTCCAGACACAGTCTCCAAACAGGATGGAAATGTCCCTCTCTTCTGCTTTCCTACATAATCTATTTATCTATCTTCACCCTCTTTCTGACAAATCTGTCTCCTCCTCTTGGTTTCCCCCATATAAGTGCCCCAGACTTCAAGTTTCTCCCCAAAAAACCCCCAAAAAACTGTGACTGCATCCATTAGCCAAACTGCTCTGTGTATCAGGAGCTCCTCTCCTGCCTGGCCTTCTCCCTGTGCACCAGCACAAACCCTCTCACAGCCAAGCAGCCATGGCCGAGCTCCCTCCTACCATCCACCAGCCTCAGCCAGCAGGTTTTGGTCTCCTTCTCTTATGGGCAGATCACATCCCTGAAAATTGCTGGGCATGCACTGTGTGTCTCACCAAGTCCATGCTGCATAGCTTCAAGCGTTCACACAAGCTCTTGCGTGGAGCCTTCTTTCTGGAACAGGCACTGTGCAGGACTTTCCAAGGATTTCCATTTCCTCCGTCTTCTTTTATCTGTTTCCATGTTTATCAGTTTACTTTGATGTTTGTAATCATTCAGCACAAGTTGTTTATCAGCTTCACTAGAGATGGTTGCAAAGGGTCTGGAACACCATGCGAGGGCACCTCCTCTCTAACACTGAGTCACAGGCAGAGCCTGGTCGAACAACCAGCATCCTACATCCATGTCGGGTCAAAACTTTCCTGGGAAGATTTAGAAGAGGACCCTTAGGACTCAGAGCAGGAAAAGACTGTGATTGAGGAGTACAATGAAAAGAAGAGAAGCAGAGACTGAAGACAGAACACATTCAGGCTCACTAGGGCCATTCAGATAAAAAGAAATTTTGCTTTACATTGGATGAGCGAAGATTTTTTGCCTGGAGGTTGCTATGGCGACTTTTCAGCTCTCCCAAACCTCCTCATACTGTAATTACATCTCAAAGCCTAGGAGCTGGGAATCTTTGATTCTTTGGAGGAAGAATGTGGGTGGATGACTCTTCAGGATGTTTGTCAACCAGACATTTTTATTCCAAAACAAAACAAAAAGATTCATATACTTGTGCCTTTACCAGCTGCTTACAGTTTCTATGAACCCTTCTGGCCTCACTGGTTGCCAGCCCCCAAGACCCTCTTGAATAATTTTTAACTAAGAGGCTCCCTTTTCAGAACACCTCCATCCTACAAAGGTTGTTTAGAGGATGTTTATCTCCCAGTTGGGCTGAGCTTCCTTTATACCACTGCACATTTCAATTTGGTCCCTGAACTAAAAAGTGCATAATGGCATGAGTATTTTCACATTTCCTCAGCTTTTGTTATTTACTTCAGTTGTCACTGACTGAGCACTGAAAGCACAGAGGCTGTGCAAATATTATCCACATTTTCTAGTGAACAGACTTACCAGTCCTGCACAGCTCCCCTGAGATAACACACCATTAAAAAAGAGTTAAGGCCCAAAATACATATCCTTTGAATCAGAAACAATCAGAACACTGTTGTTCAAAATAAACAGTATAAAATATTGAACAGCAAAGGGATCCAATATTATGTTTCAACACACAATTGTAATTGGTTTTGTTCAAAACAGAAGCATCAGGTGCCTTTCACGGTCACACAGCACAGAGACCTGGCTGCACAGGGCAGCTGGTTGAGCAGAGGGAGGGCTGGAACTGCCCTCCAGACCCCAACCTGTAAATATCATCATAAAATCATGATAAATATATCGTTTACAGATCATAAATCCTAAAGCTGCAAACTTTATTGTAAAATAGTACATTAGTTCACTAAATAAGGGCAGAAAAAGATAGCAGGGTGTTTATCTTCTCTTTTAAAAACCTTGAAAGGTGAAAACATCAGGGAGTATTTTCTGAGGCAGCTGAAAACTAGCCCATACAAATTTCTAGGTTATAAATTGATTTCATTACAAACTTGACTTTTTTTTTCATTCCTTTTTAATTTCAAAGCTAAGAGACCATGAGTTATTGAATCCTGTGGCGAGTATTTCAGAAAACTGGGTAAAAGCCATCTGAAGTTGTAGGCATTCAAGAAGTACAAACTTGAAGAATACAAACACACCTTCAGATATACTGAGGTCCTTTGCTCCAGGATGATTCTAGCATGATATGTTTTGTTCTGTCAAAACATCCCAAGCAGGAATCAAAATATCCAAGCAGAGCTCCCTGGGCACAGGCTTTTGAATGTCTCTATGTTCAACCTTCCCTGGGCTGAGTTGTCTGTGTTTGCATCCAGCTGGGCACTCGCTGAGATGCTACTACCACTCTGCTCACCAGGTGCTCCAGCTGGAGCACGGGGCACAGTGTGCAGCTGCCCACACCCACCATCTCAGGAGCAGGACCTGTTCACTCTTCGCAGCCCTTGATTTTTATTCCACGACTGCAAAAGACACAGCTGTAAAAATTGGACCTGGGCATCTGTTTTGCAGCTATTCTTCGCCTCACTCCACCTCTGGAATCCTCCCAGTTCCCCTGGTTTTGGGGTCTCCAGCTGGTGTCCACACACTGAACTCAGGGCTATTCCCTTCTCGATATTAGTGCCTGAGGCACGGCCACAGCACACTGCATCTTGTCTGAGGTTCCTGATGGCTCCCTGTCAGCTGAAGTGGCTCAGTCCCAGCCTTTCCTGCCAAAAACACTGTATTACCCCCAAGGGTCAAGTCTCACCAACATTTCTCACAGCAAATTAAGCAGAGAACCTTCTGCATAACCCATCAATCTCTCAGCAGCATGTAACAGGTGGTTCATTGATCCAGCGACTGCTGTTACAGCCCCTGCACATAATTGCTGGGATGGAAAGTGCTACTTCTGTGGAACACACCTACACTCCACTCAGTGCCTTAATGGCCCCAGAGTGGCTGCAGAACAGAGAGGGACACAAATTGAAACATCAATCTCATAATTGATTTTATCGGTCGCATCACATCCTCGTCCTCTAGAATTATGGATTATGAAAATTTCTTGGAAGTAATTTGATGTTAAATGACTTTGGAACAGGTCCTTTATGTCTTGGGGGGTTAATAATGTATTAGACTCACCTTGTGGGGCATTGAATGAGAGAGAAATGGGGCATTAATGAAAGAGAAAAAGAGAAGAAAAGCTGAGATAGATACGAGGAGCTGTGGTGGGAGTTTTAAAGACTGAGAGATAGATCTGTGGGAAAACTTGTGAGAAATGAAAAGACAGATTCTAAAATGATCTGTTTAAATCTGGCTCTTCTCCACAACGTGGTACAATTACAGACACCTGGTCTGTTCTGAGAGAGCTCTCAGATGCACTGCTCTGCACGAGCAGATTTACCATGATTCTGTCTGCAGCACAGGGCAAAGCAGAAGTCCCAAGCACATCCAAAAGACTAACGGGAGTCTCCAAGAGGGACTCTGATCAAATCCCTCCACCTCTGTCCCAGCACTGTTCACCACTGAACTGCCTGACTGCATTTAGCTGCCCTTGATGAAGTCTTAGGTGCTTCCCCCACTCCCCAGGAGAAGGGGATGCTCACAGAACCACACACAGCAGCTGGCCTGGGGAGTGGACTGGCAGGCACAGGGATTTGAACTTGGTGATGGGGGTGGAATATTCCCCAATTCTGTGAATTTTAACTTTGGCTCGAGAAGCATGAAGTGAGTCAGTAGAGCAAGGGTTCAGCCTAACTAGATTTCTGACTGGGTGAGCACAGCAAAAATTTCCAGCAAATAGCAGAAGGACCAATAGTCACATAACATAATGGTTATGCAGGTAAGAAACCAACACAGTATTTAATTTTTAAGGTATTTGTGACACATAGGAGGAAATATTTCTTTTGGAATTTCATTTGTATCTTATTCTGAGCAAGTTCTTGTCCTTCCTTTGTCACAGGTGTAATCATGCTACAGCCAGGACAAGGCATTCAAGGTCTTCATTGGGTGACATTTGAAGGCCTTAATTTAATGACTCTGTCAAAGTTTGCTCATCATACAGTCGGAACTGACCCCTGGCAAACTGATCCATGCAGATGTTCTCAAATCATGGGCAGATTTGGGACCACTGGATGTCACTGTTGCCCCACATAAGTGATGCTGATGGGCTTTTCCTGGGCACACAGCAGGTGGCTCTGGCAGAGAAAACGCTGGCATTGAAGCAGCATAACAAGCAGAAAGCTGACTATTTTTTCAAACAGAGCATTAAATAGAAAGAGTAGAATTGCAAGAAACGGGGAGTAAATTTTGCTCAGGGCTCGCTGCTGCCCTACAAGGGTGACGTAAACTCTTCTCATTGGGGTCTGCGGCAGTGCGAGCTCAGAGCTCAGCCAGACACTCACACACAGCCTGCAGGAGGAAACATGTGCCGAGCTGGCACATGCTGGAACGAGACACGGATTGTGTCCCTGTCACCTCCGCATTACTGCTTAATGCATGAGCCTGAGGGGCTGAGCAGGCTGTTAAGCCCAGCTCACGGTGCACTGTAATCCATCTGCAGAACAGGAGAGCTGAGCTGCAGCAGCAGGCACTCCCCCACCTCACCTTCAGCTCCTTTTTAAATATGCTCCTGTCCAGGTCCTGGGCATATGTACCACGCAGGAACAAAAACAGAAAAACAAACATGGCAGTAGTACTGTCCAGTGGTTAAGAATTTTCACTGCCATTCTTCCACAAGCATGAAACACCTTCTGGAGGAGGAGTAAGAACCATAAACTGCTCTCACATATTTCTTAGAGTTACATTTAAAATCATCTGTGCCAGTGAGACAGGGTCCTTCTTACACAAGACCACCAAAATCACACAGCAGAGATTTGGCCCTGTGCCTTTAATCTCTGCTTCTCTTTAAATCCCCCTTCCTTGGTAAAATCTTTGTGATATTCAATGGAGGAATAGTTCACCTGAGCTGAACACCACAGCCCAGAAAGTAGTTTGGAAAGAAGAGGACCTCCAGAATAGTCTGTTGAAGGAACTTCCTTCAAGCTACAGATGTCTGATTCTCCTCTTTGACTCTTTCACACCTGGTGGTTGTGGTTTCGGAAAAATGATCCCCTGCTCTGAATTTTGCATTGGACCATTTGCACCGGAAACATGTCCTAGTCACAGCCTCTGGCTCTTCCTCCCCCTGTCGAATGGAACTTTTCCCTCTTGCCCTTTTCACTGAGTTTGTTCCATCAACTCTGTAAACGGGTGCTTCTGATCAGTAGCATTCCCAAACAGGGGTCCTGATGGGATCCCTAAATTTGCAGCTTCCCTCAATGCGTGAGAAATGGAGGAAAACCCTGACCTCAAGCTTCCTGATACGTGCATCTACGTTTAGAAGTTGCTTGAAGACCGGAAACTTACTGTTCATAACTGAAGGATTTCTACATGGTTATGATGATGCTCAGCAAAGATATGAAAGCTCCAGTTACTCCTGAGAGCCACCGAAATTGGGCGGTTCAGCAGTGAAAACAGGCTAAATATTTCAGTCAACTGTGGCCAAAACCAGACAAAAGCAAGAGGAAAAAGCCTTGTTCCGTAATAGCCCATGGACTTACGGCTGCAGATGTGGAAGAGAGAGCAGCTCGTCAATGGCAGGATTTCCTCCATAGGCACTGCATCCAGCTGGGGAGTCGGTGCCTGAACTATGTGAACTTTTCTGCCAGGAAAGTACAGATGACAGAGAAACTCAAACAGAGAAGTGTCATAACTGAGATTTTTTCCACAGCCTGAATTCAGTGTGTCGCATCATTGCTGCTTTTCTCATTCCCTGTGGCTGGGGAATTTCTTAAAGTGATAATAACATTTTCACTAGATGTGAACAAAAACCCCTGCAAAAGCTTGGCAGTTACATATGATAAGGTAAGACTCGTAGCTCACGTAAGCAGATATAAATTTCTGCCTCCCACTAGACCTGGTTGTGCAGTCAGGGACCCAAACCACAGGGACTGCCACCAGCCAACAGGACAGTGAACAGTCACGTCATCGTCTGCCTCCCCTGGGACAGACAGCTGCTAAGATACTTTCTCTGGAACATGTCTTATAGGCTATGATTTATTACAAGAGTTTATTTTATTAGCAAGCAATGCTGGGAGTCTTTTTGCTTGATGACTTGTTTACCAGAAAGAAATGTATTTTGCTCTTTAACTACAGGTACTAGATGTGACTGGGAGGAAGGGCTTTCGTTTTCTCTCCTTTCCAGCTTGTTATCCACATGTATCTGGTGAGAAGGAAAAACACTCACGCAGAGGTAGAGCTTGGGAGACTGAAACATTGCCTTGGGGCCTGCCTTGACGATGCTGGGGATTTTGGGGCACGCCTTGTGCAGATATTGTGCACCACACATACAAACTCTTCCAGTAGATTCCAGTGACTCCCTATTTCACAAGCTGAAAAAATGAGCCATGCTTATCCTTCCCTGCCAGACAGTTCCTCCAGACTGAGGTTGCAAGTGGCCTTCAAAGGGAGAAAATGAAAGTGGGACCCTTTTGTAGGATGGATGGATGAAGGAGGAGCGGTTGGATGTTCTTCAGCTGTATCTCAACCACCCTCACCATCATGCTCAGGAAAGGGGTGGTCAC
The DNA here is from genome assembly GCA_013399855.1 of Oxyruncus cristatus. Classification (NCBI taxonomy): domain Eukaryota; kingdom Metazoa; phylum Chordata; class Aves; order Passeriformes; family Cotingidae; genus Oxyruncus; species Oxyruncus cristatus. The sequence continues at coordinate 5,063,391 of VXAY01007089.1, read as the reverse complement.
TGGGAGGGCTGATGTCCTGGCTGCCAGGGGGATTCCTTCCCCACCTGCAACATCCAGACCACTGGCACAACAGTGCCCACATTGCCAGTGTCTGCTGAGGGTAGAAATGGGTTTGTCCTGGGGCTTCTGGCTCCTGCCCATGACTGTGGCTGTTTTATCTCTGTTGGCACAGGGCAAACCTCAGGCAATTCAGTGGTTTTGTTCAGTCATGTTTATTCTAAGTGCATCCTCATGCCATCCACACTCTGCTCAGAATACTTTGATCAGGATTTTCTCCTTTAACTCTTTTAATTCCTGTGTAAACAGGCAGCTGCCTTTACTTAGCAACTGCCTGACTCATTTCCTCTCTGAGCAATCCTCTGGGTTCACTCTGCAGCACTTCCTCTTCACATTTTCTACATCTTCTGATATTTTGCCTTTTTTAGCTGAGGCAGACTGTTAAAAATAGCAACAGGGTTTCACTGTGTGTTTGTAAAATCAATACTGCCACCCCAGAGATCTTTGCAAGCCCTTACCCAGAATCATTCCATTTTCAGTTGTATAATTACTGTTAAGTCTTGAGGCAAGAGAAAGATTGCATTTTAGTGGTCCTACAAACAAAAAATCTTTATGAACATATAAACTTCTTCAATATAGTTCAGATTTTTGTTTTGAAGCACCACTGAAAAACTATTGACATTAACAATCTTGCCAGAGTAAGAAAAATGGACTTATGGGGCAAAAGCTTTTTGTTATCTTTCCATTTTCACCAGGTGTTTGGAGGATATCAGAGAATCATAGAGGTTGGAATCACTGAGCTGCAAAAGACCTCTAAGATCATTGAGTCCAACCATGAACCCAGCATTGCCATGTTCACCATTAAACTATGACTCCAAGTGCCACATCCACCTGGTTTTTTAGCAGTTCGAGGGAAGGTGACTCCCCCACTGCCCTGGAACATTTCAATGCCTGACCACCCTTGCAGTGAAAACATTTTTCCTAATATCTGATCTAAAATCTATAGGCATATATATAAATATTGTATATATTGGGTTTTTATATACTCTTCTACACCAGTTTGCATTAGTTATCACCTAGAACTGTCCTAGTATGAGTTTATTTATTGCTGTAAAGAGGTACCAAAATTCCAGTATGAAAAAGCCCAAACCCTGTAAATACTTAGTGGAACAATCTGTGCTGTGCCAATCAAGGTCATTTAAGGGTGGGGGGGAAGCCCTGGTTTTTGGTAAAGAGGGAGTTTGCAATTTACTAACTGCAGTAGCACTGCTTTAAGGAAAAAGTGCCCCTCTCCCATTTCAGGGCAATGGCCTTGCTCAGATCATGGAGAATAAGGCTTAAATATGAGGCTTCCCTGCACATCCAATAAAATGTCCTTTCTGAAAGGAAAAAAGTCACCCTTGACAGCTAGTGACATTTACGCCACTGCCATCCGTGCTGGCAGAACCCAGCCTGTGCTGCTCCTGGGTCTAACCCCTCCTCTGGGAACACCCAAGGAAGCCTCTCTGCCAGGAACATCCCATCCAGCCTGTCACTGCTATGGGCAGAAATAAGCTGTGGTCAAACATGTGTCTGAAATTCCTGGGGCCCAGGAGGTGCTTAAATCTAACCCTTGATCTGACCCCTGCTGAAGGGATGTATCCTCAAAACGTCCCATCTCCTCTGCTTGGGGTGTTTGGGAGCCCGAGTGAGCCTTTAGTTGTGCTCTTCCAGCTCACTTCTAATTGAATTTTGCTTTAATGTTTGTACATGAGAAGGAGTGATAATTGAAGGGGAGGGAACCCTAGTGGAGTCAGAAGTGTGTAGGTTCAGCTGATTTATAGCAGGTGTTAACCGGGGCCTCACTGAATTGTTCCCACTGGGAAAAAAAAAAAAAAAAAAAAAAAAAAAAAAAAATAANAAAAAAAAAAAAGTCAGATATTTAACAATACTGAGCCTTGTTTCCTTGAACACAGAAGAGCACCGACACCTATTCACTGTTTCCAAACCAGGGTCATTACACCCAAGACAGTCTCTCCTTCTGTTATTTCAAGAGTCCATTAAATTACTCCTTTTCTCACTGACACCCAAACCACCCAGCTTGTCTCAAATCCTCTACCCTTTACCTTTGCAAGTACAAGCTTTGACATGCAGCCCATTGTTTCGGCTGGAAAACCAAAGAGAAATATCCAGCCTCACCCTCATTACAGAAATAGCTGGTAATTGGTCTTTTTATTCAGTTTCCAAGATGCCAGAGGTAAGCGAACCACCAGCTTTAACCAAGTCTGCAGTCGACTCACCCTCCACCTCACATGAAGCATTCGTAATTCCTGATTTATTCCATTCTGCCACAGCCCACTGGAGATAAATTTCAGATCAGATGCCACACAGAATCCTTCTGTGCTGTATCCTACATTTAGTCACTCCACACAGGCTTGCACCTTATTTCATTTCCAGTGTTGAACTGTGCTCAAGTGGATGGTTGCTTAAGGGCTGTACTGCAGCAGAGGCTTTTATGGAAAATTGTTCCACAAAAGCAGGATGAAATCTGAATGCAGAGGAAAGCTTTGTGCTTGTACCACTTCTTTCTGTAACTGAGGCATATATCTGAAAAGCAGCAAACAAGCATGAGTAGTTCTCCTTTTATTTCTGCAGGTGGCACCAAGCATTTAGGTCTGAGACATATTTCTTCTTTTAAACCTATTTTGAACACCTAAAAGGTGGCCTCTGTGCTATTCTGCCAACCCTTCCCATATCACAACCAGGGCATTTATAGGCAGGACTAGTGCTGTGCTGTGCAGGGCCTCTTGCAGTGAAATATCCTGCTCCCCTGCAGACCCTCTGTGGCTGCACATGGTCTCTCTGCAACTCCGTGAGCCCATGTTCTGGGACCGGCCGGTCAGTGGTTCACTCCTCAATCCTCACAGTCTCTGGGATGGTGGTGGAAATGGAGGCGTGAGGCATAGATAGCCCCAGCCAGGGGGAAGACTGGACAGAAGCCAGTGGCATGGGTGCAGATGGGATTACAGCTGAAGCAATGCAACAGCTTGGAAGGGATATCACTAACTAGTCCCCTGTCCCAGCCCCGCAGTCCCACCCACGCCTTGCAGCACCCACTCAGCTTGTCTGAGCCGCCCTCGGTAGCTCTGCCCTCAGGTTCCTTCCACAGTGTTGGTTTTCTGTTGATTTTAGAGACAGAGACACCAAAGGGCTGGAGTTGCACATCCAGAGCAACTTTTGAGCAGTGGAGTCTGCAGAGCCACGTGCTCAGACCGCCCCAGAGAGTCCTGTTCCATGACAACTCTGGCTAATCCACACCCCACAATGATTTGATGAGACAGAGAAAGACCCAGGACTTAAGTGGATCCTGGTCAAGAAGTATAAACTAAATATTCATATTCCTGACCGCTTGCCATGGCTGTGAAACTTCAATGCCACAGTCACAACTCTCACATTTGCCAAATGTAAGCTCCCACACACATCCAGTGCGGGTGTTTTGAGTTTGCAAGGCTCAGTTGGGGATTATCCATCTTTGCCAATAACCTTTTCGGGTGCTCCTTCATACAGATGGCCCGACTGGCTGCATTGTGTCCAAACCAGATTGCATTTCACTGCAGCCCTTTGGAGCTGTTACTCTATCCCCAGGCTAACATATCTCCCATACTCACGTGCAAAGCAGAGAGAGACAGCTCAGTGGCCCGAGCCCAAAAACGTAATGGCTTATTAATTTAGCAAGGCATTTAATTCACCACTGGCAGCACTGGCTGAAGAGCAGAACGAGGAAGTCAGATTCATCCTTGTCTCCAATGTATCAAAATAAAAGAACACCTATAGCACTTCACAGCACACTCAGAGCAACCTGGAGCTCCTGGGCTGAACACTGGAGGAAATAACTGGAAATGAATGATGCTCCATCCTCTTCCAGCCCTGCTCTACACGGGACTTTGCAGTCTGCCCGAATTGTACAGAGGTTTTGCACTGCACCAAATATTGTTGTATTTCACAAAATTTTACTCTGATTGATTTTCTTAGCTGGGAAATGTAGCCCATTGTTTCGGCTGGGCAACCAAAGAGAAACATCCAGCCTCGCCTCTCATTACAGAAATAGGTGCTAATTGATCCTTTTATTAAGTTTCCAAGATCCCAATGGTAAGTGAACCACCAGCTTGAACCAACTATATGGTAAATTTAGAACTGATGAAGATTTTTCCTGATTCCCTTGCACCACAGGGGCAGATACTCCCAGATTATTTCTCCTTAGGGAGCATTTCTGGCCTACCACTGAGTGAGCTGCTGTGTACTGAACCACGTACTTGTCAGAATATGTTATAGAAACATTTTAATACTTAAAAGGTAGATAGTGTCTCATCATTTCAAAGCACTGCATAACCACTAACTAATTGAGGTTCTTGGCATCACCTTTAAGCAGATAAGGAACTACCACTGAGAAGTAAGTAGCAGCCAACACTTACTACCCTGAGGTCTGAACTACAGTAGTTATTTTTCCAGGTTTGGAACAGCAAAATAATCGAGTTGGCTTAGATGTCACTGTACAGTAATAACTGGCAAACGTCAGTATTTAAATGAAACTTCAAATGGAAACTTCCCACCCCCATCCACTCTCCCACCCACTCGCCAGCCAAATTTGTACAGCTGAAGTGCTGCCATCACAGGACTTGTCACAACTTCTTTTCACACGAGTTACACAGCCCTGACACCACTTTGAGCAGCGGGCTGCAGGCTGGCTGAAAATCCTGCCCCTGCGAATGGCCTGAGAAAAAACAAGGCTCCAGCCCTGGCAGGCTGAGCAGGTTGTTGTCTTACTAAGGAGAAGAACCAGTATTGCTGGTGGAAAGCCAGCACCTCATGCTCAGCCCTTCTGAGGCTCTGGCTGCTTTTCTTTTTTCATTTCCTATAGAAGAAAAAGCTTCAAAGAACTCCTGTGTCTGCCACCTGCTTTGATCCAGGGCTAAAACACCTTGAAAGTGGGAATCTTGGATACCAAAGCAAGTGCTGCTTCACCACTGCAAGGCAAAGGAGAATCTTTAGGGCTTTTCAGACTTCTCTGCCTTCTTCACTGAACAAACCACTCAATCTCAAGGACACGTTTACAGCTGAGTTTATACACAGATGGGTATTATGGCACTGTGTTCACAATCATTTACACCAGCCCACTTAGCACGAGATTTCAGACCACCTAGAGCTCACTGCTGGTGACTGGAGAAAGAAACCTTCACACATGAAAGCAGAAGTCATGGCAAATACACTAGTGGAAACTCTATTAGCAGTGCTGTGACCTGTGCTAAAGCAGTCATACTGAAAGCCACTAACTCCCAGAAAACAAGAGCCTGAGAGGTTTCTGTTCACAGGGTAAGAGGGTCAGAGAGCACCAAAACTAAAGAGTTTGCCTGGAAAAGCTCACTGAGCTCACATGTGCTCAGTGCTTGACTGAAGCCATTTTGCTGGGTGCTGTGTGTTCAGTGTGCTGCATGGTTCACTGTGCATGGGGAGATTTACCCTCTGGAGGGTTCTTCTGGAGATAATATTACTTATATCATGACCCAGCATTGCCACAAAATGTATCTAAAGGATTCCTACATGCTACTACTATGTCTCATTTGTTTCAGAAATATTTAAAGGTCTTGCTAATTTGGCCCTTACATTTCTCGAAGGAACAAATCTGGCTGTCTTTGCCAAAGATGTAAATAAATGTAAATCTAGAAGGCAACAGACTGGACAGAGTGGATTTCATGGGGGGCTACAACCCTGCACGTTGCTGAACCCATGGCCCACAGCATCAATTTATTCATCATGATGCACTTACCTATTATTTTACACTCACAATGCTTCGAAGAACTGAGCCAGTGCTCATTACTACATGACAGCTACCCTGGAGGCCTAATTGCAGAGCACATCCCTGATTGCTTTGGAGGGACTGGATAACTGATTGGTCCTGCGGGCAGAGTGGCACTGCCAGACTTTTAGTGTCTGCATGATTTGTATCTCTGACTTGGAAAACTCCAGGTACATAGAAAAGACTCACCTGCATAGACAGGCCTCACATATACCACGTTCACAGAATCCATGCAGGGACCTCTCATTACCTACCTGTTAAAACCGGATCATTTTATAACGGGAATTTTGATTCATTAATTTCCTTTTTCATAAGCACATGTCCTTAATCTATGATGCAAAGCCTAATTCTGTTGCAGCTCACAGACCCAATTTGAAATTGTTCTTCTAGGAAAACTAGCAAATGCTTCTTTTAGATTTTAACCTTGAAGACTTCCCAAAACTAATATTAAATAAAAATGTGAAGGCAAAGGAACCATATAATGTTTAACTTTTGAGTTAGAAAATGCTCAAGGAGAAACATCTGGCCTTTCTCTTCCTGCTCCATGCCACCAGTGAGAGTTTTAAATGAAGAGTAATGCAAATGGGAAACCTGCTTATGACAGATGCTTGTGATTTGTTAGAGCTGTCCCTGCAATGCAACCCACAGTTTCAAGAATAAATGGCACTGCTGTGATTCTGCAGTAACACATTCAAAAAACAACCCTACTGGGCAGCGAAACTGGCCACAGATGGGCTGATGCTTGAGTTTTAATGCTCTCAGCTCCAAATCTGGCCATTTATCACTCCTTCTGGGGTCTGAGGTCCTCAGTAGCACAGCTCTTGCTAGGTTACTGTATACCAAGAACTGTCTAAGGGGTCCAAAAGTGACCTATGAGTGAAATTCAGAAAAAAAGGGGGAAAAAAAGTGTAAAAACAGAGTCTTGTGTGTGTAAAATGAGCAGGAGTCTGATTGGGATCTGAGCCTGCCTCTCTCACTGTGTGTGCATGGATGTGTGGGTGCAGGGAGGCAGAGGAAATATGTGAGAGAAGCCATAAAGGCCCCCAGATAAATGCCTCCAAAGTATTTCTAAGCCATTGCACAAGAAACAATGTACAGAGACTTAAATTCAGGCACAAGGGATCTATTTACGTGGACAGAAGAATCCTCATGTGGAATACGCTTACAAAGAACCTTCTTTAGGCAAAACAAACAAACAAACACTGGAGTCATTTATCTCCTTGCCCTCTTTCTGGGCTGGAATACAGGAGCTGCACAGTGTTCCAGTCCCAAACTGTGTCAGGGGCCTCTCGCTGTCCCTGCAGAATCCCACTGCAGTTCATTCAGCTGGTCAGGAGGAGAGGGCCCGTTTCATGGGAGGACAAGGTAGGGTCTATGGTGAAGCAGCCCGTGAGATCAGGGTCTTTCCAAGCCATGCAAGAAGCCAGTGGGGATTGCCAAAGCAGAAACTCCAAGCCAAAAGAGGAAGGAGCACTGTAGAGTTCATTAACAACTACACTGCTAAAACTCTTCTCCAAATACTTTTTCTTACAGAAAGAAACTTCTGTGTTCACCTAAGTGTTATTTCAGTATGGAAGAAAAAAATCTTTCTTACTGCTGCTGAATAGGACCCAAAACCATTAGCCCACATTGAACTTGGTAAGGATGGATTAATTGAATGGAGAGAGGCAAATTTAGCAGCAGAATTAATGGATTGTAATTCCCAGGCAAGGAATGGAACCACCTTCTCAGGATGGTGAATGCAGACAGCAAGGGCCCCCTTACAAGCTGCTTAGAACAGCAGCTAGATGGCATTGGGATAAAACAGGGATTTTTAGGTAGGTAAGTGTGAAAATACTTCAGAAAGCTGAAATTTGGATTAAATTAGATCCAGCTATTAAGTGCATTCATAAAATCATTAACGGATTTTTGTGTTTTGATGGATTTTTGCTGTTTCTTCTTCCTCTTCTTCTTTGTGAGTGGGACAGTGTAACCATCACTTCTCATTGGCTCGAGTTTGCTTTCCTTTGGAATGGGAATGGCCAGGCAAAAGGTTGCACACTGGCTGTACTGAACTGCTGTAAGGAATCCAGACAATGTAACAAGGCTATTCAATCCAGGCCTGCCAAGAAATAGAGGGAGAGCAGGTGGCAATATGAAGCAAAAGGTCTACACAGAGTTTGGGAAGTGGGAGCTATTCCTGACAAATCTCACTGTTACTGCAGGCAGAGCCACTCTTCAAACTCCAGGCAAACATCTTACCTCAACTCAGGAAAGCAAATATTTCAGAAAAACTTTCTGTCCTTGTGATAAGAACCTTCCCCATCACCAATACAACCTCCTCTTTATTCTCACTTTTTCCCAAGGCAGCAAGGTAGTTATCAGGGACTCTCCTGTACTCTGCCAAGGAGCTCTGCACATAATAAAATTAGCACAATGGACTGCTCTTCTTTTTTGTTCAAGCAGACTTCTTGTAGACCTGATCTTTCAAAAGAAGTGACCTTTGAGCTGTAAGAAAGAAAAACATCTAAGCAGTGCTGAGTTACTGAGAAATATTTTCATGCTCAAATAACTGAAAAATTATTCTGTATTCTCAAATTTTCCATAAGTGCTTGCTTCCAGGCAGGGATCAATCAGACAGATTTTTAGATCATCATATAGATTTGAGGAGTCATTTAAGGGTCTTTAAAAAATGTCCTCTCACTCCGATGCACAGCAGTGCTAGCATTATACTTTAACTCTCCACATCAGTGTTTTATCTCAACACCACTTCGAACGCTAAAATATTCATAAAAAGGCACTACTAGAATATATTATCTCATCAGCACATGATGATAAGATTAATTTGTTTGGTGTTAGAAGTGATAAGTATTACCATATCAGTGTGCAGCTTGTTGGAGTGATATTACCTAGTGCTGTTGAGGGTAATCACATCAAAATTCTGGATAATTTCAAATGATTCAGTAATAATTACCAGATTGTGCTCTAGGCACAGGGAGATGGTGGAATCTGCACAGTCAGTGCCGAACTTGTACAATGACTCAGTGTGACGGGATTTGTACTTTAAGAAAATTGTCTGAGCTGGTTCCCCTTAATCTTTTCTTTGGGAATTGAATTGCTCTGCATCAGAGCAGGACAGGAGGCAAACGAGTAAGAAGATGGTTTTGAAAATAAGCCAGCTTTTTTGCAACCAATTCTGGACCAGATTTGAGCTCTTTGGGGCAGGGAGTAGCCTACTGCAGTCTCTGTTTAGCCACTTTTCCTGCAGGCTCCTAGACCCTGTTGGCAACACAAATAAATAGCCAATGATGACAGATGCAGTGAGCACTTGAGCACAGAGCACCTCAGTTTGGTTGAACAGACACAGCTTTTACACACAATGTTAGGCAGTCACTTTCACAAGAATTGGCCCAAGAATTTGACTTTTATTATTTACTATTATTTGTTTACTAACTTCAGTGCGCTCAGCCTACCAGACACAGACATAAATACAGCAACTGTCAACCACGGAGAGAGCTTGTGCTTGATGGAAAGCCACAGAATAAGTAAGTAGATATATAAACACTGAAAAGACAAGAGATGGTGAGAACGGACTTACATATCCCCATTTTGACCCCTGCAAGAACTAAAATTTGAATGGGAATATGTATGTTAAGGCAACACATAGGTGCTATTTCATGAAATGAGAACTGTTGGGCCTGCACAGGATTGCAGACAGGAAAGGAGTGGAGCTGTTTCCTCATATATTACATCTACATGTTCTTTCTCACTGAAGTCCTTTCTGTATAAATATGTCTCCTGCCCTTACAAAACTATTGTACAAAGGATGATCTAAGGCACAGAACTGGTGTCATACACTAAAGCATCAGATCTTTTCTGCCAGCCACCCAAGCAGCCACATGATCTCCGTGTCTTCCCTTGAACTCATTTATCTTTTGTCACTGCTTAGAACATTCTGTCTAAATTTAGAAGGCAGTTCTGCAATCCTTGCATGGAATAATACTTGTTCTGGCCAATAATCCCAAACCCCACAAGCAGGAGTGCTAAAATCACAGAAACACAGAGCTGGAACAGACCTCAAGAGGTCATGCAGTCCTTCCTCTTGTCCTCTGATCAGACCTGCCTTCCTGGGCTGACACTCATCCAGCCATACATCTCCCATATTGGAGCTTTATTGCTTCTCCAGCAATCTATCTCCCTAGACTTCCCTATCCCTACCTGATATTTTCCTTAAAATAAAACAATCTTCCCTGATTAAAATCAAGTCTATTATCTTTTATTTCCTCTGTTTCAAAGAAAGCAGATTATCACCCTTCATTTACCTCTTCTTTAGACTAAAAAAAAAAAAAAATCCCATTTTTTTACCTTTCCTCATTTATATTCTTATTTTTGCTGACTTCCTCTAGATGTTCTCCAGCTGGGCTGTATCTTCTAGGGCAACACCCCAGCAGTGGTCCTGGGACGAGTGAGAAGAGGGGGGCTGTGTGTCCCAGAGTCCACCCTCCATCCCTGCTCTCATCCAGGGCACTTCCTTTTTCACAATACCAGGGCACTGTTGACTCATGTTCAGCTTGTGACATCCCAGATTATTTTCTGCTCTATCTGCTATTTAGCAAGCTGTTCTCTGTTGTGTCTTTCTGCATTTAACTGTTCTTGTCTACATGTTTTATCTTGCATCAGTCCCTATTTATCCTCATTTTCTCCTGGATTATATTTCTAACTTTCAAGATAATTTTGAATTCTAAGCTTGTCCTCTACCGTACCAGCAGTGCATGCAAATGTTACAGGAGTGCCTTCCACTCCATCATCCAGGTAACTTATAAACAAACTGGAGCAAGGACAAACTAAACTCTTGATTCTGTATTTCTTCTATTAAGCAATATTGTCTGATAACTTTACATCTAAGGAATTATTCACCCAGCTGAATACAAGTGAACCTGAGCCAGAACTGAGAAATGAGGTCCTTAGAGTACAGACGTATTAGTAACACAGAGGGTTGCAGGTATTTTTTCCCAGCAGGAGAGTAATAAACAAGAATGTGCAGCTAAAGCCCATTTGGAAAGAAGATTGGACAGGCTACAGTAATTTTCATGCCACCAATTTTCTTTCCATCACCGCAGCAGTTACATTCACCACAGGAAACTCACTGTAATCTGTCACAATACAGGCCTTATGCTTTTGGATTTAGAACATCTTGAAAAACTTTTTCATAATTTTTTCAAAATCCCACACAAAGTTGCGCAGATAAATTTAATTTTCCTGGTTTCTTGTTTTAGCTCTTACACAGCAAGACTCTACATAAATAAAGTTGAATACACACAAACATTTTATAGTTAGATACTTCAATGACCAAAGCAATTATGACCTGTAGGCTCACCGAAAATTTAGGGGCTTTTTTTTTTGAACTAGAATATAAAAACTATTATAACAGATTTCAGAATAAGTCCACTCAAGTGCAACATCTAATACTGTGTAATACTGGATACTTTGGGAAACAGGGTAAGAAATAGATTAAGAGGTGATTGCTTCTTCTTCTAACACCCTCTCCAGTTCTACCAATGGTTTAGGTATTTTCTGAGCTAGCATTTCTTTTTGTATCTGGGTCATCACATGTGAAAGCTTCTACTTGACTAATTTCAGCTACTGTTATTTCAACTAATTTCAGTATTCCTTAAAATAAAATGGATAGTATAAACCCCCTGGAATTTCACATTGCATGTAGTGCCAGGGCTCTATTGATTCTCATCTCATAATGCCAACATGCATCCATCAGTGATTTGGCCCGAGACATTTTTGAAAGATTTGTCAGAAACTATCACATGAAAATTAAAAGGACAGAAGAAATGACTGTAGAATTAAATTATTCATTTTTCCACAGGGACGGTGGAAAAAAGGACAGTCTTTAAAGGATTAGAATAAATCAGCTACTGCAATCAAATCTGCAAGGGCTGCAAAATTGAAGGGTGATTGCAAGTGTTGCTGAAGTCACATGAGGTCAAAATTTTAATGGATTTCACTAAAAATGCACCAAAAGCAGTAATTGCACAACTGAACTGAAAATCTGAGAAACAAGGTTAAAAGGAAATAAGATGGATGTTACATTTGCAGTTTCTGAAACATTAGCTCAAACATTCCTAAACTGCTCACCAGAGAAAAAGATAACACATTTTCCACACTGGGACAGATTTTTCTCGGTTCAGTTCCTGTGTGCCTAAAGATAAAAGACATGCTTATCAAGCAGTATATAGATGTATGGAGAGCAGGGAGGGACAATGCCCCACTTCTACCTCAAGAGTCCTTTTATGTCTCATGAATTTGTATGTGCTTGGCCTTTTTATTTTAAGTTTACCACCTCCACTGCGCCACCACAAACATCCTGAGTGTGCAACACTTGGTTTATTTCCCTTCCTGTAATTCATACCTTCTACTCTGATACTTTGCATGTGCAGAATATCAGGCGGGGTAAATTGCAAGCAGTGAGACCACTCGTGTATGTGTCTGTTGAAATGGAAAGAGCCAGAAGACACCACCTCATTTGAAAATTAATTTTGGTTGCCCATCCTGTTTGCAAGCATTCCCTTCAGCAGAGTGATTCCTCCCATGGCAATTGTCTCATTTTTCTCAGAGGAACAAAAATGGATAAATAGACTCTGACCCCTTTTATTGCAAAGTGTGCTAAGGAAAAAGGCAAGTTGAAGAAAATATATGTAACCTAATAAAAATTCAGAGGCACCTCAAAACATGCATGAGCACTTTATTTTTACATCTTCCTAACTACACATTACTTCTGGAGCTTGCAAAACATAAAAATTACAGTCTATCAGGTAGCTTGACTATTTTTTTTTTACCACACCAAGTGTACTTCGTTCTGTTACGAATCAATACAAACTATTTTGGTGATATTTTCTGATAGTTGCTGATAAAAGGAAGATGGAAAAAAACAAGAATATGGAACAAGGGAGCAAGAAATGTGGGCTGGGCTTTTCGCTGTGTTGCTTTGTTCATGACAAAACTAGAGACTTTGATTTCAGTGACTCAGTTTTCTCATCTGTAAAACAAGGATAATATTTGAATGTCTTTCAGTAGAATGGTGAAATTTAATTTCAGCATGTGTAAAAAGCACATGGAGATTTCTTAGTTGCAAGATGTCATTACTACAAAAAAAAAACTGGGAAACAAACTCTCTAACCAGTTTGTGAAGTTAGAAAGATGACATCACTTTATTCAGCGCTGAGGTGTGTGGGTATCACTTCACCAAACATGTACATCAGTTATCAAAATTTTTAACTATTTATACATTCTAGCAAACAAAGGAATTAGTGATTATTTGCTACAAGTTACATACTTCTCTTATTAATTAGTACTCTAACTTCTGTTCGTTAATGATTCTCTCACTCCTCATGCTAATTAGTCTGCAGGCTCAGTTTCTTCTTTTGGCTTGGGAGGTTTCTCGGGTCGGTGGTCTGTGTGTTGGTGGTCGCAGATCCCCCTACCAGAATCACCTTTTATCCGCTTGGAGCTGATTTGAGCACAATTACCAAGTTGGTTTTATTAGTTTCTTCCTTATCTTGGCAGTCCTGGTTGCCCATAAATTCTGCATTCCTTTGTGTCCATTACCAACAGCACATCCCTCTTCCCAAGCCATGCTAACTTCCTCCCCCAGGTCTGAAAGCCCTTCACTTTAATCTGTTTTTCTAACACACAGATATCACTTAGAGCTCGCTAATTAGCTGCTATTTCATGGATTAAATCTATGCTCTTGTTGATTAAGTCTTAACATTTCCTCCTTGACTAAGTCCTAATATTTTCCCCCACTGCTTCATAGGCTCCTTTTTAAAAAAAATATAACTCCTAGTTATATTTATATATATATATATATATATAAAGTTAAAAATATATAAAGTTATAAAGAAATATAACTCCTAGCAGTGTCACCAAACAGGATGAAAGAAACTTATCCAACACCAATTTGATGTGAACAAGCTGACACTTCTTTATTCAGCGTGCTGGGAACACGGGGGACAGCTCCTCCAATTGTGTTCCGCAGACAACAGAAATCATACGGATTATAGATCATGGTGCTACAGAAGTCCATTCTTCTATTAATTTTTATACTTATTTTCTCTTATATAAGCCTATTCTTATAGCTAATCACAGAATCAACTAGGTTGGAAAAGTCCTCTGNATCATGGTGCTACAGAAGTCCATTCTTCTATTAATTTTTATACTTATTTTCTCTTATATAAGCCTATTCTTATAGCTAATCACAGAATCAACTAAGTTGGAAAAGTCCTCTGACATCGAGTCCAACCTTTGACCCAACACTACCTTGCCTAGTAGACCACGGCACTAATTGCCATGTCCCGTCTCTTCTCAAGTATCTCCAGAGATGGTGAATCCACCACTTCCCTGGGCAGCCCATTCCCATGTCTGATCACTCTCTCTGTAAGAAATTTCTTCCTGATGTCTAACTTAAACCTCCCCTGGCACAGCTTAAGACTGTGCCCTCCTGTCCTACTGCTGTTCAGACAACTGCTTCCACAGTTCGTAGATCTTTATTCAAAAACCATCACTGGTTAATTCTACTTATCTCTACTGATCGGTACCTGTGGCACCCAGACCGAGATGGGAAGGGTTAAAGAGAATTCCAAGCAGTGTATATGGCCCAGTAACTCCTTGGCGAGGTAGCTATGGTTGCATACACAAAACACAGCATTCTGAACAACCCTGTATTCTGTATCTCACCAACACAGCATTCTTTATTGATCCAATGCTTCAATCATAACTGTAATTTTAATTCGGTTTTAACGATATCACCGATATGGCTTTTCTTATACTGATGAGACGAACAGCCCTGGACGCAGCCCCCGGTGACGTTTTCAGAGGCACAGCACGGCCTGAGGGCAGCGCTCGGGGGTCGCCCCGGCCGCTCCCGCCGGGCGGGCGCGGGGCGGGCGGAGCGTGCGCAGTGCGCGGCCCGGCCCCGGCGCCGCCGGCACTGCCGCGTCCCGCGCTGAAGATGGCGGAGGGCGGCGCGGCGACCCCGTCCTGCGCTGCCTCCTCTTCCTCCTCCCTGAAGGGGCTGCGGGAGCAGATGGGTGAGAGCGGGCAGCGAGGGGGAGGCGCGGCGGTGTGGGGGATCCGGCGGACCGAGGGCGCGGCTGGGGGGAAGGGGGTGTCCCGTCCCCCCCCATCCCCGGCCCCGTCCCCGTCCCGGGGCGTGGAAGGGGCACCGCGAGCGGAGGCCGCCCGGCCGGGTCCGTCCTTTCCCGCAGCCCCGGGCGGGCATTGCTGGCTCGGGACCTCCCGCAGCCGCTGGGCAGGGGCAGAGGAGGCTGCGGGCGGCGGCGTTACGCGAAACGCCCATTTTTCACCGTTTTTCGGCGGTCTGAACTTCTCGGTGTCTGCGGCGGCTCTTGCCCCGGCGATGTGTCCGGTCCCGAGTGAAGAAGGCAGGGAAGTCCCTGGCGTTGATTCCTAATCAAAGATTGGATAAAGTCCTGTTTATTTAATTTCATTTTATTTCTCTTTTTTGTAACTAGTGTCCTCGGAGGGCTAAAGAAGCTGTGCTTTGGGTTTGTCCTTGGCTCTGTTTACGTGCCTATTAATACTTAAGGTCCTTAATAATATCGTAAACGAGCGTTGTGCGTGCATGGTGTGTGTTTGCAGCGCAATTTCATGGCACATCTCCACGCAAAAGCTTTGTGGGTGATCCATTAGAAAAGATAAACATTTTCTTATCCCAGACACAAAAAGATAAGGAAAGATAATTGTGGCTTGATCTAAGCTAACTAACTTGGACTTGGTACAAAAACTACTCTGAGAGCCTCTCGCTTGATTGTTTTCAGTATGTCTGTGTAATTACACAAAGAAGAGTGCTGGCAAAGGGTCCTGAATGCACAGCTCTCATCTGGCATTCTTCAGTGGGTTGGCTGTCAGAAATATTACTTAATCACTTTTCGTTTCTGGTTCAAAATCAAGGCAGTTTAGTGCTCCGGAAGGATAACGATCTGCCAAAAGGTAGCACTTCTCACTTGCACACGCGGTGTCTGTTTGGTCCATGAGCTTCCTGCTAGAACTGCTGCACTTCATTTTGCATATTGAAGACACTTCTACGGTGGCTCCTAAGTTCTTCTAGAGATGGGAACCTACATTTGCTGGTAGCTAGTCATGACCTAGATTTAGTCCCAAAACCAGAGGGGAAATGCTTCTTGAGCCAGGCAGCTCCATCTCACTTTAGATATGCACATGTTCTAATATGCACATGGTGTTAAAAAAACAAACCCCCTCACTAGATCCTGGAAAGACTAGACCTTGAAATTTTTTTTCCCTGAGGGGGTAGAAGTCACTGAACCAGAATCTAAACTTCAGTGTACATAGAATGCATTTCTAGGACTTGTGTGCTTGGAGATAAACTCATTGCTGATGTGCATTGTATCAGTGCTGTCTGAGAGTACAGGCCACTGCAGCTCCGCCCCTGACTTCTTGTCAGTAGCACTCCCTGGGGAAAGCAAATGATGTTTAGAAATCATCCTTGCAATCCCGTGGTTAACAGTGGAATTGGCGAGATAATTGCCACAGTATTTGCTGCTGTTTGGAGAAGTTGTTAGTAGCAACCAAGTCTGATATCGCGGCTGTTTGGAGAGGATGTAGGAGGGGGGAAAAAAGACACCAGCAGGAACCTTGTTTAGTCCCATGCTACCCTTGGGCAGATTTGGGGAGGGATATCACTTCCTGCTTTTCTAAGCTCAGTTGGCTGCGTGGGGGGACTCATCAGTTCCAAAATACCTGCTAAGTCGGGTACTTCGGCCCAGTTTCTGCGTCTCTGCGGGCAATTGTGTGCTTTGCTGTCTTAATCAATCTGGAGGGCAAACATCTAGACAAAATAAATACACTGCTGTGCACCTTTAGTTCTTTACGAGTGAACTGCTGGTTGGGAATCTCACGTTTTAAAGGTAATAAGTAAGAATCAGAGGCATCTTGCTGAGAAACTACAGCTCTTTCTGGCAGCCTGGCTTGGAGCTGTATATATACCTTTTGCATAGGTTCCTTTTTGGGGGCAAGACTGCTGGGTGTTTGTTCCCCACCTCTGCTCTCTGTTACCAGCCTCTTAATATTGTTTTTCTCTGTGGCCGGTTGGTGCTTGTTAATTATTTTAAAGCCTTTAAAGTGCCACTTGTAACTAACTTCACTATCAATGTGCTACGTTTGGCAAGAAAAAGATTGTTTTTAATTCAGGGTAGTATTGAGGTGAGGAAAAGGTGTTTCTCTGTGTATCAACGGTAATTAAGGTTCTGCGGGCCAAATCATGCCTGCAGGGTGAGTTCTGCAGTTCCTTTGTAATAATTTTCTACCCTGACACTCTTGTCCAATCATACCTCCTTTAGGTGGATGACAAAGAGCAGAATTTGCTACTCAGCTAGAAGGCAGTTAATGTTTCTATCAGTGATGCATGAACAACACTGAATATTAGAAGTGAATTGTGGTTGTACACTGTGAAACAACAGTGCATGGGTGGCAGCTGCTTACCCCATTCTTGTGATCCATGCTTGCTGCTGTCATCCTTCAGGGATGAAGAGGAATTTTTGCTCCTATTCTAATACCATAAGCACTTCTGAGCTTGTTAAGATTTGAGAAGAGGGGAATAATCAGTTACTTGTGGTTTACCCAGCAAGTGAGGTTTTTGTTGATTCATGTGGGTAATCAGAGTAAAAGTACCTATAATTTAAGTTGTTGTAATCCTTAGTTATTATTTTATTTTCATTTTCATTGAAATACTAAAATCTTCTGTCTTTTGTAGTATGGGTGGTAGAGAATATGTATTTGTTTTTACCAGAGCTTGGCTGTGCTGTTGCCAGGATTTCCACTCATACTGAATCACCGCTGTGAAGGTTGTTCAAAACAGTATATTAAAATGCTGTTTGTATGTATTTTCCTTTCGAAGATCTATGTGTTTTTTTGGGAAACCTGTCTCAGGACATGGGACAAAAATGAAGTGCCTTTTTCAGCCAGTCTAGCTGCAGGCATAATTCCCATGACCTGCATGGCCGAGCCCAGCTTGCTCGGAAGTTGTCTGATAAAATAACAGCTTCATTCCGTCTAATCAGGTTTTTTTCTCCCTGTTTAAGTGACACTGTCTGGCTTTCTCCTTCTTGCCTGCAGCACAGTTACTGGTAACAGCTTTACTAAGTGCACATACAGAGAATTTGCATGAAAAGAAGGATGGATGGATGGATAACTAATAGTGAAACTAAATTGCTCCAGCAATTATTCGGGAGCACTCAGAGATTTGTCTGGTCTCTGGGTAATAGTTATAAAACATGATTTAAGAAGGCAAGTGTGTATCAACACCTGTGGAAGTACTACTCTTGTGTACAGTCTTGGTGGCAAAATCCAAGCATTCAGTTGTTCTCCTACTCGATGGTGCTCAAATGAATGACTCGTGCTTACTCCACGTGTGGAGCAAAGGCAGCCCAGTGACTGGGGCATTCAGCTGGAGATCACTAGGGCTGCCTTCAGGCTCTTGTTGTGTCAGACTCCTCGTAACTTTGCAGAAAGTTTTAAGGTTTTTTCGTGCTTTATCTTTTTTCCCTGCATCAGAGTGGTAACACTGCTTTGCAGAGTGCCGGGGTGATAAATCAAAGAACTGCACAGAAATTGGATTTCACGTAAATCCCAGTGGTGAGAGAGAACATTTTAAAGTCAGGCTGAGAATTTGAGGTAATTGTGATAGCTGTGAGCCTTAATTTCATTTTCTTCTTGTTCATGGAAATACAATCATACAGGATAGAGATCATTTCATGCTGATTCATAAAGATGAATGCTACATATTAGATGCTTAACATTCTAAAGATTACCTCCAGTTGTAAGTGGTTTATATAAAGGTTTTACCCTAATTAAAAACTTTTAAATTCTTGAGATTTCTCAAAATGCTTTTGAGATCCTCCTTGCTGTAAAGAGAAAAAAAGAAACAAACAAAAAACCCAACCAAACCATGTGCATATATAGCAAATTTTTTTCAGTTCCATTCTTTACATATTTCTTCATGTGTTAAAATCACGAAAGATATATTTGGATTCCATGCTTCAATTCAGATGCAAGTACTTAGCCAATAATGACTTGCAAGAGTCATAACTGATGGTGAGAGCACAGATACTGTGGCTTACATTATCTCTAGCTGTGCACAGCCTTAAAATGTGACTGAAATTAAGGACTGCTGCTTCTTCATACACTTGTGATTTTCAAAAAGAAAACTTATAGTAATATTTAAAGTACTGATACACTGTTTTTAATTGTCAGTTCTTAAAAGTGATAACAGGGTAAAGAAGGGTTACTGTGGGTTGCTGTGAGATAAATGTAAGAAATAATCTAGGTTAGTCATAATCTTAGGGGTATCAAATGCTGCTGGTTGTCTTTAAACTTGATGATTGGAGATTCTTGCGCTCCTCTTGTAAAAGGATACTCTGACAAATAAAAGTCTGAGCATGCAATTTTAATGACTTCTGTTAATATGACTTATCAGATGACTTGTGAGATTTTAAAAACAAAGTGGGGCCTTCAAATTCTTGCTCTGCTACTAATCAATTAATGCCATTTAGCTTCCAGTTGTGCAGTTTACAACCAGGTAATTCTTAATTCGTGATATGCTTTCAGTGTGTTTTAATATGCCTGTCTGGTAATTGAAACTGTTCTAGATGCTGGTGATTGAGTTGTTTGGTGCGTGGGGTTCATGGAAGAGAAATCAAATGTTGCTGGAAGTGGTTTTGTTTGAAAGAGACAGAAACCTCAGCCATCCCCCCCTGCATCCGTGCTGTTCACAGAGTGCAGAAGTGGAAACAAGTCTTTGCTTTTAAGGAAGGCTGGCCTAGTTGCTTGACATTTGTTTTCATCTACGTTATTTTTATATTCCAGTCAGTTGGGAACTTCCCCTTTCTAGGTGAAGGATCCACAGCTGGAGTTATCTTTGAAGAAAACAATTACCACTAATCGTGCTCAGAATACCTCTGTCTTTCCTCATAGTGGTCCCCCCCCCAATTCACAGGGAGTTTTTAAAATACTCTTTTATGAGTACTTAACTGACTCTTAATTTACAGACATTCTCTGTTGTTTAAATGCACTGACCTGGATCTTGGGAGGGAGCAAAGATACTGTAGTGGCTTGTTCTCTGGGCAAGTATTTTAAACCTCCTGAGTGTTTAAATTCCTCGCCCAAGTCCGAGAGGGATTGGCTGCAAGAACAGAGAAATCCTGTAGAGATCTTTATAATTAACATAATTTAATAGAAGACATTTATTAATTTGGAAGCTTATCCTCTGTTTAGTTTTGCCAACAGAATTTTTTAAAGGAAAATATTTCTGCAGCACAGTGTTGATCAATAATGTGTGAATTGTGTTCTGGACATTGAAAAACAAGGACAGTCATCTCCAGACCAGAACAGTGAGTGGCACCTTACTCACTTTCAGATTTCTCTAGAAGACTTTCTGTCATTAGGTAATGAATTAAAAAAAATATATAGTTTCTTTATTGGTCTCATTTGCCCTTTTGTCCTGGTTGGGTTTTTTACACCCATTAATTACTTTTCACTTATCTATTCTTCAAGTTCTGTAGGACAGAGACTGACTCATGGTTAGTTTGTTGGGATCTTACATTGGGTGTAGTGGAATGTCTCAAAGCTTTCGTTTTCTAATTAGTTGGGTGAACTGTACAGCTTTAAGAAAATTTGCAGTTTATTTCCTTTTCCATTTGCAACCACCCTGTTCTGCTGTAGATGTACAGCAGTGTGTAGTGGATTTGCTGCATTAAACACCCTGTGGGCCTGTCAGTGTCCTACAGCGCTCTTCTGTATTGAGTGATTTGATTTGAGGCTGGAGGCTGCTCTCATGGGGGTAAATGCAACACAGTCTCTCTTCTTCTGAAGCACGCAGTGTTTGAAGGAGCTCTGAAGTTGCCATAAGAAATTCATCAGGTGTAAAAGGAAAAAGCCGTAGTTTTCCCTGCTGTCATGTAAAGGAGCTGTTATCCTTCCACCTAAAGAAAGCTCAAAATGGTGTTTTCACAGGGTTTGTGTCAAGTTAGTTGTGACTCGCAGTGCTAGGCTGTGTTCTTTGCTGGCATTGTTTGGGCTGGGCGTATTAAACAATGGCCACAGCCTGCAAACGAGGACAAAAGCGTTCACAAGGACATGCTTCCAGCGAGCAAAAGAAACCAGACTGCTCAGGAAAGGGGGGAGTAGCGGGTAGAAGATAGCTATTACCAGTGTTAGGGATAGTGCACTGTAAAAGAAAGAAATAATACAATGAGAAAAACAGATGTGAAAGAAGAGAAGAGAGCAGAAGTTTGTCTTGAAGTTACTTTTTACTGTGGCTGTGCAGGAGTGTGAAGAGGAGTCAGTTTTAGGCAGCCTCCAGAGCTGGAGGAGTAAAGCAGAGAGCTGGTTTCTGTCTGTACCTCTTGCCCACGCTTGAGCTAGAATTTCAGTGGGAACTAAACTACTCAGAGCAGGTTGAAGTGGGACTGCTCTGGCATCTCTGAAGCCAGTCCAGTGTGAGGAACAACACATGCACTCCTGAGGCATTGGAAGGTGTTATTATCTGTAAGATAAGCTGAGCAGTTGTTAATCATCTTGCGCTCTATGTTTAAAACTCTGCTGTTCTACCTTTTTGGTCCTTCTGTAGCTGTTAAAGCTGTGTCTAATTCTGTCCAGTTTGGAGTGTTTAATCTGTATGTATCCACTTACGTATAAGCGTTTATGTCACTACTAAATTTCACAATGAATTTAACATGAACTGCTTTCATTTTAGTCCAGTTTATTAGGGCACTTTGGAATTTTCAGTATGCAGGAACAGGTAAATATTGATTTCTGTTACACTTGAGAAGGTTCACGAGGGACTCTTTGTCACAGTTTATTGCATCAGCATTGCAATCCGTGTCTAATATATCTAACATAAAACAGTCAAGGTAGATGAAAGCAATTTATTTTGCAGTTGGCAAGAAAAGTTTACAGTTGCCAATCTACGGAAACGGTGCAGAAATACTCTCTTTACATCTAAAATGCAGCCTTATTGTATTCTGGCGGAGAATTTTTCAGTGAGTACAAATACCTTAGTGCCTTTTTCTTTCACTGAGAAACATAATGAGCACTCCAGCCTTTCCAGAGCACTGGCTTCTCTGTGGCTGAGTCTTACTAAGGCAGTGCTTCCAGACAGCAAAGACAAGACAGCAAGGCACGGCCATTTGCTGAAGAGGACGGTGGGGGCTGCAAGGCCTGTGTATCCTTTATGCAGGAAGCATCAGCTCTGGAGAGAGGTCATGGGGCAGATCAGCTTGGTATGCACAGTGCAATAAACAGATTAATTTCTGTGTTCTACCTGGCATTAGTCATTATATCTGAGTTGCATTAGAGCTTGCAGGGAGTTGGGGATGTGTGCATTGGAGAAGTATCCCCTTTGGAGGGCTTTTTTGTACAAATCACGTTATCATATCAAAAGAGATGGTGAAAGATTGTGTTTTTTGAAAAAAAAATAAGGTGGATTGTGCAGAATGCTAATCTTTTTCGTGGTTTTTTTGGAAGGTGAGGAAGAACTATGGCGAAGAAGAATGTGGCAAAAGGGATAGTGAAAGGAGCAGGAAGTCAGTATCTTCTGTGGTTCACTTTAATTTCTTTCAAGAGGTGAATAATAACATACCTTACTAACAACCCCAAATTGTGAAGCCAGGTGTCTATTCCAGAGAAGAGGGCAGATTTAGCTTGTCAGCCCTTCATACACAGTACAGACAGTGCTTCTTACCAACCTCATGATGGCTTCTGCTAGAGGTGGTTACATCTCTTTGTTGTCTTTAAGCATTGTGCTGGCAGTTGCTTTTCCCATTAAGTAGAGAGAAGCATAATTCATGGCTGAGCAATGTGAGCAAGGTTAAATTAAGAGAGTACAAGTGGCAGCAGGAATCAGTGAGACTCCATAGCAGATACGTTCTCAGTAGGGTTCAGGCTAAGGGTAGTACACTTCTGATGTGGCTGTCAGACAATGGTGTAGCACCTCTGTAGAAAGTTTTTGGAGGTGGCTGCCAATTCTTTTAAGGATGAATTTTGATTCTTTGGTCTGTGCTTGTATTACATTCAAGTTTGGTTTAGATTATGTGTTTCCCCGAGGGCAAAGTGTACAGAGATCAACCCACAAATTAACCAGCAACCTTCCTGGTGCCTCTCTGATCGTGCCCTAAGCTGAACAACCTGTCCTTGAGATTGCTTCAGCTGTATCCTTGCAGGTCTCCTTATAAGAAATAAGTAGTGTTTTGTTAATTATGTGATTTATTTTTTTTTAATGTTTCTAGCTCTTAGTCTGAGTGTGGGGGCTTAAAGATAAATAAAATCTTACGTTCTTGGAATGTATTCTCAAATACTTATTTGTGGAACTGCTAATTTATATACTGCAAATGAATGTTTGTGTTAAGAGTTTTCCAGTGGGATCAATACTTGTGATGAACTGAAGAAATCATCCTAAACTTCCTTAAGCATTTACTGGGAGGAAAACCAGATTGTTGTGCAGAATTACCTGCAGAAATGGTCTTAAAGGGAGGAAAACACACAAAGGTAATAAAATAGGTATCCCACGTAGGGAATAAATGTAGAACCAAATGTGCAAATAGAGTCTGGAGTAAGGATAAGACAACAGGAAGCTCTTCTGGCCTGCTGAAGCTGAGAGACAGCGTGCGCTGCTTTCTGGAGATCTGCGTGCTTCCCATCTGGTGACTGCCCAGACAAAACAGGAGAACCATCTGCCTTCCAGCTGGTCCATCAGAAGGTGCCTACGGGTGGCTCACGTGCTTGGTTGTGGAGCCTGTCAGTCCTTGCAGCCCAAAAATGGGATGTGAGGATCAGCAGGGAAAGACAGAAGGGGAAAAGCGGGGAAAAGAGGAATGCATGCAGAGAGGGCTGTGTTTTCATAGTTAGAAACTTTCTGTGTTGTCCACCTCTTTGTGTGAGGTAATGGTGTAAAACCAATACCCAGTTTTTCTTAAAGCATCAAGCATATGATCTTGCATCCATTTGCCTTAACCTGTATTAACTAATGAATGGAAATCAGCTTAAAAGGCAGTGTGGAGAAATCTCAAACTTAAATACTGACTTCCCTTGTCTTTCCTGGAAGCATGTGCAAATGTTATTAAAAGAAAAAGGATCAGAACGCTTGCTGACAAACAGTAGCTCCCTGTAGTGGAGCAAGACAAAAATGGCATCTTGCAGACTTGGCACAGTTTGCTATAAAATTAGAGGTATTTTTCTGGGACATTCACTCTTGGTTCATGGATTGATCATTGGCTTCTTGTTACCTGCTTTAAACTTTTGTGGAAAACTTAGATTCCTAATAAATGCCTTTCATTCAGGAGACCTTCTAACACCTCCTGTTTCTGAGGCTTAGTCTGGGATTCTTTGTTTGCTTTGCATAATGAGTCATTAAATCATAAGAAGCAGAAGGATTGCTGTGGAAGTTGTTATATTCTGCTCTCCTTGAAGGGAAAGCAAGTGGGGCAGCGTCCGACTGGGTCACGGATACCAGGAGAGGCGATGGGATGGAATCCCTAAACCTCGCTGGGCAAAGGGACGGAGCCGCTCCAGTCCCTAATGAGGTTTACTAAGAACAGCAGCGGGTCCTTTGCCAGTCTTGGCAGGGGCCGAGGGTATTAGCTGTGTGCAAGGGTTGAAATAGAAATCAAGGTTTATTTTTAGCACTGGTCTTCTCAGGGCATATTGGAAACCCGATCAGCAAAGGAAGTACCGTGGTGCTCAGTGCGAGGGAGGCACCACAGCACCTGCACAGGCTGTGTGATCCTGAGCTGGAGGTGAAACTGGGAGGCTTGGATTTATCTGGCGTGGTGCCTTCCACAGTGGCTGGTTCCTGGTGCTTCTGTGGGTTTGGTTTATCTGTGATTCCCTTGGCCAGACACGTGGTGCTAAACGGTGATGAGGGCACAGAAGGGAAACTGCTTCCCAAATTCCCTAACGATTTCATGTTCCAAATAGCCCTACTTTATTATGCCTGACTGCAGATACTATTATTATTGGCCACTTGTGTGGCTTATGCTTTTATTAATTTTACCTGGAGCATTTAAATGTAGGCTGCTGTAAAATAAACACGCACATTGTGCTGATCACAAATTATAGTTGTAAAAGCCTTTAGTGACTACTGTGGGAGGGGAAGCTCAGAATAGAAATGAGATTTATTTTGCCTCTAAGAGAATTTTTCTTCTCCAGGAAGTTTGCTGAATATGTCCATGAAGGCACCCCCCAGTACTGCAGCATGTGACACAAGTTCTAGTGAAATGGTTGTTAACTGGTTTCCTGTTCTGGGGTATCCTGATTCATTACAGAAGTATTAGGCTTATTTTACGGAGATAAATTTTGTGGAAAATTCTTTTCCATGAAGCTTTGCTCCATAGCAGACTGCTACATTCATTATGGACAAATAGGCAAAGACATTATAGGTCTCTGTGCCAAAGAACATTTAAATTTCTTAATAATTTAGATTTCTTCTATCATATTAAAGTAAAATAAATTTGTTTTTTTTTAAAGGTTGCAGGGTGCAACAATATGCAATACTTACTACAGTAAGTAGTAAAAAGGGGATTTTGAAAATCAGTTTGATGTTGCAAATTTACCATAAAATTTACAAGGAACATAAAACCTGCCTGTTGATCAGAGATTTGGTGAAATTGAGCTCGCACGTCTCAGGGATGTATCTAATGTGATGGCTGTTTCCCTTTTAAGGATCTTTTGTTCAATCCCCAGTTCACATTTCATTCTGGATTTCTGTTGGTTAAACGGATCACACCTGTGTGACACGAAGGTGCTCTCGTGGTGCCTTAAATCTGCTACTTTCAAATGTGTAAGGACATTGCTTGTATGCAAGTAATGAAGCATTGAAGCAGTGAATGCAAAATATTTTAACTGACATACAAAACCCCTGACATACAAAATCCTTTGGCTGACTGTTTCTAGACTTTTTTCACCTCTGTGTCCTTTGCAAGCTGAACTGTTTCTGTAACCCACTTTCCTGCTCTATAGAACCTCAAGTAATCTTTTGCAACCTTAATTAATTAAGATGAACTAATTGCTTTGCAGATATGAATGCCTTCTAATCATGAACATTACTCAGCTGTTTATGTATTTATTTATTCATTTAAAAATAAACAATCTCCCACATCCGTCATGACTGGTTTGTTCAGCAGGTTTTGTAATAGTAAAATATTTCTGCAAATAAGATTAATATTGTACCTGTTTAATTGCACCTTGCTTCTTGCTATAACTTCATTACAGAAGTTCTGATGTTTAAACTTTGAGAGTTGAGGCAAAATTCCAGTGTTGGTCTTAACTAAACCTGGTGTAGGAGGGGAGTGAGTTTCTTCTGATGGGCTTTTTTCCCAGCACACCTGCAGTGGGCTGCTTTTCCTCTGCCTGTTTTCACTTCTAACTGTGTTAGAATAGAATTTTGTTGTTCTCCACGTGGTGTTTTTTGGGCTGGATTCCCATTCATGTGGCATGCAACAGTGTACAAAAATCAGATTTTTGCCTGACTTTTAATCCAGATGGTGAAATTACAGTGAGTCCCTTTTTTAGCTGTTCTCTTTGCCCATGGGTAATCTCACCATGTCGTGGTATATCTGGTCTCTGAGTTGTGAGTTGTTTGAAAAGAGCCTCGGAGATGTATAGGATGGAACTGAGGAAGACTTTTGTTTGCTGCTGCAGTGAAAAATTAATTCAAGACATGGCAACAGCTGCGGGTGACAATTTAGAGTTGCTGAATAAGTATTGTAATCAGCATTTATCACTGAGATCACATGGGATTAAACACTTTGAGGTGATTGTTCTTGGGCACAGTCTTAGGGAGGGTTATTACCATGACACAACTAGTTGTCATGGCAATGCATGGAGAAGAGGGAGACTCTTCCTTCCTCCTTTGCATTCTGCACTACTCATATTAAAGGGAAGTCTGAGATCATTGGCAAAGCTGTTGTCTTCTTTTTCAAAATATAATGCCGAATTCTGCTGTTGATCCTTCATGTTCTACTTGAGATCACAGGGAGTTGTGGATTGCCTTTTCTGAGTAAAATAGGCCTTGACTTTCTCTAGTTGGTTGGTGTGTGGTGTGTTGTCTTGCATCCCCTGAAGTTGGGCTCCTCTTAGGTCGAGCTCCCTGTATCTGTCAGCCAGGGTGAGAACAGGGTGTCACTGTGTGAGAACATTCCCGGTTGAGCTGTGCAGGGAAGTGGGGTAATGCTGTCTTACTGGTTGCGCTGCCTGCTTTCCCTGTACCACTTCACCTTCACACCCTGCAAGGTGCTTAGTGAAAGTGAAAGTTGATACTAAAGTGAAGAAAATCTGTGGAAAGTGATACAGTAAATTAGTCTCTCTGACTTCTTAATGGGTTTCATTATTTTAGCAACATTAATATTGGTAGTTTTTCCTTTCTGTATTGCTAACTGCGAGTCGTAGCCACTGTCCTCACCTTGGTGAAACCTGAATAAGGTGAATGGGTCCCTGCACAAATACTCAAATTACTTTTTTGGAGTCTAATTTACAATTAAAATTTATTTTTGAAGATCCAGTTTTAGAAGTACAGTGTAAGCATCCCTTAATGGTTCACTTTATGCAGCTTATCCACTTTCTGTTTCATGTGATCAAGTAATGACAGGTCTTCATAAACCTTTCCCTGCTCAGGTCTCATCAGAATATGATTCTACCAGTGCTAATGGACTATTACATAAGTATGTCCAGCCCACAAATGCACATATGGTAGCAAAGAGGTTTTATTATTAAGTGTAAGACTCATAACTGTGCTGAATACTTGGTGTTGTCTTAGAAGAGCTATATAATAAGTTTGATCTTTTTGAAACTATAGTCCTTGGCTGCACATTTTAAACATAGGTTTGGTAACTATGGTTTTTAAAAAGAAAAGCTGTGCCAGGTCTGAGGTCTCACTTGACAAGTTTTTTCTTACAAGGTAAGCAGCCCCCAGTTATTTAATAAAAAGATCAGCAAGCTCAAATGGAATTTCTTGTATTTATCTTAGATACTTACTGAGTTTCAGTTGTGGAGCTTTTCTTAATATGGAATGATTCTTTCTCACAGTTGCTGCAGCCCAAGCCATAGCAGAAGAAAGAAGAAGCCAAAGTGGCATTAGCCCTCTTGCAGTCCAGACCTCAATAAAGACAGCAACTAAACCAGGTACAGTTATTGGTCATTGTTCTTAATGAAGTGCTGGGTTCACAAGGGAGAATTAGTAGGGAATGAAGGGAACGTATTTTAAAGAGGAGTTTGGTGCTCTTTCTTCAGGAGGCATCAGAAGCCAGAGCCACCTGGTAGATGGTTGGTAGATTCACTAAAGGTCTGGTTTTCATGGCAGATTTCTGCTCTTGGCTGCTCAGAGTTCAGTTGAAGTTGCCTGTCTTGTAGACAGAGCATAACAGCAAAAATAAATTACTGTTCTGTGCTCTGGGCAACCTACCAGTTCACTTCCTGCTGAAATTCAAGTTTTTATACCTGAAAAGACCTAAGCAGTCTTGGTTCTGCTTAGCCTGCAAACGAGCTGTCCTGCAGTGCTCTCTGAATTGGTTGCGACAGGTGAACAATCTGTTCGGAGATTAGATTTTCCTAGATTCCTGTAATTCTTGTTCATGGAATTTAATATGTACAAGAGTGAGGAACAGAGCTGAATTTGGAATAAGGGTGTGTTCTCACACAGTTCTGGCTACTGCTTAGTCTTTCCTTTGACTGTACACATTGAGCCTTTAATATGGTGTCTGCTTTCTCCTGCACTTATTAAAAACAGTGGGTTGGTTGTTGAGAGAGAATGGAAAGTGGGGAAAAGGAGGGTGTTCAGCTTCCTATGAATTTTTCAGATGACAACTCTAATCTCTGTATGAAGTGTGCAGTGATTCGGTGGTACATGCATCTCTCAGGAAGTTTCATTCTCCTTTTGATAGTAAAGACTTTTTATTTAAATTTGAATGTTCAAAATCACTGACAAATGTGTGTCTTCAATTTTTGTTATGCCAGTGATAGATGGCTCCACTCTAAGAACAGAAGAAAGGCAAAGACTGGCCAGGGAGCGTAGAGAAGAGCGGGAAAAGCAACATGGTATTTTCATGTTTCATTTAAAATACAGTTTTCTGAAATGTTTGTGATAAAGGAATAACTTATTCCTTGTTCAGTCACTTTTTTCCAGCTTGCCGGGGACAAGAAACCAGGTCTACTTTTGGTCTTGCATCAGTGACCGTCTGTGAAGCTGAATGAAGAAGTATTTGATTTGAGAGGAAAATGCTGCAGAGAGTTTTAGCTTCTTGAAGCTGTGTCACTTCTGACCTTCCATTTCTTAGTGACCACCAAGAAAATTTCGCCAATTTCTTATTGAAATCCTCAACAAAAAAAACTTTTGAAAATAAAATTTTTACCTTAAAACTGCTTCCAGTAGCCCTGAAGACTGAGGTTTAGGTAATGCTGATTCAGAGAAAACCAAAAAAGATGTAGTTAGCTGAATGGCTTGTTTGCCTTGAACACTGCTTCCCTTGTTTCCCAGCACACTGAAGTGGCTCCTGGATTGAAGTGTCAGCAGTATCCACTTTATCTTAGCCGGGAATCTGAGACCTAGAGAACAGCAGAATAGTCTTGCCCAGCTTTATGCTGTTTGTGACGTGGATCAGTGCATGTGTGTGCAGGCAGAGATGAACAGGTCACAGTGGTGCCCTGCAGTCCTGGGTCTTGAGCTCCCAGCTTGAGAGGAGTGGTGTCTCTCACACCTGTATGTTTGTTTGTTAACATAAAGACCCGCAACAACAGGAATGATTGTGTTATCCTAACATGGGGAGAGGGTGGGACTAAAACACATACCAATCCAGAAATAATTTGGGGGCTCTGTATGTAGATACTGCCTGTGATTGTTGGTGTAATTACCTGGTCTTTTGGTTCATATCATCTGTCTAGCCGTGGAAAATTTGCATTCAGCCACTAGCTTTGTGTCACAGAACCTGGAGCTTCCTGTTCAACTGCACACAGCTGTTCCTTGGTGGAGGCTGCAGAGAATAGTGAGAGAACTCTTTTGAACTCAGATGCAGGAACTGTGGGGTTTTCACATCTTGTCACTCAGTGCTTTAAATCTTTTCATTATATTTTGTAAAAAAAAAAAAAAAAGAAAATTGCAACATAAAAAATTCTGCCAGTTGATTCTCAACTTACTACTTTCTTACAAAGACTGCACTGTTATCTTGACAAGAAAAATATGTGCTTAACATAGGGAATAAGCCTGTCCTGATATTCCTGTCTAGACAGTAAGGCCTAGTGTCAGGCAAGGTTCTGATTCCACCCTAACCTGGGGACAGAATGTCATGCATTGTCATCCAGCTCTGTGAGCTCATCTTGCTGTATGTTTTAAGTGGTCATAATTCTGCCTGGGTAGTCTTTCCTCTGTGACTTGCATTGCAGTATCAGTGAATGGTTACATTTGATTTTAATTTTTTCTTAAAAATTTACAGCTGCCAAAGAGACACAAATCCTTGAAAAGGAGAGAAAAGCAAAACTCCAGTATGAAAAACAGTTAGAAGAAAGGCAGAGAAAGCTAAAAGAAATGAAGCAGAAAGAGGAACAACGGAGGGCAGCAGTAGAAGAAAAGAGGAAACAAAAAATAGAGGAGGAAAAGGTACTACACATCAAAGTTCTATACTTTTTAAGAAACTCCTACATTATTTTCCTACATTATCATGCTCTGAAGTGGTGGGAAATGGAAAACTATGGAAATGGTGAATGTATTAGAACATGCAAGTATTTTCCACATCAGTGTGGTGGGCTGTGTAGACATAGGTCCTCCTTCCCCATACAGCTTTAGCTGTACTCGGAGCACTTGGGACTCCAGGAGCTGCGGCTGCTCTTTGGCCACTGGTTATTTTTCACACAAGCAAAACCCTACCCCATATTCCCAGATTTCTGCATCCCTTCAGTGCACTTTGTAGAGTCTGTTTGTTAATCAGTGTGGGTGACAAGTCTTAGACTTCCCTTATTTCTATGTCTTGCTTCCTGGGAGCCCTGATGTGGCCTTAAGAGTCTCACATTCTTTCAGTTCTTCTAAATTAGAACTCCTTACTATATGATGAGCAGTTGATGATGTTATCTGTGTAGTTACCATTTGCAGCTTTGAACTGTGTGACTCTTGTCACTGGGCTTTTTGCCTTTGCTCTGGCTGCACATGGGCCAGCAAAGCAGTATTTGATTTCTGGGGCTCATTGCAAATGGACAGAAGCTGAAAGCAGAAATAAATGCATGAAGTTATTCCATGCCTTTTGATGAGTAGCTCTGCTAGTGCGTATGAAATGTGGTGCAAGTTCTAGGAGGGTTCATTTCCGGGGTGTCAGCAGTGGAGGCTTTCATAAGCTGAGTGTTAAGAACTTGCTGTGGGTCACTGGGGAAGAGCCTGTAAACCTGGCTGGCTGCTCCCTTGGAGTCCAGCTGCTGTTACATTGTTCTAGCAGTCCATCCCTTTTTGACTTGCAGTATTCTGCACTGGTGTTTGGTTTTCTGTAATCTGCTCCTGGGTGTGATCAGATTGATATTCCATTTTGAACTTCATGGAATAGTTTACATTGCTGGAGAACAGAAATGCTTGGGTGGACCATGACTGCAGTCCAGTGCTGCATAATCTCTCTAAGCAACTACTTTATGCAAAAAGCATCCTTTCTACTTCAAGAGGTATCACCTTTACATTTACTACATTTATTCACGTAATTTTGAGGATGGTGGATATATTTTAAGTGGCCACCTGGGTGAATAATCAAGGAAGGCAAGAACTAGCTGATGAGAGATTGTTGTTGAACTTGTCTTTTACTAAGACCCTGGAGATGACCTTCTACATAGAGATTTATGCATGAAGAATCTGGCAGGTGGGAAAACAGTGGGGATTTGACCTGTAAACTGGGCCTTTAACCAGAAAGTGAAAACAGATCTTTACTTTGCAGAAAGTAGTCACTTCTAAAGAAGCTAAGCTATCTTAGAGCAATTTTGCCAGCAAGATACCATCTACAATTGTAAATTTAGTTGATAGGAGTATATAAAAAATGCATAGCCTCCAACATTATTGTTTATATTCAGCCAAGTCTCATTTAGTTAATCATCTTTCTTAGCAGCAGCGCAGTAGCAAATACTGTGGAAGAAGAAGTGGTTCTCTGCCTAAGAGTCTTGAAGACCACTAGTCATGGCTAGGATTGAGATACCTGTCTTGTCACAGCTACTCAGTTACTCTGTACATCTGTGCAACTTACTGTATGGATGTCTTGAATTTGTTTCTGTTAGTAAAGTGAAGCCTCTGTCTTTAATTGTGAAGAATTACTGCTCTGCAGGTACCTCCTTGGAAATACAATACAGATTACATAATGTCTGGGTACTTTGGCACCTTTGGCACTCTGGTTCAGGTTTCTCTAACAGAGGGGAAGCAAAACTTTGTATTTCAAATGAAAACTTCTAGTTTTATCTTCTGTCAGGGAGCAGAATCCTCCTTCTTTCCTTCCAAGTTTACATTGTGTGTTTTTCACTGTGACTCTTTAGTGTTATGAAATGGTGTAGAAAGGAGGTGAAAGTCTTGTGTCTCCAAGAGGGAGAAGTGACTATATAATGAGTTCCCTTGGCATCTTACTGCAGTGTATCAGCAGTAAATACTGCCTCGAAAGATCACTTGGGATATAACTATTTCAGAAGAGAAATCTGTTGTTGACACCTGTGGAAACCTGGCTGGCAAGAAACAGTCTTACAGTTCATCTTTATGCACAAGAGCTGAAGCTCTGCTGTTAGCAGTTCCTAGTTGTGGAGACAGGAGCAAAAGCTTCTTTAAACCCCCTTTGTCCTGTCAGCAGTGGTTGCTGAGTTGGTTTTGGAGTTGGTTGGTCTTTTTTTTGCAATATTGCCTTTGTTTTGCTGTTTCTCATTTCATCATATGTCTCCTAATGTCTTTTAAGACTTGGGTCAGTGTTTATATAGTTCTTTGAAAATACAAATGACCTCTATTTGTTATTCTATGGTGAGAATTCTTATCACCTTTTTGAAACAACTTCAGAATATGAATTGCAAAGAGTAAGCAATTACTTTTGTGCAGTTTGGGGTTCATGCCTATTTAGAAAATAAGTAGTGCTGTTTACTGAATAGGAAATCTGTTTGGTGGCTATTTTAAGTAGAGTAGAATAGATTATCTGTGCTTTAGCTCAACCTAATCATGTTTGCAGTGTTTTGAAGCCATTAATTGCCCTCAACATTCTTTACATGATAGTTTCTTTAATAAAAGCTTGTTAATCAGGCAGCATAGGTAAAACATTATAAATACAGGGGGGAGGTGGGTCTATGTTTTGATCTCTGGTGTAGCTGTGCTTTATGGTTACAAGCTTCACAGAGGTGTTGTTTGATAGGAGAGATACGAAGCAGTCATGCATCGTACCTTGGAGCGGAATCAGCGGCTGGAAACACGGCAGAAGAGATGGTCCTGGGGAGGATCTGTAACTCCAGATTCAGAAAGCAAAACAGGTAAGCAGCACATTTTCTGGTAGGGCTAAAATCACAGAATATTACGTGTGAACACTGGCAGATGCAGCACTGTTCATAGGGATCTGGGCATCCTTTACTGTCTTGGGTCTTAAAGCGGGATCTGTGGGTAGCTAATGGGGAAAGAATCACATCTGTACTCGCCCTGAAATGCTGCTCAGACTTAGAGCTATTTTTGACCTTGAGAAGAGCTAGAGAGAAGCCCCATGGGAAATACAAGACCTGGCAGAATTGCATTGCCAGCCCCCAACCCTCAGATATGGGGAATTGGAATGTATAATGTTAAAACAATTCTGAGTCCTTCAAATGCAGTACCTGTAATGGCATATTAAGACTGGTGATAAAAACAAACAAACAAAAAAACCCCGGTTGTATTGTAATATCACATCCAAAGTGTTTTAAACACATCCTTAGAGCTACAGCATGCTGACAGATTATTTAAGTGTCTAGTCATGGGTAAGGAGATTCAGTAGGCACTGCCCAAGCTTCTCAGAGCATGGGTTCTATTCTAGATTAGGGGGTGTGTTTTAGCACTCCTCAGTCTGAGCTCAGATCGTTTCCTGTTTCGCACAATTAACTGTTCCTGCTTGTAAACATTCTAAAATCAGACTAGCAAATCAGGATTGCATTGGAAGGGATCTTTTCATGCACTACCTGACTGGAGGACCCTGCCAATAAGTAACTTAAATTATTGTCAAGGAATAAAGTAAAAGAAAAAATGCTTCAGTTCAGCCTATCTTCTGCATTGATGGAACTGTACTTCAGTTCGTTTTAGTACTGTCATCTTCTGTCAGCTGAGTGTGTGTTTATAACATGTTTGAAAATGGTTTGATACTTTATTTTTTGGTTAACTTGCGTTTTTTCCTCTTTGACCTCATGACTTAGTTTACAAACCTTCTTCTTCTGCAGAACAACAGAGCACAGATGAAGGTGGAACTGGTGGTATTGATTTCTAAAATGTTCTTTTCTGTTGTTTTACACTTACTACTAACCTTTTGAACTTGAGTTCTTCTTTCTCTGAAACTGAGGAAAACCAGCTTCTTGTAGATCTTTTCCTGGATCTTGGCCAGCTGTGCAACAAATGTGATCCCTAAGTAGAAGGCAGCCTTCCTTGTTTTAACTGTCCCTCCCAGCTAATTCAACTACAGCTTAAGTCATGGCATTCTGAGGGAATTTTCAGGGACAGAATGTGTTCATTTGGGGTTTTAAAGATGGCTGAATGCAGTATGAGTAGGAGAAGAGAAATTCTTAGGGGCAAGTATTTGAATAAAAATTAGTTCAGTAGTCTGGGTTTTTAAAAGGCAATTTCAAATCCTTTCATTGCTGCCTGATTTGCAAAAAGTATGTGGTAGGGCTTGGTTTGTTTTCTTTTTGCTTTGTTTTACCAGCAATTGAAGTAACATTTGCAAAATCAAATGGTATTTTGCTGACAGGGAATGAATCCTTTGTGCAGTTTGATACTTTTTCCATGGAGGGTTTTGCAAAATCAGATCTGTCCAATTATCTAAAGATAATGCTATACATTAAATGTGTTTTCATTGGATTTCTGGCACTTTCCAGTGCACAGACTGAGCCATTCATAGAAATGCTTTGAATCACTGATATATTTATCAAGGCTATATGTTTAATAAGCAAAATTATTCCTTGTAGCTGGTTGGAGATGATGATAACTCTCAGCTGAGACCCAGCTGAATCTGAATCCCGACAATCTGTGCATGCCCACAGCATTACTAATGCAATGCAGCTGTTCTGTAACAAGTGAGACCCCAAAATGCAATGAAAGTCTGACTGAGTATGATTTAACTGCTCTGGCAACATAGTAGAAGCATGTCTATTTTACTTAACTTCTCTCTTCCCTTATTCTGCACAGCACGAATCCCTAATTTTCTCCAAAATTAGCCAGTTTGGCTGGATTTGTTTACCTGTTTTACATGTATTCCTTGGATACGTATTTAGATCCAATTGCTGTATCCCACATTACCATTTATCATTTAACCTTGAAACTGGGAAATCACATTTGCCTTACGTGTTTAAGAAAGCACTGGGTTTTTCCTACCTTATTTTAAATCTAAACTTAGTAAAAAAGATAAAATAACATTCTTTGCTCTCTCCTAATTGATGTGAGGAAATGAGCCTTATCTGTCCTTTTTATTGTGAAGGAAGATCTTCAGTGCTGCTGAAGCACATTTAAGATAAAATGACTTCGAACACAAATGCTCTTGATATAATAATAGGTACTTAAACTGTGAGTTATGCATCATAAAGTAGCAAGAGGAGGAGCAGATTGTTCAGCTACAATAGATCAATTTGGATAACTTGGCACCAGTTTGGAAAAAAAATTGCTATGGAGATAAACAGATAATGCAGTGTCTTAGTCAAACCCTTGTGCTTCCACATTGTTTTAAATTTGTGTTTGATTTTATGTTACTGTTTCAAGCGTGTGGTTGTCATACATGAGGTGGATAATGTGGAACCGTGGTTGGTTTTACACTTCTCATATTTATTCCTGTTTCAGGGTAATTCTTTTTAACTTTCTGAGAGCCCATTAGGTAATTATTATGAAAAATCTACCCAAGCCATGTAGGATACTTAAGTCCAGCTGGCTTTCTAAAAAAGTCCTTATTTGATCCATGTCATCTTACATTTATGTAATTACAGGAAAGACAACTACCTTTTGTTTTACTCTGAAAAATGACACCATATAAGCTCTGCTGCATTACATCACTGGGGCCGAGTAGTGCAGTGTCTTTAGCAGCATGTCTAGAGCAAATTTCAATACAATACTTTTTTTCCACATCAGTTTCTGTGGCAGATTTGGGATTAAAGCCCCATTTCTTGAAATGAGAACCACTGGGGGAACAGATTTCAAATATTCATTCTAGGACAAAAGGCTTTCTTGTCTGTTGTATTGCTGTGCAAAAAAAAACCAGACCAGAATCAGACGTGTCTTCCATGAACTGCCTGTTCATGGAAGGAATATTTAGGAACATTGACTGGTAGAGCAGAACTTTTGGGTGATACAGTGTGCTCTGGAAAGTGAATCCCATGTAATTTGAACATTTCCTCAGCCATCATTCTATAGGATGTACAGAGTGTGATCCACTGAGACCACAGCAAGGATCCTACTGATGGCCTGAAGTTTAAAAATTGATGCAAGCCCCCGAGTCAGATGTTACATTGGTGACATTGCTGTCAGTGCTCAGATGAAACAGGCAGGGTGTGGGGCTGCCAAGACAAATGGCCAGGCTGTGTAATAAAGCATCCTTGATGACAGAGCCCTGGTAAATAAGGCAGTTTAGTGGTGAGTGCTGAGGAGGACTGGACATTCAGGTGCTTCAGGAGTGAAGAGTGCTATTAGAATAGAATTGGGGCTGCCAGAGCCTCTCCTTTCTAAATAAAGAGCTTCCTTGTCCTAGTAGAAGTTTGGAGGGAAGTGAGAGACAGCTAATCTTATTTTATGTAGCCTAATTTTATCCAAGCTCAGATAGGCTGTGCTGCAGCTCCCTCTCTCAGTGAAACCCTGTGAGAAGCTAGGATTGAAAGCTGCTCACTCTCATAGTGATTTTCTTAAGATACCATGTTTCCCAGGTCCTTACCCAGTTTCAAGCCTTCCTACATGGCAGCCCTGTGCTTTCTTTGACTCTGCTGCTGCACTTTACTTTCTCCCTTCCATCTGGAAAACACGGAAGTCGGGCATCACGTGGGCTGAGTGCTTTTTGCTTCTTCCATTTCAAATCCCATGGGGGAAGTTTTCTAACTTTCCCCAAAGAAAGATATTTGAGATACTTTTTCAAAAGTTATTTTGTAAATAGCTACATAACTGGACTGACTGACTTGAGAATATCCTGTCTGTGTTCTAAAGCGTTTTTTCTACTGAATCATCCAAATCTTTAAAGTCTGCAGGAGCTGTCCTTTGGGTGAGGTAGGGAAAAGGTTGAGGCTGTCTGATCATATGTTTGCAGATGTATTGATCAGAAAAGCACTGACCTCTTAATATCTTAAGCAATTAATGCAAAGTCTAATTTTCTGGAAAAAGAAAATTCAGGTATCTGTATGAACACCCTTTACCAATTAGATTTTTTTTTTCTGTCAAGGCATCAATTGAGATAGTAGCTCATGCTCTCACCATGGCCCTCTGTTCCCCTGAAATATAGAGACTGATTTTTTTTTTCTTGTCTGAACAGTCATATTTAGCCAGTACTTTCTTCTTTTGAGTCCTCTAGTAGCAATATCGTCCCTTGTCTCCTTATAAAACAGCACAGCCCACCTCCAGAACTTGCAACCTTGCTGGAAAAGAATTAACTTTGTTCAATGTAATTTTTGTTAAGGCAAAGTTCAGGTTTTTGCCCTCTGGGTCTCAGTAGGTGATAGAACAAACCTCAGATGTCACACAAGTGCTGAAGTCCTAATTTGAACCAAGGGAAATTTGTATGAAGTGTCCATGATGTTTGCAGGCCTTGGACTCTCTTAAGTTCAAGCAGGAGCCAGGATTTCCTTTTAAGAGCAGACACTAGGGGGAAGCCTTTACCTTCCAAAACACCCAAATACACGAATTATGTGTTTCCTGATTTTCGTATATAAAACCTCCTAAGGCTGTTTAGTTATCCCAGTTCTCAGGCTTCATTCGTGAACTGCCCGTTTTTTTAGTTCTTGTTATGTTGGGAAGGTATCCACTAAGCTCAGCTCTTCATTTTTTAACTAGATTCAGTAGATTTCCCTTTCTCCCTCTTATCCTGTGTGGACTTTGCTCTTGTTCGCTGTCCCAAGAGCTTCCCACAGGGCTGTCCACAGCAGTCCTTACATCCTGGCTCTGGCTGTAAGGGGCTGTTGTAGCATGCTGGCAAAGGGAAAAGATGCTGCCTCTGTGGTGAGTAGTGCTGCTTTGTCCTATGGTACTTCTGCACTAATGAGTCCAGATTAATCATCTTTGCTGTCCAGTATGGCAGTGAAATCGATTCTTTGTGTTTGATATATAGAATTCTGTGTGTTTGTTAAGCTGATCTGCACTACTTTGTGTGCCTTCATGTTTCCTGCTTAGTGAGTTTGTGTAGCAACAGGTACATGCTTTTCCAGGGCTTTTACACTCTGGAATAGTGTTCATCCTGAAAGCACATTATTTGAAATTAAAAAGCCGTTATTTATCTGACTTGCAGTAAACTTGTAATTCTGCCATGCGAGATGTGATTTATGTGTATCTCTCTGTATATACACATATTAAAAAAATTGCTTCTTGTGGCGTTTTCAGAAGAGTTGCAAGATAGATGGGAAACATGAACTTATTAGGAATAGCTTTTAGAGAGAAATTGGAAATTTCTAAAATACTTACAGAAATCCTTGGGAAGTAATCACAAATAGGAATGCTTTCTTGCCTTTCCTTAGTGCTTGATTTTATCCCTCCAAAAAAATTTGTTTTAGTTTGATTTATTAACTAGCAATTGAAAAACTGTTTTGACATACCTGTGTGGAAAGAATGAAGAAAGAAATAATTGCATTTCAGGTTTTATTGTTATTTTCTGTTTCTTCCCACTCTAGTAACAACATACAGCCTCAGTAGCTTTTGTCTTTACATGTTACGAGCGCAGGGTTTAAAAATCCCTTGTTTGCATACATGTGCATAAAATCTTGGCATGACTCCACTAAACTCTACCTTTTCTGTGCATATTGCAACTGGTGCTAATGGTATCAAGTCTGTTCAAAGGAAAACAAAATCATTTCTGTTTCTCATTGAGCAGAAGTGAAAATAGCTTTCAGGATGCAATGCTTCCAGAGTGAGCTCTCAGCAGTGCATGGAAAGTTCTCCCTCAGGTGTGAAGGGGAGTTCTGAAGTCAGCACTTCTCTCCACAGGCAGCAAACGCTCCACATCCACAGCCAACCTCAAGCAGGCAGAAGGTGCCGTGAGCAAACGGTTGTCGTCGTCTGCAGCACTCTTAAATGCCTCTGATCGAAGTAAGTGTGTGTGGTACTGCTGCACTGGGGCTGGGGAGGAGACAGGAGGTGGAATGATGTCCTCCCTCCTCCCTTGCTGTGTGACTCACTTCGTATTTTGATCTCAAATGCGTTTCATGCAATTTGTTAATCCAGCTTGACTGTTGAGGGCTTTGACCCAGTTGATGTGATCTCTCTTAGAGGAGAAGAGTAACGGTAAAAATGGCTGGTTTTTTATTTTTTCGTTTCTGTAATTGTGTTACTAAAGTCAAATTTTGGTGAATGATTGATTCACAAATCACTTCCTATCATCTTTACAGGTTTGCATGCCTTAATTCCCACCCTAAAATCTCAGCAAAATAGAAATAGTACAAAAATAAAGTTTGCCTTTTTCTGTTAGCTTCAGTCTTTTGCCTGTGGAAAGGAAAAAATCAACTTAGTTGATTAATTCTGGTGTGCCTGTACTCTGTAGACACACTTTCTTTTTAGTATTAGAATTCTGCTTTAACCAAATAGAGAAGGATGCATGAAAAATACTGTCACCTGTGGGAGTTCTTTTTGGGTGGGAGGAGACGGTGTTGCTTTGGCCTGGAGTTCTATTGTGATTGTAGCCATAGTGTGCAGCTCTGACACAGCTTCCTAGCCCAATAATTTAGTGTAATCTTAATCCTGATACTCAAATTATGTCTTTCTTAAACTGTTAGTGCACACCACTGCTTGCAAGCATTCTGGGTTATTTTCTGTGCCAGTGATTACCAGGGAATAGTTGCTTCCAGGCCATGTCTGTTTTCTTATTTTTCTTTAACTGTTTCTGAAAGTGTTTGCACTCTTAGAGATAGATCATCTACCAATTTTTGTGGCCTCCAGTCTCACTTTGAATTGCATCCTTGGGGTGGATGAAACTCCTGACTGCAGTGTGTCATGTTTAAAATGTGCATCACACAACTAGTCTTAACAGGGATGTAGAGAATGAGAGACAACTCTCATTTTTCCATTCTGCTAAACCTGTGCATGTGAGTCTCCTCTCTGCCATGATTTACAGAATGTATTGGGATGGGGCAGAGGGCAATCAGCCTGCTGGAAATCAAAAATAATAATTATGGAACACAAGAAATTGCCCTAATCTACTTGTTAAGATGAATAAAAATCGTTTGTATGAGCACAGATCAGCTTGTTTTAACCTGAGATTTCCTTGTGGGGAATCTTCCCAGAGTGTCATAGGAGCCTGCCTGTGTTCCAAATGGGGGGGGGGCTGATTTTGATTTTTTTTTTTAACAAAACTATGAAAAACATGAAAAAACTAAAAGCTGTTTAAGGCAAAAAGAGATTCAGCCGGGTCTGTGCTCCAGTGTTCTGCTAATCTGCAACCTTTGATCAAACGAACTGTGCCAGAAGAATTCCTGACACAGACACACAGCTAAAGGTGCTTTTGCTGGTTCATGTTGGAAGGTGATGCAGCATTAAAACTTGTGCTCATACTCCGTGTGCCTGGTAGGAAATCAGTGACTATATCTGTACTGGCAGGGGCTCTGAGTCACTGGAGGCTGCTTGTGATTTTAAATTATATTTATATATGATGTGACTGGAGGGTTCTGAGTCAGAAGCAGGTCTGTAAAGTACAAATTAAGCTACTAACAAAGGAAGTCACTAATTATCAGCTAATTGGGATTGCTTTCAAACTTATTGTTATACCCTGAAATCCATTGTGAATCCTTAGTCACTTTGGAGGAAAAATTCTTAGGTGGCCCGAAATACAACAACTTTGGACAGGACTCCAAGTAATCTATGTGGCCAGGATGTAGAGGTTGACTTAGAGCAATCCTGCGCTCTTGATCTGTCGCTCAGGGAGAAATGGCTGTTTGGTAAAAGGATGGGTAAACTCAGAGGACAGAAAATACAGTCGCAGAATTAACCAGATTGCTTCTGTTGCGCGTGTGTGCTTGGGAAGGTAGAGGAGAAGAATGTAGAAGTGAGAGGAAGATGCTTGTCCCTGGATCAGTGGAGTATTTCACCAGCTGTGTTCTGTGGTAATTCTGAGCTCACTCATGCGGAATGTGAGCAATGGCCTTTTAAAATTCTCATTTATTTTAAAAGGTGTATAAGGATGGCCTCAATAGGTCAAACAAGAATCTGTTGTGACTGACACGCTGCTGCTGTGATCAATAACATACAGGAATATAAGAAATAATGCTTTATATGAAGTGATTCTTCCCTGATCCAGTTCTGCTGCTTCTAAAGAATTCAGTATTATAAAGTGATTTAATACTTCTTCTCTATCTTAAGGAAGTGGGGCAGGTGTTGGAGGGGACCTCTGGGCTTTTCAACATAATTAATCCATGCACTTTCACTTCCAGGTACCACAAAGAGAAGTGCCTCATTAAACAGGCTGAATAACAAAGTTCCTCTACATTCCCAGCAGTCAGCACTCAAAGGTTGGCAGGTGGAACAGAAAGGTGCTAGAAACCAGTTTGTTCTGAGAGTTGGGAGGCAGTAAATGGGATATTTGAAGTTGACTTTAAACCATGTCCCAGTTTCACTGTGACAGTTTTCATCCAGGCGTCCGTGTGGTCTGTGTGCTATGGCATAGTTACTGTTATGCACATTGCAGTGCCAGATATTGGGTAACTGTCTCCATAAACCAGCCTTATTCCTCTGAAAAGTGGAAGGGTGGGGGGAGAGTAGACAAATGGTAGCCAAACCATTTAGCTCATGAGAAAATAGGGCTTCATAATGATAGACTGGTGTTTTTAGCTGATTGGCAGAAGCAAGGCATGGGATGGTAATTTAGGAAAACACGTATTTATATATCTCCTTAAAAATAATTTTCCTTGCGCTTGGTCTCTAGGAGGAACAGAAAAGAAGAGGAGCACATCTTTGAGTAGGATGAGTAGTAAGCCCCAATCCTCTGCAGAACTAGAAAAAGTGAAAAAGGAAGAAAAAACAGGTGGTTGTTTCTGAAAACTGATTTTTTTTTTTTTTTTTTTAAAAAGCCATTCATAGTAAAGTTTGGATAGGCTTACTTTCACTAGTTTCCTAGTGAAACTTTTTAATGGCTTTTTAGTTATCCAGTGTTAAAAGTAAAATTGTAAATGGTAAAGGTTAAATTTTTCACTTTGGGCAAAAAAGAAATCATCTAAGGAGGCCTCTGTTAAATGGCACTGCAAGCATATAACAACACATCTCTCCACTTAAGAGAGCGATGTATTTGAAAGCTGGTAGGTTTAAATGTAAGAAATGGTAAAAATGTCACTGATCTGTTCACTTCTTATTCAAATCTTACCTTTGCTTTTTAAACTCTCTTTAATTCCTCAGTTTAAAAGCAACTTCTCTGTTCCTGCTGCTGGCCTAAACCTTGTGCATGCAAATGAAGGAAGAAACCTGTTCTCACTTCAGTCTCTTTTGGTCTGTGTATTCCCCACTAGGTTACAAATAACCTCTTTCCTAGGAACTCTTCCTAAAGCTGAAGACTAGCACCTTCTCTGACATGTTTTCCCTTTGAGTTAACAATTCTGAAACTTTCCTTTTTAGCAGCTGTTGCCAACAGTGGAAATTACACTCTGTTTCAGAACCTTTCCTGTGTGGGGGAAAGATGGGTGCTGTCCGTGTGGATTTGTGTGTGCAGATGATGCCTGACGATAAGTGCTCGCTTTGACTTGCAAGTCTTCTGTTCATTGTGTCAGAACAGCCTTTCCTGCAATCCAGAGAATGTCTGCAATGCAGAGTTCAGTCAGAAACTTCTCATACTTTGACTGAATTCAGCATTCACTTCTGTTGTACATGTACCAGTTTCTGCACAGTAAAATTACTGCTATGAAGCAAGCCAAGAACGAGATGTGCAACCTAAGAGATTGCAGTGTTTAACCCTTCTGTGCTTTCGGTTTGGATTTCCCTCTCCGTGACTTCAGTGCTGTTCTTCCAAAACTGTTAACGATTTGCAACAATGCTCAGTCTTCCTTTGCTTTGTACTGCTTGCCTTTTCCATTATATGATTTCACGTTGGATCCTTTTTCATTTGTTCCTGTCATTTAGCTCGTCGCTCCCAGCTCAGTCCTCTGGACAGTAGCGTAATCAGTCGCCTCCTCGCCCCCACACAGGCCTCCCTAGCTAGGAGTAAAAGTGCTGCTACCCTCTCGGCTGATGGACAGGATCCCTCAGGTAACAGGAGGGCAGCAGAGCCTCAAAGTTTTGTGCAGTTGCTCTTCAAGCAAGAATTTAGATGGTAGTTGCTAACTGTGCTACACTTCAGTGTGAATCAGGCAGTTAATACATGGTTATGTGTAATATTACTTATCCAGTTGTGGTCAGTAGTAACCCATTCATATGCTGTGTTGCATGTTTACTTTACAAAACCATAGAATGGCACTGGATTTTAAAGTCCAGTGCCTGTTTACTTTGTCTGCAGAGAACCAGATGCTAGTTCTGGGGTTTGGAAGGGGGGGGAAGTTTAACTGACAGAGATCTGCATTTGTACTCTCAAATGAATCTAAGATATACCAGTCAGAACAGTACTAGGAAATTAAAAGGCAAAAAACTCAAACCTATAATTTCGAACTGCAAAACCTAAATTTCCTTAGGGGGAGAAATTCATGTCGGAAGATGACAATGAGGTTATGTTAAGATAAGTACAGGGAGCCTGAGCTGGCTTCGTTCAGGCTGATTGTAGAAGTCAAAGCATCCTAGAAGGAGAAGAGAGAAACCCTGGCTGACTCAAGCAATTTTATGTCAGTCCAGATTGAGCTGATAAACCCACACTGGGGCTCAGTTTAATACTAGCACAGGAATCTGCATTGTGGACAAGCCGAAGCTGCATCCCCTGGGTCTTGGAATTATTATTGGTTGTAATAATGCCCCAGTAAATGCATCTCTGCAACCAATGTGGAGTCCTTTCTCCTCTTTTACCTTACAATTTGTGTTCCCAGTTTTGCTTGTTTCCTGTTAAGTATGTTATCCCATCTTCGTTTTTTTATCTTACACCACTTCACTTGGTCCTTGTTGGTAATGGTGACATTTCTACACTGCTCCCCTTGTGCAATAATCAGTTCTTACTTTTCTGGTTTGTAGTCAGTGGTC
The DNA here is from genome assembly GCA_013399855.1 of Oxyruncus cristatus. NCBI lineage: Eukaryota > Metazoa > Chordata > Aves > Passeriformes > Cotingidae > Oxyruncus > Oxyruncus cristatus. The sequence goes on along the minus strand of VXAY01007089.1, from coordinate 5,019,022 downwards.
ATATTTTTGCACACCTATGTATGTGCTGCTTTTGTTTTGCCATGAATATCTGAGTTCATGTCACGTGGGGAAATACCATCTTTTTCACTTTTACTTTTAGCATGTGACTTACTGTTGCTGAATTAAAGATACATTTTTATAAGTTTACTTAGAGGTACTTTCCTCATTTCAGTAGAAAAGTACCTGTGCTTTAGCACAACCTGTGCACCAACAGAATGCAGATCTCCTTGCACAAATGCTGCAGATATAAAAGTAAAATGTATTTTCCATAAAATTGCAAAATTAAATGCTGGCATCTGTCATGATTTATTTGGATTACAGAAAATCCAATATCTAGTTTCAGAAGTAGATTTTTGCATCTTTTAGTCCTTTTCTATCTATGATGATGTTAGTGGAAAAAGTATTAAGATAAAATTTCTTTCAATATCTTATGTGTGAAGAGATTGACACTTCAGGTAGGAAAGGTATTTTAGGTTAGCAGTTGACCTTTTTCTCTTGATAGATTTCTTTTTCACCACCTATTTTGATTTGTTAATGTGAACAAAGGGCGCACATATGTAGTATTAAAGGGGTTAGAGAGGGAGAGTAAAATAAAATAATGTTGCACAAGAAAAGTTTGTATAGTATTGTTGAGCATCCTAATTAATGCTGCTTTATAAATACTCCTTGAAAAGAAGGAATATTTCCTCCTTGAGTGTGGAGAAAACATGCTTAGAGTCAGAAGCTGTTGTGAAGAGCTTGTCAAGAAAGATGCTAAGCCATTAAAACTGAAGCGCTTGTGATCGGATGCAGCTTGGCTAAAATTAAAGTACTGCACATTTAGTCAATTTTTGGAAAAGCATTTTATTTTTATCTACTCCAGACTGCTGCTTTCAGAATGGTTTTATTCTTGGTGCTGTTGCTTCCAAAGTACTAATTGTGTGGTGATGGTGTCTGTGTCCATGGCCCATTGCAATGTTCACTGCCTGCAGTGTGTTTCCCTGTATGGTTTCTAACACACACAATCTTTCTTTCTCTTTCTCTCCCTCTTCCTTTTCTCCTGTTCTTATACTGTGCACTTGGTTCTCGTTTTGTCTTGTCAAATTCCTAACTTTTATAGAATCTCACCTCTGTCCTCGTTCAGCTTCAGCCAGTTCCATCAGTTCCTCAGTCCCAGCTCCTAAAGTGCCCGTGCGCAGTCGTAGCATCGACAGGTTGAAGTCCTCTCTATCTTCATCTGATGCAAGTTCACCTGATTCAACCCAGGTTTGTTGAAAACCCACAGCAACCAGGTTTCTGTTAACTGGGTGGGGCTGGAACAGCTCAGGGTGGGATCCTGTTTCATCAGGTTTGCTGTTGCTTTCAGTAAGCATTATTGAAATGTTAAATAGCATTTGCTTAAAAAAAACACAGTATTAAAATTGAGTTGGAATTTTGTGGTCCTTGATCTCTCTTGTATCTTAAAGGCATATTGTTTGCTGTTTGTGATTCCCAAAGTTTAATGTATGTAGAAATTAAGCACAAGACCACGTCTGTGTTTTGGAACATAAAGCAAATGTGAAGTACAACTTGTTGAGAAGTCGTATGTTTGTTGGAATAGCAGCTCCTTTGACTGTAATGTATTCTAGAGAGTCAGCAGTATTTTGGTTTTATGTATCTTCTAGAGATCAGAGACAGAAAAGCCATCCCCAGTGTCTGGTTTAAGGCGCCCTCCCTCACCATCTGTGTCTGCCCATAGAAGATCCCCCTCTCCTGCTAATTTGGTGAAGCGTCCTCCGTCACCTTCTGCAGTTCGGTACGTGTCCAGGTTAAATACCTCCTTTCATTCAGAACAAAAGGAGGGATGCTTCCTGTCTCAAGACAGCTGTGCTGTTAGAGTTTGGATGATCTTGTTTGTACAGAAAAGGACTTAATTTTGTCCTTTCCCACGGTAGAGATGCAGCTCTTACTTCAACTTTTGTCTCTGTTGCGCAGACAAAATACACCCTGGTTTTCTGTACAGTCTGTGCACCAAAACCAGCAGGGAAGCCTGCAAGCTTTCGAATAAGCTGATATGCCTGTATTAGTGTAGGAAGTTTCTTGGATTGGAATCACAGGGCTCATCCTTGATGTGGAGTAAACGGAGGTCTGGGCTAGTGGACCTGTTTTGATGTTCAGCCCAGAAGTAGGGAGTCCAGGTGCTCAGGGTATTTTGAAATCCCGTATTTAAGTTTTATGAGGAAGGCAGACGTTTTTGGGTGGATTTGTTTTAAAAAGTGAGGTATGTAATGTAAACTAAACAAAGGAGACTGCTCTCCTCAGGTGTGCATTTTGAGGTTTTCATTGTTAACCCTGAAAATACTCTTTATTTCAACAGACAAAAGACTCGTCCACCTTCACCTGGTGTGTCAAAACAAAGGCCACCATCTCCTACTCCAGTCTCTAAACCAGCACCCATCCAGCGTCCACCTCTCACACCAGGTGTTATAAACATTACCAAAAAGAAGACTGAAGCAGAGAGCAAACCAAAGGATAAGAGCACAGAAGGAACAGGACAAGAGCAAGGTGGTTCCCCACCCTTGGACAGGGATGTGGCAGCAGCTAGCACAAAGACCAAAGAAGGTGAGTGTTTCTCAGTGTCTGACTCATTAGAGGCCACTCCAGTGTGTGCTAGGACTGATGAAAAAATGATTTGTGAGGTAGAGCACTAGAGGGTAGGATGCTTAAAGGCAGAAGCTGTTCATTGCTGAGTATACAATAATTTTACATGGTATGACTTTGGGCTGGGGATTTTAATGCAGTAGTTGGTTTACTGGACTTGGAGATAAAAGTCAGGAGCTTTCAATATTACTGCTTGTACTGTAATTTTAAGAAAAGCAGAAATTCTGTTTGCCTTTTGGGCTTCAGCTGCACTAGCTGAGGGATCTACTAGCTTAGGTTTATAAAATCAATAGTTCAGCTACACAGAGGTCTTTCAGTCCAGTTGGTAGTTCTTAAAATGCTCCTGTAAAGACCTGCCTGGAGGAAGAAATCAGCACCTGGTGCATCACAGGCTGAGAGACAGTTTTCACAATGCTTTAAGGCTGCCTCGGCCTCAGTTCCAGTGAATGTATAATCATTGTTGCCTCAAGAAAACTGATCAGTTCACAAGTCATGCTGAGAAATTATCCCAGTAGATTAAGGAGGGCCATATACCAGATAAGCAGTCAGTGTCCTGCTCCTCCTCACTGTGCCAAGTGAGCACAGCCCCTGTCCCTCTTATGGGAAAAAATGCCGGCTGCCATCTCTGGAACAGAAGCTGGGAGAGCTTCCTTCTGATTAGGTCTGGCAGGCAGTTCTCTGTGGAGAAGGACTTAGGGGCCACTTGACAGGAAAAGGAGGGATCTCTGGAATTTAAGTTACAGCCAGTGGCAATACTGGGGGTGAATCCTTCAGACAACAGGTAAGTGGGAACATGTGCTTGCTGCACGTTACTGCATGTGTGGTTCCTGTGTGCATTCCTTGGCTACTGCAGTTCTTTGTCATTGCTGAGGCTCTTCCTGGCACTGCCCAGTGTTGGATGTGCAGCAGTGTCAGTCAGCTGAAGAACTCACTCATGATACAGTTCTCTGAGCATGCGTTCCTGTAGAAGAAAGCCTGGATGTCAGTCAGAGGTGGATGTTCCTGTGGAGTTGCACATCCATCTTCGTTGTCACATGCTGTGTCTTTGCAGTCAGAATGTCCATCCCTCGACGTGCTGCATTACTGTGATAAGTGTCTTGCATGCCTCAGAGGGGGCATGATCACTCGTGGTCAGTGTCATCAGTTGGTTGAAACCTCCGTAACAATGTGTCCTGGTCCTGCGTCTTCCAGTTACTCCGGAACAAGAATACCCATCCTTGTTTCTTGGATGCCCCACCTGTCTCATCTCTACACTGACTTCTGAAACTGTATTAACCCAGTTTATCTGTGTCCATTTTAGTTTATTGCTAATCTTGAAGCTCTAGCCATCTTTGTAGTGACTCACACTTGGGCTGGATGAAGCTCTATTTCTTTGACACATAGAAGATAAGGAAATAGTGGGCATGTTCTTCAACACAGAGATCATTTCATGTATCTCTTTGAATTTTTTTGGTACACTGCAATATTGCTAAGTGAGGCAAAATATTTTTTCTTAAAAAGTTGCTTTCAATTTTCAAGACAATTTGCCTTTTAACACTTCCTTGTCAGCAGTTCACCTTGTGGGTTGGTGCAATTCCATATCCCTGACAGCTTCTGAAGTCAGAGCCCACCAGTGAATGGCATGTGGCAAATCAGTCTCCAGGTCTTGAAGGTTCAGCCTAATTTCAGCTTTGTGCACTTGTATCTTCATCCCATTTCTTCTCTTTCAAACTGAACTTGTTTGCCTGTTGCTGACAGCAATCAAGTTTTTGTCAGTTTTTGTCTTGTTTTTTGTGTCTTCTTACTAAAATACACTGTTCCACAGTAAAACACTTTTTATTTTTCAGTGACTTGGAGCAGTTGTCATTTCTGGCAGCAGCCTTTCGCAGCTTCTCTGAGAATTAAAAGGCTTGTTCAACTTTAAGCATAAGAAGTGCTCCTTCATGAGCTCTCACCTTATGCATGATGATAGGTAATAAACTATCATGGAGCCCCACTTTTTGTATCTGGGTATTGAAGGCTTTGGAATATGATTCCTAGATTGTGAATAAATTACTTGCCTGGAAATGTGTTGTAATCCTCCCTCTGTCCAACTAATACTACACTTTGTGAGTGTTATGGGATGGTTCTCTTGCATGTTTGCCTCTTTCCCCTTCCATCACAAAAAGGTCCTCTTTGAAAAAGACAGTTCTTACCAGGAATGGCTGGGAGTACAAAGAAAAAGAAGCTGAGTGTGAAACACTGGAAGAATCTTCTTAAGGCCTGCTGTCAGTCGTGTTGGGAAGTTTCATGTCTTGCCCAATGGGAACAGACTGTACAGGGCGTGCATGGGGATGAAAACAGTACTGAAGTAACCATGTGGAAAGCATCAGTAAAGCTTCAGAAGTGCAAATGTAATGGGAAGGTCCCCCATAGGCTTGAGGTCATCAACCCTTTCCTTTGGTTGTTTTCCCCCTGTCCTTTTCATATCCAGTGTTCTGAACTGTTGTGACTAATCAACCAATACCAGATATTCATTGTATTTCAGGCTGTCATTATCATGTTGTAACCCCAGAACCTACAAGTCTAAAACCTTTAGGTTTCTTGCTGAGCATTTGATTTTCTTATTTAGTTTCAGTATTGAGGAGGGAAAATAGGATAAACCTCACATTAAGTATCAGCCAGATTTGATACAACTGAGAGAGATTCCAGAGGTGTTATAAGAGGATTGCTGTGTTGGTTGCTGTGCAAGTGCACAACAAAAAACAGCCTCTGCTGTAAAAAGTGACTAGTCTGAACTGGCAAGACACTGATATGGCAGAGGAAAAGAGAGACATTTTGATTTCTTCATGGTTCAAGATTCTCCCTCCTTTTCTTTAAGTAGAAAGTAAAGTTACAGAATATAGAAAGAAAAGCACTTGCATGTCTTGAATAGGCAGAACAGCTAATGCTTTTTGTAACCGCAGGGAAGTGGTCTTTCTTGCTCAGGAGGAGAAGGACCCTTTTGACCGTGTTCAGATTTCAGTCTGATTTTTGATTGTGCCAACATGACTGCAGTTTTTTCCCAGCTCAGAAGCAATGTGTATTCTGGGGAAGTGGTATTTTTCCAGCATCGAATAAATCTAAATATTAGAAAACTGTCTGTGCCTGCACTCCATCAGTGCTGAAATGCTTTACCTAGGAACTGCAAGAACCAATTTTTATGCACAAAGCACAGCCATGATTCAGCTGCTGAGGGTTTGCTCTGTGTAATTATGCCCTGCAGTTGCAGGTAGTGATTACGTGTCCATGGGGCTCAAGCAGCTTTTCAGGTATTAAAGTTCCTAATGATGACATTGTGTTTTGAGTGATTTGTCTTTAGGTCAGAAGCAAAATAGCTGGTCAAACCCTGATGTCATTGTTCATTAAAATTACCTTGACTTGAAGGCTTATGTTAAACATGTGCTGTTTTGTAAAATATTAAAAAGAAGAAAGGCAGGTCCTCACCAACATTATGATCTTACTGCTCTACTGACATCAAGAACTAATTCTCTGAATATTCAGATGATGAGGTCCTAAATATTTCTATAGACTGATGAAAATCAGAGTTCTCTTAATATGTATACTGAGAGTAGCTGGATGGCAGCGTGGTTCTGGGTGTTTTTCCTAATGTTAATTTATAATAGTTCAGACTGATGTTCAGACACCAGAACAGCAGGCAGGACATGAAGAAACATAAACCGCAGGACCGTGCAAATATTTATTAGCCTGGTGGTTGAAGCTGTTTTGATCTCCATGTAAATTGGAAATTGATTTGTTGCTAATGTGTAGAAATACAGAATTACTGAAGTCATTAGTATGTGCCTTCAGGGCCAGATAAAATGGTGATTATTTGCACCCTAAGGTAAACATAAAGGCATGAATGTTAATGTTACGAAAAATGAAAAATAAGAAAATCAGTATTTCCTCTTTAGGCGTCATGTGCATTCAGTTTTATTAGAAGAATGTGAAGTGTATTTCCTAAAGTAACATTTGTTTCCAGTTTTCTTTTCAGTGTTCAAGAGTTATATATTCTTAAAACATGTCTTTTCAGAAACATGTTTTTCAGTGCTATGATAATTGGAGAGTATCTTTAAGCGTATCATCTGGAATATGGCTGGATCAGTATTGGAATGAGTTGTTACTGTTTCAGTGTCAGTGAGATATTGTGGCTCTGCATCTCTTGAGGGCTCCTCTTCGGCTCTGGCTGATAAGAGAGCACTCACTGAGTGATGAGCGCTTATTGAACAGATAGTGGATCAGATGGCATGAGAAATATCTCACAGTGATAACATCTTTCTTTCTTAATTTTAAGTTACTGGGGCTTTTTAACAGCAGTTTCTTTTAACTTTTGCAGAATCAGGTAGCAAAACAGTAGCAGGGACCACCACAGCTGAAGAAGCTGCTAAAATCTTGGCAGAGAAGCGGCGTCTGGCACGGGAGCAAAGAGAACGCGAAGACCAAGAAAGAATTCAGAGACAAGAAGAAGAAAGGTAACAGTTGAGAGAAGGAAGGGATGCTTTCTGTGGTGGGGTGTGGTTGGAATGGACACTCCAGCTGTATAAGTTTTCCAAGTTTTAATTTAAGTTCCTGCAAATGTTAATGCAGTTCCTGAAGCAAGGAGGCACTAGAACATTTGAAATGGGACAGGTTGCTGTGTGTAACATCAGTTTATTTCTCAATATGTGTATAATGCGTAGTCCATGTGAAATCACTGCTTGTTTTTCCTTACAGTCACCAGTGGGGCTGTTAATTCAAAACCAGAATGTGCTTTTTACATCACTTACATCTGGTTTGTTTGTGTTTGGTTTGAAATAGTCAAACCTCTTGGTATTAAATTTTTCCTTCGATGAGATCAGGCAGTGGTTTGATGGTATATTAAATCTCATGTTAGTGATCTGAAATACAGATCAGTAATATGGCAGGCAAGTAATTCAGAGTGTTAAATCAGTGTGCATTTGGTTCACCGCATAGAAGTTGTTAAAAATAAATTGCTAAGTTAGTGCTGAATAACTTTATTCCAGATCAGGGGTCACCTGTCTATGCTTCTGTGAACATGGTGGAACATCAGATTTTATCTGTTTTCTGGTTGTGGATATAAAACTGTCAGAAACTTGAATATAATCTGTTCTAGGTGTTCTGTCAGAAATGTGTCATCAAATCTGCTGTGTATGTCTGCATGAGCAGGCAGTGTACACCTCTAGTGTACCTCTGGAATTCAGGCTATAGAAGAAAGAGTTCTTTAGGAAATCCCACTAAATTTATGTTTGACAGTGATTAAAATCTTCAGTCATGGTTGCAGATGGTATTTATTAAATGATTGTTGCTTAATCCCATTCTCAGTCAAACATTCCATTATTGGAACAACTTGCCTTAGCCTTGACTTAGTCTGCAAAGAACATATACTTGGATAGTTTCTTCCAAGTTATTCTGATTTTTCCTTTGACTTGTCTGGATGGTGGCAAATCCCCACCAGAAGGTGTCTTTACGCAGTAATTTTGTGACTGGGTTATTTAGAACTTCCTTGCTTTCCTACTCTGTCTCATGGGCATGCACACTTCTAAAGAAATAAATACCCAGTCAGTAACCTGTGTCTTGGAAACACCAGGATCAGAGAGGAAGAGATGGCCAAGAGAGCAACTGAGGAAAAAGCACGACGGGAAGAGGAGCTCCGGAAGCAGGAGGATGAGAAGAGACTGTTCCATGAAGAACAGCAAAGACAGGCTGAGGAGGAGAGGATCCGCCGGGAACAGGAAGAGCAGGAAAAACTCGCAGAGCTTCAGCACCAGGTCTGTAGACTCCAACTGTGTTCATGGTACAAGCTGCTGCCGTGTTTTCCAGAGGGCTGTTTTTGTTTCTTTCACGTAACAGTTTTGACAGATCTCTGTCAGGAATGACGTAGAGCAGAGTTCATCCTGTCTCAGATGGATTTGAGAACGTCTGCAGGTCCTTTCCTTCCCCTGGTCTGTGTGATTTTTTTAAAATTTTTTTCCCCAGCATTTGGTACATTCAAGTGTGGGCAGAAGCAGCTATTCTGGATTTTTTTTTAGCCTCACCCAGGGAGGCTATTTTGCATACGTAACATATCTGTACCGAGCCCACCTTACCAGCTTACTGCTGTGAGTTACAAGGAGGTGGTCTGTCTGGAAAGTCATCTGGCTTGCTCTGGTTCCTTTAAAAGAAAGACTGGTAATGTTTCCAAGTCTGCTTTTCCTGTTGCTGAATAGTGTTCCACAGCAAGTATCCATGTACTGTTACAAAGGCATCCTTTGAACTGAAGGGAGCTGTTCTGCACAAAGTGGACTTTCCTTAAATTAGATGAATTCTGAAAACTAAGGCAGTTTTACAATTGGTAAATTCTTTGTGTTTGAAGAGCTGTATCTTATGGATAGCATTGCAATGTGTCTGAACATTTCTTTATAAGCTTGTTTAAGTTTATGACAATTATTCAGAGTGTTAACTATGTTTCTATCTTCTTTCCAGTCATACTGGAAAAGATTTTACAGCATGAAAGGAACAGAAGATGTTCTGCACCAAGTGTCTTGGTAGCACTACCTGACTGCCAAGATTTTTAAGTTAACTTTGACACATTTAGAATTTAATTGCTGTCTTGTTACTTTATAAATTATCCTTCTTAGACAAATGTTCGTCCTGAAATACAGTTTGAGCCCTGAGTAGCTCAGCAACATCCAGAACATTTGCATTATATCAATATAGTTGAGGTTCAGTTTCTGAATGTCATAGTAGTATATATTTCCTGTCAGTAGCTGGGTAATGACATTTAGCTACAGTGTGTGGTCATATTAAATAGTAATTGTCTGATGTGCCTGTCTGTGTTAAACCAGAATCTCTGTAACAGCTCTGCTTTTGACTCTTGGGAATGAGCTGTGCACTGGGTGCTCTCTTCTTTTTATTTTATTTTCAGAGAGAAGAAGCTGAAGCAAAAGCTCAAGAAGAGGCTGAAAGGCAGCGACTGGAAAGAGAGAGAATTATGCAGCAAAATATGCAGGAAAGGCTTGAAAGAAAAAAGGTAGACTGTTTTAATTCTCAGCCTAAAATAGTGGTCGGGGTGTTAAACTGAACAAACAGTTTCTGATGCATTTAAATAGAAGTAGTGTGTTTTTTTTAAAAAAAAGCAGGCTCTGGCTTCTGGGCTTTAAAATCAATGAATAAAGTATTAAATTAATGAAATACGAAAATATGATTGAAAATTTAAACCAGAATGCCGAAATATAAAGCTCTGCAAATATTTTCCCTGTTTTAACAGAGAATTGAAGAAATAATGAAAAGAACACGAAAATCGGATCAAAACGAATCCAAGGTACTTTTTTGTTTGGGTCTGTATAATAAGAGAATAGGCTCTTCCTGGAGAAGGCTTTGCCTTGCATCCTGTCTTTCTTTGTTATCCTTATACAAACTGACTTCCATGTGAAGTACAAAGTTCTGGTGCACCAAAATAATTTCCAATAGCTTCCCACTGCACACATTCTTCTGCTTTGCTTGTTCTGACGGAAGGTCTTGGATGTATTTTTGTTCAAGGCCTACAATGTGATCTGTTATTATCACTTTCAGATTGTTTTTAAAAAAACCACTGGTTAGGAGGGCTTTTTTTTTTTTTTAATTGTATCCATTCTGCCAGCATTGTTTTTCCCTAGAAAATGTACATTCCTGGCATCATTTGTTTGCATAAAACAAATCTTGGATGCCCCTTGGATTGCTGGATGTATTTTTTTAATGCAGTGAGGTTTGTGGTCAGTTGTGGTTATTGAGGAATGGTTGTTCCTGTCTGAACATTCAAAGATCTAAGTCTTCGTGTGGCTTCACAGGCTCTGGCTCAGTAGGACGTATATTGGTGGGTGAGCTGGTTGTCTGTGAGCCTTTGGACTCGTGTGGCCTCACTGCTTGGCACAGACTCGTCCTGTGTGGGAACTGGGATTGAGCCGTTTGTGACATGCTGGAGGGTAGGGAGCTATTCCAAGTAACACTCCGGCAATTCAGTTGCAGAATGAAGGGAAATCTGCCTCAGAGGTGATGGAGGGAGAGGATATTGAAGAGGAGGAAGAGCTGGGTCTTGAGAAGACTGATCAACCAGGTAAGGAAACTGGATGAGTCAGGTCTGAGTAGCAGTCAGGTCTTTTTTGTTGAAAAGGTCACTCACATAACAGCACTGTGGTGGTCTGAGGCAGCAGACCCAGAAATGCCAGGGAGACTCTCTGCTTGGACAGGTGGAGAATCAAAATGATTTGAGAATGAAATGGAGGCAACTTTCATTTTACAAGTGGATTTTTAAAGATGAAAAATGAATTTCGTGTTGTTACAGGCAGCATGTCTATAGAGAAATGAACCTATTGAAGCCCAGTGCCCTGAGTTTTAGCTAGGAAAGGTCATTTTGACACTTGTATTCTAACCATTCTGTTATTGAAGCTCTCCATTGTAATTTATTTCATGTTTTTCCCGCATTTTCAGGAAAGCTAAATGGCATTGACTCGCTCCAGGAAGTCAAGGGGGAGGTAGAGGGTTGTTTAGAGACTGCACAAAGCTTGATCTCTGCAGAATCTGAGGAACAAGATGAGTCAGAGTTGAGGGCCAGTGAAGTGTTCATGAATGGAAGCGACTTGAAAAGTGATGAGGGATCTCTGTCTGTTACTGAACTAAAGGATTCCAGGTGAGAAATCTCTCTCTACATTTAAAATAAATTCAGTGCTGTCTGCAGCTTTGCCTCAAATCTTGCACCCCGCTGGCGTTGTGGTGTCTCTGTGCCTTGCTCCAGGCATGTGGTGTGTGTGTGCTGTCAGTTCAGTGCCTCACACAGAACAGTTAGCTCAGGATAATTGTGTGTTTAGATGGCACCATGTTAACAGCGCTGGCTTTGCTGAGAAGTGAGACACAGCCAGCAGCATGGCACTGTTACTTATAAGGAGTGGCATTGGCTTGAAATCTTCTCCCTTGAAATGGCTTGCGCTTCTTCTGATGAACAAAACATTAAACAAGAGGGAGGGGAGATAACACTGAAAAGGAAGAATAACCTACAAGAAAGCTCTAGAACAACATTATGCTGAAACACTAGATACAACACAAAAGCCTCCCTTGGTGGGGAATGGGGTTTTTTTGTATTTCAGATTTTATCTTTTTAAACATAAAGCATTTCTGTCAGCTAGTGGAAAATCTGTCCTCTGATGCTTGTTCCATTTGCTCATCTAAATGCTAATGATTTAGAAATGACATTGTGAACGCTTTTTTAAAGTGATGATAAATTAATCTTGTTCCTCCAGTGATGGAATATAAAGACATTTTCATGATTCTCCAAAGAACAAATGGAAATTAATCAATGATTTAGGTTTAGATTTTGAATCTTTTAAATATTTCTGGTCTTCTGAAGCTTAGTTTTGTGCCTAAAATGTCAGAGCTAGCGAAAAAAAGGAGAAATGCACACTACTAAAATTGGGATTTAATGGTTCAGGGCTTTAAACTTGTTGCTTTCTTATATCAAATTTCTGGAGCCAGACCTTACCTGAGAGCTGTTAGTTCAGTAAAAAGTTGGTATGTGTTGGTGAGTTGTTCTTCCCCATTGGCTCTTGGAGGGGAGATCCTGGGCAGCAGCTGGAGGAGCTGGAAATGCCCTTCAGGACATTCAGTGCTTTGCAGAGTTTTCAGTCTGCTAATTGTTTGGCCTAGAATCAATCTAAAGGTTGAACATGCAGAAATTGTAATACAAGTGTCTTTTTTTTTTTTTCTAGCCATCCTGCAAAAGAAGTGGTTATCGATGACTCAGTGAAGTTGGATGTTAATGAAGCTGATCATACAGTTGGACTTAGTCAGAACCTTAATGGAAAATCTGGTTCATGGACTTTTGAGGAGTTCATTGACATTGGAGTACATTCCAAGTCAAACAAACTGAGCTCAGACAGCATCTCTGCTGGTAACTGTAATCAAAACTTGAATGATGCTGCTACAATACCTCCTAGTCCCAAACTGGCTTTTGAGGAAGATGGTGCAGTGAATTCATTGACCAAACCTATAGATGCTTCATCAGGTAATCCAAGCTGACTTCCCTGTCTGTCTCTTCTCTGCCTAGGCAATTAACTTCCTCGCCTGTCGCTCTCTTTGCCTTAACTACAGCTTCTTATTTTTCAAGGCACTTTCTCCAATGTGTAGACCAGAGGGAAAGCTCTTTCTTTAGTGCTTTAACTTGGAATTCTGTCAGAAGGAGTCACCAATCAATGCCTTTTTAGGGACTTGCTAATGCCCAGCATTAAGGCTCTTCCAAAGACAAAGCTGAGCCCTTGTGAAGCTGGAGTGTCTCCTACCAGCACTGAAGCTCATCTGTTGTACTTTAAGCTTCTTCTGAGATATCTTAAAGGGCACATGTTACTTTTGAAGATACTAACAGTTTAAAAGGTGTCTGATGTAACTCTACAGACAAGACCTTTCCACTCCTAGGCATGTTCTGTAACCTTTTGATGCTGACCTGCATGGTCTTACAAGGTGTCCTCAGATCTAGCAAGGTATTAGCTGTAGAATAGTGTTTCACTTCACTGAGGCAGGTAGCACCAACCTGAAATTCCACAGACAGTTGTGTTACATTTTGAGAGGAGTAATAAAGCCGTACACACACTAAATTCTCTGAGTTTTCTGAAAGAAGCAGGGCTGCATCTCGAGCCACATGTGCTTGAGAAGCCAGACCTTCATGCAGTACATCAGTGTGTCAGAGAGGCTTCAGGAAGGTAGTTTATAGACTAGACTTCCCTGGTGTTGGAGCTAAATCCCAAATGGCCATAGTCACAGCAGGAGATATCTTTCCATGAGATAAATGACTGTGTGATCAGTGAAATGAATGGTAGTGGGAGAAACGAACCTTGCCATCCACATTTTCTTTCAGTGATGTGTAGCACTTTGTTTGATTAAAGTGTAGCACTTTTCTAGACTGAACTGTTTCCTGAGTCTCCTCTGTCACTCTGCGTCTTGTGAATTTTAGTCCTGTGGGCACAACCTGATCGAGGCTTCCCTCAAGGCCAAAACTAACTGGGCCATGGGAGTAGACAGATTTAATGTTATTCTGCTGATCACATTTTGTTGTGAGCAAAATCATTAACTTTTTAGCAAAGAAAGTGTTGCCTTCTAATTTTGAACTTGAAAATGTTTCTGCTTTAATACGGTTTAAGAATTCTGTACATAACTTTGAAAACTAATATTCTTGTAAAAAGAAAGAAAACCCTACTGTGCTGGTTTTGGACCATAAGTGTCTAAGTGGTTCTGTGCTCACTCCTGGATGTAGACTCTGACAGTGATGATGGATGCATGTGGCATATACACAGTTATGATGGTTAAATGTTTTCTTCTCTTTGCTCTTTGGACAGAACTGTGAACACTAGAGACCTGGAAATAATCAGATTGCACTTCAGTAATCCAGTGTTTTCTCAAGTACCGAAGGCCTTGTTTTGAAAAGCTGCTTGTTTATCTTTATCCATCTTCAACTTTGCAAAAAACACCAGGGGAGGGATGACAAAGTTCTAATTTGCACCTTGAAACATTTCAGGGAAAGTGTTGTGCTAATGTTCTTTTTCCATTCGTTTAGCTAATTGTTAGATAAGGTTTCCTGGTTCAAATATCCCTTGTTTCCCTTTTACAGACTTTACAGTAACCTGTTTGAGTCTTTCTGTTTCTTTTATTTCCATATCAGTATCATGTACAGCAGCAGGCTACTGGAGGCTCCCCACTTAGCTGGAGACATTGCATATTTCTAAAATGGCCCTTGATGAAATAAAAAACTCATTCAATGTGTGTTAAAGCTGAACTCCCTTTGTAATGTCTAGAAAAATGTTGTTGCTCATTAGTTCATGTGCTATTTAAAAATGCAGAATTGACTATTTTCTGTTTTGAATGGAGAAGAAAAATTCCATATCTAATGTGAAAATTTTGACAGTTTCAAAATCCGGTGTTGTACCATCACTAATATGTTTTAATCTATTGGCAAACATCAAAACATTTTACAGCATGTGCACTAATGTATTGCAAAAATGTCGAGTCCCTAGATACGTCTGTCGGTGCAGTTTAATATGTCATGCTTTTAAAAAATGTTTTCCTTTTGATTTACTTATTTATCTACACTTATGGAAGTATTATTTTATTGTGTACATAACAGTATTAGACCATTGAAGTCATATTTTGTTCATGTTAATTATTCTAAGTGTACCAGTTCCAGCTTTGTAACAATGGCTGCAAGTTGCATATATATTTCCCCTCCCCTAAAGCCTGCATTAAATAATCTATTTAACCTGAACTTGCCTGCTTTTTACAGCACGAAGAGATTAATGGAGCATCTTCTGAAAATTGCTACTAAAAGTAATAATGCAGCCTTGTTCTGATGTCTCCTGTAAAGATAGACTGGATAGGTGGTTACTTTAAAGAATAGCTGTCTCAAATCCTGCTACAAACCACTGGCTGATCCTCCAATTCCAGTGATTCATCCAAATGGCAGCTGTGTTTGCAGTGGGTAAATGCAAATGGATTTGCTGGAATTACACGTGTTCTTTCCTCGACACCACAGTTGCAAAAGAAGCCCTCAGCCCTCTCCCTCTTGCTGTTCAGAAATGCCATAGAACTGTTTTAGACTTTTAGAGCAGTGCCTTAGGTAAAAGGAAAACTGTATTTTTGTATGATAGCTGTTCCGTTCTGGCAGAGACAATCATTCTAACAAAGATGCCAGTATTTTTTTCTGTGCTGATATTTGTTGAATGGTCTGATACAGCTCTGTGTAAATACGTGTGCACTGTTAAATAAACTTTGCAGTTGAACAATGCTTTATTTTGTAATGCTAAACATGACCTTACTAGGCCTCTCCAACCCCTTGCTGTGCTGACCTGCCTTGAGATGCGCCCTGGTGCTGCTCTAACTACTCCCAACTGCACATTCCCAAACTAGAGGCCTCTTTGGGAGTTGCATCTGTGGGGGTGGGAAGGTATTTGCACTAACACCTTAAGCTCTTGCTGTGTTTGTACATGCTTATATTTATGATGGCATGTTCATAACTCTTGAATTCTTTAACCTGCTTTTCCTTGTCAGCCTTTGCTTTTCACTTGCAGCACCAGCATCTCTGTGTTCTAAAGGTGAGTCCAGCAGCGCTCTGTGGCCACAGAGGGGCAGTGCCCAGCAAGAATGCAGCAAGATTTTCTTGCAAGGGCTTTTTGTTGGTAGGTGAAAAGGAATGGCTGGAGCAGCGTCCAATTGATAAAGTATTTCAGTACTGAGGAAAAAAAGCCCCAACCTTAAACCAGCATTAAGGTTGCTGAAGGGTTGTAGATCTGTGCACGAACAGTGGCTGTACATATGTTCTCCAAAGGGCTTTTTCACTCAGGCTGTTCCTGGCAGATGGTCTGGTGTCAGTAATATATTAAAAAAATTAATTAGTTTATGGAAATTGTTGCTTTACTACTCAGCTATTTAAGGGTGCAGTGACAGCACAGCTGACTCTTTACTTTGCCAGTATCAGTGTATGAGACTTGGTTTCAGTAGCTCAACCTTAAGATGTGTCAATCATGTAAGATGGCAAAATGAAGAAAAAAATCTTCCAGACTGTAGGACTCCAAGCAGGCACTAGTCTCACTTTTATTCAATCACAAAACATACACTGACAGGATAGGAGAGCTATCATTGTCTGAGCTATTTTTAAGGCACTTGTAAATTGCATGTGCATGTTGTAGGTGAAAGATTTAGTACTTGTTAATGGATTAATAATTGTACATAGACAGCCTTGTTTAAACAATGATATAAAAAAAGCTGATGCGCAAAACTTTTGGACAAACCATGCGGAAACCAAGACTAAAACAAGTTTATGGAACCTTAACTAAGCTAAACTGCACTGCCAAAACATTGTTATATGTAAGATAAGCTATTCCATACATGTGCTGCAATTTGGTGTGAAAGGGTAAGCTAAAGTATTTATTGATTATTTATTAATGGTGTGGTGTATGTTGTGTACCTGTACTTGTAAAAGCATAATAATGAATCCCTCTGACCCCAGGTGCAATCTTTGCATCTCTGTATCCCAAATTCATGCCTTGTCAAACCCACTTTAGTTAAGTGCCAAGCTTAAACATATACCAGACAAAGTTTAAAACTAGATTTGTTTTAGTTAAGCCACACACAGATGATGCGGTGTGTGGCTCTCTAACGCTAAATCTAACAACAGCATTTCAAGCCTTTACACTAAGAGTTACTTGGAAACAAGGTTAGATTTTTGCAAGGCTACATGCTCTTGTACTGCAGGAGCTTCAAAAGTCAAACCCAGTATATTGAGGCTAATTTAGTTCTTACACTAAAATGGAAACAGATCAAATTCTCAACATGCAAAAACCTGCTCCTTTACCAGGACTGTTTGGGAAAGCAGGGCTTTAAAATCCATCTTACAGCACTTGCTGTCTGCTCATTACAGTCGTTTGGGACACTCAGCACAGTAAATTTTTCCATTATGGCAAACAAAGCGCTTGTTGGCCAGACCACGGGCACACTTTGTGCATTTGAAACAATAATCGTGCCAGGATTCATCCTCGTAGTTAACCACACTGGTTCCTCTTCCAAATCCTGCTAGGAGAGAACACAATTATAGGACGGCGATAGTAGCTTTGCCTTGGCTGGGTCAGCCCACCAAGCAGCAGATCCCCCTTCTTACTCCCTCCTGTGCTTCCCTAGGCTCGCAGGCCACAGTGTGTGCCTAAAATACTAGTCAAAGTGGCAAATGAAGCATGTTTTTTGATGCATCTTTTGATGTTTCTTGGAGAAACAGGTAGCTTAGCATAAGGCTTGCATGGCTTGTCTCTGCAATCAGCTTTTTCCCTTGGATCCTTTCTCCAAGAAACAGTCAAGCTGAAGGAAAGATGTAAGGGCAAGGACAGGACTTAAGGTCTCAGATCCTGGCTCTAAAAGGCAGAATGGAATATGAGTCTCATGGGACTGGCAGGACAGTGCCCACATTTCAGGGCTGAGCTCTGTAATCCAGTCACTGTTAAATGTAAAATACATCAGAAGTGAAGCAAATGTCACTTTGGGACAATAAAACGTTTTAGACTTAAGACCAGACTAAGATATAGCTGGGAACAGTTGTAGCTGGGGGAGTTTTGAAGGAGGTAAATTTGAGGCATGCAAAGGGTGAAGAGCTCAGTTACTGGCTCGAACTCCATCCAGCAAGAACACGTGTCTTGGAGTCAGATCACTTGTGAATTGCTGGAGTTGAGCTTGGGTTACTAGACCTGCTCTGATGTTACCCGCCTCTGGGCTCCCTGGCTTTTGGGGATCACTGCTCTGACCTTAAGCACCCACTGCCCTCGAGCTGCATTTAACCCCACATACCTGTAATAGGATTCTTGCAGCCAGCACACTTTTTGGCCACGCACTCCTTGTAGCATTCAACACAGTAAAAGTCATCCTCCACAGCTGTGAAGCGCTTCCCGCCCAGTGGCTTCTTGCAGTTGGAGCAAATGAAACACTCGGAATGCCAAGGCTTTTCCTGGTAAGTGAGGCCTCCAGAAGTGATGGGCTGGGAGGCAAAGAGCAGAGATGTGGTTTAAAAGCAATAGGGAAAAGGAGAGGTGATACAGACATGGGGTGGAGGGAAGGAGGGCTTTGTCACAGAGAGGAACTCGTCAAAAGTTTGCATCAAAATTAAATTTTGCAGGTCACTTGAGTTCCTCTAGCCCGGAATCCTGTGTACGTGGCATTTTCACAGTAGTTTCTTTTACCTGCAGTAACTGCAGTTCTACACTAACCAGCTGCAAAAGTTTTAAAACATTCACTTCTTGAATACACAGTACCTACTAGAGAGCTTAAACTATCCCCAAAGCAAGTGCAAGGCTGGTGCCCACTTGGTTTCTGCACTGTTGCTGTCAGATAACCCGACGGCCCCTGCCGAGATCCTGTAATGTACAGGAACCATCAGCTCTTCTGTTATTCCACCAGCTGCTGGCACTAGTATCTCAAGGACAGAACATAAGCCTTGGTACAGCTTCAGCATGGTCTGTCTCTGGTTTACTCTCCCAGCTTCCAAAAGACACACAAGAGCCGGTTCTGGCAGCTGCCTTTGCAAAGGGGAAGGACTTACGTTCTTGCACTTAGCGCAGGTCTTGGCAAACTTGTGCTCATGGCAGGAGACACAGTAGAATTCATCTCCCTTGGGGAAGAAGCTCCCAGATCCAATCACTTGCCTGCACTGGCTGCAGGTGAAGCAATCCTTATGCCAGACCATCTTCTTGTACTCAACATTTTGGTCTCCTGCAACAGATAGAAATAACTTTTTATGTGAGATTTCAGGCCTGTGGCAAACCCCTCGCCCTGTGCAGTGTAACTTATCTATGGGCAAGAACTGTCCATACTTACTCCCAGGATTCAGTTGGAATGCAGACAAGAGATGAGCTGTTAATTTCTGTATCTGATTTTAGCCAGGGGCTGCCAGATTTTATTAAAATATTTGTCAGACCAGGTGCCCGAGCCTCTTAATAGCTTGATTTAGAGAGCAAAGCTTTTGGTAGAAATGGTTTAAGACTAGCTATTAGAGTGACTTACCCACATGAGGGTTAACTGCAGAGAAGCCTTTCAGTACTTGAATAAAATGGACAGGTGAGAGCAACAGTCAAAACTTGCCCTATTTTGTGGTTCTGTCTTCCACTGCGATGCCCATACCCATAACTGCAGCCTCACAGCTTGATAAACCCCCCTGGTTATGTCCTAGAGCAGAACATGGCCCTTGTACCCCTCTCACTGGCACCAGTACCTGCAATAATGGGCTTGAAGCAGCCCTTACACCTGGGTGCATCCTCCACAGCAGTGCAGTTGCTGCACCAGACCTTGTTGTTCTCCCGTAACATGAAGGGCTCGTTGACCAGGGACGTGTAGCACTTGAAGCAGCGGAAACAATTGTCGTGCCAGTAACGGTTCTTGAAATGCAGCTCCTGGAATAAACAGAAAGGGAGTGATGAGCTTTTCTCTGTCACTGCTACCTAAAGCCAAGGCTACCCTAAAAGCCAAGCATCTGGCTCATCAGCCTGGGTGATGTTTGATTCTCTGGATGGAGCTGCAGCTCCTCTGCAAAGAGTCAAGAGAAGGACATCTAACCAGACTCACTGACACAATTGCATTCACTTTGGACTTTTGAGGGTGGCAGAAGTTGCTTCAAACCAACAGCTTTGAGATTTGAAGTTCTGCAAGTGCGGGCTTCTCGGGTTGTCGCACTCCTCTAGTCCAGGTGTACATCATTACTGCCATAAACATGAAGTGATAAACATCTGACAAACATCAGACCCTGGGTTCCTCAGTGCTTTGCCCAGATTAGTTTTTGTAGGTCCTGTGCAGGCTGGGTTACCTGCAGTTCTCTCTTGAGGGCAACTCAGCATTTGCAGCAGTCCACGTTGCTGAATAGATCCTGCAATTGGCTCCTGTGCCACAGCAGCCCACCGTGAGCATCCCTGTGCACATCCCGGGCTCTTTGCCCGAGGAGCACAGGGCCCGCCAGCCGCAGGACTCACAAAGAACTTGTTTTCACACGGTAGCTCACAAACACACCAGAACCAGGGAGACATGCAGGAGGGTTTATCAGCATCTGCCTGTTCTCATCACCCATCACTCACCTTGGAGTCAGCTCCAATGGGTTTCTTGCACTCGGTGCAGGTGTTGGCACAGAACTTCTCGAAGCACTTGACGCAGCAGTGCCTGCCCTCCTTCTGCACGTACTTCTTCCCGTGCAGCGGGTCCCGGCAGTAGTGGCAGTCAAAGCGCTCCGACATGGTGCCCACGGTGTAACTGCTGCCAGGCCCTGCAAGGGGACACGGGGTGAGGGAACAGCACTGCAGCCCTCACAAGTGCTCCAGCTTCTTGGAGCTGTGCAAATCAGGAGGAGGATGGCTCAGCAGTGAGCACGTGGTGGTGTCACACTCCTTGAGGGCTTGCTGGTAGAGAAAGCAGACCCAGTGGCAGCACTGTTAAGGCAATTTTTCTATGAAGCAGCTCAGGCAGTTAAAAAACACAACACCTCTCTGCCACCTGCACTGGCATTTTCCCAAGTGTCTCCAGGGTCTAGGTTAAGCTAATGAACCATCACACTCAGGGAGGCTGAGTGCATAGACAGCCTGGGTTTGGGGCAGGCAAAGAAACAACCACGAAGTCTCAGAAAAATTTGGGCCACAGATGAGGCCATGTGGGCTGACTCGGGCTGTGCTCTGGAACTCATCAGTGGCCAGGCCTGCCCTGCCTCCTGGAATCCCGTGCTTGCCACTACAGGTGCCATATGCAATTGTGGTACCCACCAAAGCCACTCCATCACTGCCTTCCTCAGCTGGGCAGGAGAGAGGAAATACAATGAAAGGCTCCTGGGTCAGGATAAGGAGAGGGAGAGATCACTCAGCAATTACTGTCGTGGGCAAAACAGAATTGAGTTGGGGACAGTAGCTTAATCAATCATAAAACACCTTCCCCCTGACACTTCCCTTCTTCCCAAGCTCAACTTAAATCCTGGTTTCTCTACCGCCTCCCTCCAGCAGCTCAGAGGGATGGGGAAGGGGGACAATGATCAGTTCATCACTTTGTCTGCCCCTCCTTCCTTCTCATACTCTCCCTGCTCCTGTGTGGGGTCCCTCCAGAAGGAGACAGTTTTCCATGATCTTCTCCAACATGAATCATTCCCATGGGCTGCAGTTCCCCACAAACTGCTCCAGCATGGGTCCCTTCCACAGGGTGCAGTCCTTCAGGAGCAGGCTGCTCACGCAGGGAGCCCAGTGGCTATTGAGTCCCACACCAGCCTTTCCCCATCACACTCCTAACAGGAAGGACGCTAGACTGTTGCATTTACATTTTTCACATCAAGCAAGGGTAATGACACCTAATCACTCCCTAAGAGTCCCTTAGTTCATTACTGCAGGCCTCAGTGAGGCCCTGGCTGAGGCACCGCATCAGTTGTGTGCAGAAATCACCACCAAACAAGAGCAGAGTGGAATAGTTTCCATGTTTCCATCCTGAACCTTCAGCCAGCTGCAGCCCTCCAAGGCCTTTTGTGCTGGATAGTTGTGCAGCTTCCAGCTGCCTCTTTTCACCAGGCTTTCACATATAAAATCGTAAGGAAAAAAAAACAAACAGGAAAATATCTCCCTGCATGGAGAGATGCTTCTTCAGTTTATGCCAGCGAAGCTCTGCCAAGGCCCATGGCCAACACATCAACACATCCAACACATCAGTGGGTGTGGGGGCTCTTAACCAGAGAATTTTCCACTTTGGCTGGAGGTGCACACTCCCACTTTCTCCCCAGACACCCATCCCATCCTGCACACCCAGCCTCAGCCTCCCAGACCACTCCTGCTTAAAGCTCCCCCCGTTTCCATACACTCTTCCTCAGCAGAAGCCATCACCACTTGTGTGAAGGGATTGCAAGGGCTCTGGCAGGGTTCAGAGAATACTGGAGTGGTTTGGGTTTGAAGGGACCTTAAAGATCATCCATTTCCAAACTCCCTGCCATGGGCAGGAATGCCACTCACTAGAATCAAAGCCCCATCCAAGCTGCCCTGGAACAATTCCAGGGGTGGGGCATAAGGTTTACACAAGCCTGTGGAGTGGCAGGAAAGGCAGCTCCATCCTGGCTCGTTCGCCCACAGTCCCAGGACTGCAGAGCCCTGTTTCCCTGCATGGCCAACACCCTGGGACACAGCCCTGAACTTTCTGCACCATCAGGAGCCGAATGGGAGTCATGGCTGTGGTCTGGCAATGGGGGCTGCCAAGGGGAAATGTCCTCTTTTCCTGATGGAGCGGCAGTGCCAGCACAGAGGACACGGTCAGGCCGTACAAATTGCTGCTACCTTCATTGCCTGGCTTCACCTCAGAACGCCCCACTCAGCCCTGGAGTTTTGGGGGCTGCTTTGGTGCCTGCTCCTGACAGAGCTCATTGGTACAACTGGTGCTCATTCCAGCCATGCTGCTCCAAGCCTCAGCACCGTGTTGGTAAACTGAAACAGGGTTGGGGGGTTTTGGGGTGTAGAGAGGGTGTGTTTCTCCTGGCTGTGCCCTCACAGCAAGGAAGGGTCAGTGGGACCCCATCAGGCTTGTCCTCAGCCCCAGGATGCTGTTGGGTTCTGCCCTGTTACAGCTTGAGGACCTGTTCACATAGATTTTCAAGGACACTTTCCCACCCCAGTAATTCCAGATTCACCACCAGCTGCAGGGTCCAACCTCACCAGCTGGGCACACATCCAACCCACCAGGGCCCAGCCTGGCCCATGAGTCCTGGAGACATGGGGAGGCTCCAGCAGAGGTAAAGGCTGAGTTCGCACCTTTTTCCTTCCCCTAAAAATTAGAGAGGCTGAGCTGGCAGGAACTGCATTCTGCAGGGGAACCAAGGTCTGGAAATGCTGCCTACCCATAGCCAGGGGATGGCCATGTCCTGCTGACAACTACCCCAAGGTAGTTCAAGCAAATGAAACAAACAAACAGCTGGGAAACACGGAAACTATGTGAGCCACCGCCAGCTCTGCAGAGCTTTAGCAAGCAGGTGGGTTTAATTCGGAAGAAATGCAATTGCACAGAGTCCACAGCAGACGTCCCCCATCTCAGGTTTAGGGTTGCTTTCAACCAGAACACATAATCTTAAAAGTATGGCTCAGGGAGTAACACAATCCTGTGCTCCCCTGCAATGCATCACGCGCTAACGTGAGGCACATTTATCACAGCAGCTCTGGAGGTCCACAGACAAACTCACGCTGGGCCTGGCCTGGCAGCAACGGAGGCTGGGCTGTGAGTGCAGCCAGGCCGGAGTCTGCCTGCCTTGTGCCACCTCACAGACCAGAAAGCCCCCCTCACACACAGGCATTTGCTTCCAGTTTTTCCAGGAGCTTTCTGCCCTCAGCAGTATCATTCCTGATCTAGACCCAGGAAAGGCACCCCTGTCCCCTTGCCTGCAGTGAAGATGCACTGACCACATCCTCACAGCAAATGTGCTGTCTGCTCATGGGCTCTGCTCACCCGGGCTTATGTCCAGAGTCCATGCCAGCCAGACCGTCTCCTACAACCCTCCCACAGGAGCAGCTCATCCAGGGACTGGTGCACAAGAGCCCCAAAATCCACCAGTGTGTGGCAGAACAGGGCCCCAGGCGAGTTGCAGATGTGCTGGGACCACCAGATCGTTCTCCCAAAGTGGAGCAAATATTAGTGGACTCTTCAAAGCTCTGCTTCATTTAGTGTCCTCCAGCTGCTCCCCTCAGAACTCCTGTCCCCTCTCACAGAAGGTAAACAGAGCAGATATTTCTTGTGCTCTGTATAAAAATAATTACATCTTCTAAAGCCTGGTTGGCAGCAGGTCATGCTTTTGGAGTTGTTTATCTACTTAATAAGCTGTTTACCCTCCAGCTGCACCAGGTCCCCACAGCTCACTTTCCAGAGTTTCCAGGTATATTAACCCTGGCCTATCTTCACTGTCTGAAAAACAGGCAAGTCATGAAACTAAGGACTCACTGGGTATATGGAAAATCATTACTTCCTTGGAGCCTTTGTGTCAGTGCCCACTGTCTTGCCTCCCCATGTAAGTGGTGCAGCAGCTGTTGAGCACACAGTGGGGATTCACAACTGTGGATTCACAACTATGCTACAGCAACACAAAATTTGGGGGTCAGAGTAAGCACTCACCAAACTAACCATTAGACCCCAAAGCACTGAACTCTTGTGCTTCTTTTCACGGTGCTGTGCTTAAAGCAAGATTGGTAACGCAGCTGTTTGAGCTTGGGAGTTATTTGAACCAAGTTTGTTTGGATGTACTTTTACACCAAATTACAGCATCTGCCAGCTGACAGCCTGGTCAAGTGTCTCTTGTTTAGACCCAGGAGAATAATGTACCCTGAGGACATGCACTAATCCAAACCCCATTTCAGCTTGTCACTGAGGCCACAGAATGGGATTTAGAAAACATAAGAAAAGTATGGACAGACTGGAGGATGTTCTGCTGGAGAGGGGTAGGTGAAAAGAGACAGCACAGGTGGCAGGGGAGAGGGGTGTATGCCCATCCTTAAATAGCCTAGACAACCCCCAATAAGAGATAAAGAAAAATATAGAAATACTTCCAGAAACTAATCCCCCTCTGAGCAAGGTGTCCCTGTCCCACCAGCCCTGGCAGGGTGCTGTCTAAATGTAGCTCCCTGATGGATTTGGCTACAGCTCGAGGGCAGATGGCCAGGCCAGTGGCCTTCTCGAGTATCAGGGTACTTGGCACAAAGACCCACTGGAATACAACCCTAACATTTACCTGACCACAGAGCTGCCAGTGAGCCACTTGTCCCCTGGAAGCATCTTCTGCTTTTCAAAAGCAGCTCCTCAGCCCTTGGATAACCATGACGTCCACCCTTCAGAGATCTCAAACATCTGGGGCCAGTCGGCTGCCACGCACCTCAAGTCATCCTGACCCTGTGCAGTGGAGTTGTCCCAGGGCTGTGTCAGGCTCAATGTCAGGGCTGCCTACACCCTGCAGCACAGCAAGGTTGGGATGGAGAGGGTACAGACCCAAGAGGTGCCACCCTACAAAAGCTACTGCATTCATACAACCCCCTGCCTCTCCCTGGGTTCCTGTCTCCCATCGCCCCTGGGCTGGTTCGTCCCAGTTCAGTCATACACTCAGAGCAAGACTGCAGTGGTTTGCACAGGAAATGAAACCAAAGCATTCAGCAAAGGGAGCTGAAGCACAGCTGATAAGCAAAGCACTTAGCACAGGATATGTGTTAATGTCTCTGGGGAGTATGTTTAAATGTGATAAACTACCCAGGAAGAACTTGAAGTGTGGTCTCTAAAAACAACAAGAGAAACTGTACTTACACTTTACAAATTATTCTGTCACTTAAGGAAGAAGATGAGGTTGGAGCTGTTAACCCTGTGCCCTACCCACAGTTGCATATAGAAGAAAAAGAGCAACTGCTTTTTGCCTCTCCATCAGTTTTATTTTTCTCAGCAGATCGAGTGCACAGCCCCCACACTGCCAGGATTGGCTACACCAGCCTGTTCCAGCTCAGTCCTGGCATCCCCTGCTCTGTCACCTGAGTTACCATTCTCAGCATTCCTCTGTGCAGTGTTGCATGGTTTGCTATAAATACCAGGGAAACCCTTGAAGAAAGGGTCCTGCTAATCCGAAATGCAAAGTGACACTCAGGACTGCACTGGCACACTGCCCTGGGCAGCAAACATTTGCAAAGCCAAAGGAAAGAAAGAAGGAAAGAAATCTCTTGCAGGTTGTTTTTGCTAGGAGGGCTGGCAGTACCAAGTGGAGAACTGTGCTCTCCCATTGCCAGGCTGGGGCACGTGCGACTCTTGTACTCTATAATTTAAAAATTAGTCTGTTGATAAAATGGAAGCTTCTTTATTTAGAACAAGAACAGCTCCAAGTTCCTCAGGCAGTTGCCAAAAACATTCCCTCTGGTCCTATTGCCACCATGTCTGAGCACATCCCAATCATTATTAAACCTTCACGGTTCCCCAGGGAAGTAGGGATGTGCTATTTATTAAAAAACACTGCTCCAGCCCTGCAAACACTTCCCCCAGGGATTGCTTTGTCACTCAATACAGAGCTCAGCTAAGGCTAACAAGGCACCACTGCCTCAAGTAAGGCTGAGTACTTAGGCAGAGTTTAAGCAGTGAAGTCCAAACCTTTCAAAACTGACCTAATCAGCTAACGCAAGAATCCTGTTCAGTAATAAACTCTTCAATAAGCTTTGACCTTTGAGATTCTTCAGTTGTGTTCCCAGCTAAGCACAGATCTGCCCCCACCTCAGCAGCTGGATGCCCTTCTAATGCCCGGGTGCTCTTGGAAGCCAAATGTGAGCTTCCTCCTACTATGGAGGAATCACCCCACCCCCAGAGCAGGCACTATGGTACCCCTGCAACCATCCCCGAGACTGGGGCTCCCTGTGGAGTGCAGGAGTGGTCGCTGTCCTCCAACCACGGCTTTTGCTCAGAAGACCCTTCAGCATTTTGTATTACAGCATAACATCAAGTCCTTGAGTCCGTGCCCCAGGGAACAGCCCCTGAGGAAGATGAGAAAGAAAACAAAAGGTATGGCTGGGAAGATCATTGAAAGGACGCTACATCAGACAGTCTTGTGGACTGAAGTTAAAAAATAAGTGTTGTCTTACATCAGATTATAACACAGAAGTAAAATTTTACTCAGAAAGGTACCTTGCATAACGTACATCTGCATCACACGAGGAAATCCTAAGCAGTTACGTGCTGTGCAAGCAGCCTCATGCTTATGCCCTGTCCTGGGAGGCTGGGCACGAAGTTGAGCAGTGCTGTGCCTTTCCTCCCCAGTTCTGAGGAGGCTCCCAAGTCTCACAAGCACCCCTGGCTCCTGGCGGGCAGCAGCTCCCTTTGGTGCCCATGGGAGGTGCACCCCAAAGCTCTCCCCAAGCACGTCCACCCTTTGTTCTCATCAGGAGATGCAACGGCGCTGCCGTCGGCACTGTGGTGTAGGGCTGTAAATGCGTGTTGGACACACACAAAAACAGCTTCCAAGAGTCAGATGGACTTTTAAAAATCCCAAAGAGCTTCTGATTGTCTTCAACTGGAGGGCTAGAGGAGATTAGTTGGGATGGGAAGACACCACACATCTGCGTGTCCTGGGGACATGCAAAACAGGATCTCAAGGTTCCTGTCAGTGTTAATGGGAAGGAGAAGTTCACGTTTTCCTATCACTGGCGAGAGTCAGCCCATCTAATCTACAATACAAACATGGAGAAGAGGGAGTAACCACAAAACCACCAGAGCAGAGCAAACCCTCTGGGGTTTACACGCTGGGCTTCCCTCTGCTCTGGGTTCCCTGCGCACGGCAATCAGACTGCTGTAAGGAGGAGCATTGTTCCCCATTTTCACCAGGTCTTATTCAAATAGCAGCTGAGCCCCAACCTTCCCACAGCAGCACTTACCAGGAGCAGACAAAATAGCACTTGCCATCCAATGCATTTTACAAAATAAGAGGCCACCCCCCCACCCCCGCTCCCAGCACCAGTCCCCCCACACTGGTTGTCAGCCCATTTGCCATCAGGGATTGATGGCAAAAGCCTCAGCTGCAGATTGCTGAGGCTTCAGACGGAATTCAGAAGGGTTATTTCCCTGGTGCAGGAGACTGTCAGCAAAACCTTCCTCCCCATCCACCAGGCATACTCCCACAACGCCTGGCAGCACATCCACTTTACCTGTGTGCCTGTGGAACGCCATGACTAAGCAGCCCAAAGCCAGCAGCAGCCCCTCAGGTAATGGAGTTCACAGGCTCTTGGCTGATAAGGAGCTGCCCCATTTGATAACATACATTTAAACGGAGGCTATTAATACGGACGGGACTCCTACCAGATGTCCACTCCCCTCCCCAGAGATCACAACCTTAATCCCCCTGGAAAATTCTTACCATTTTAGGTGATCCAAGGGAGAAGAATAGGATCCTGAGACCTCTAGGTCTCTGTAGGCAACATTCAAATACCTGCCCAGCTACTCAGCACCCAAATTAGTCCCAAAGGCAGAGTGTGCCTCAGGAACTTGACCCCATGCTAGTACTATTTGGCCTTGGCTTTAGAGTGAGACTCTGTCTCAACAGTCCTGAGCTAAATTACAGACCCAACATTAATGCTGCTCTGCCATTGCTAAAGGGAAGAGGCGGATATCAGTCCTGTGGGGCTGAAGGGACTGCAGTCCCAGGAACCAGCAACAGACTGTCCTTTGGATGTAGGACCACGGAAGGATGTGGTTGTAGCCCTGGTTGACAGCCCACAGAGTACCAGCAGACGAAGTCATGGGTGGGTTGGACTTGCTTTCAACACGAAGGTCATGTTAAAGTTTTACTGCCAGTAAAACTACTGTGCTTGGTCCTCCCCCAGCTTTTGCCCTGAGGAAGCTCAAGGCATTAACTCTTCAAAGTGAGTGAGCGCCTGAACAGCAGCACTTAAAAAGTTGGCTTTGATGATATGGGGCTTCTCTAACACCTAACGTGACTTTAGAGAGCACCGGTTCATGTCTATGTCCTCTTTATTAGGTGTCCACAAAGCTCCCTGGAAAATCCCAGCTCCACAGGTCCAACCAGGCTATTTCCACCCAAGTGATGGCAGGGTGGAGGGAGCTCTGGCTCGGGGTTCACTGCTGTGGGGACACCCAGGCAGCAGCAGCTCCACGGCCCCAAACTCACTCTGGGTTATGCAATTGGTGCCGGCGCACGCTCAGGGCCGGGGGCCAGGGCCGCCCAGCTGCTAATCCTGCCTCGGCCCTGACGCACTGCACGGCCGTGGGAAAGTCAGTCAACCTCCCTGACAGCCACTGGGAAAAGCCAATGTTTATCATTCCTTCCAGGGAGCCCATCGTGGTGGTGTCTGGCCTCTGCACAGCAACCCTGCTACAGTCAGGAGCATCTCTGCTTCCCACTTGCAGAGGTCCCAAGAGTTCCTCAGCCAGACACACGTGCACAATCCCCAGTGCTGGGCTTGGTGATCCCCTGGGCCTTCACACTCGTCTTAGGGCCCCCACGTAGCACACGCACAAGGTCAGCACCTCACCAGCACCCCAACATCTCCAGGTTTCCAACATGGCCTGGAAAAGGTGACACTTGACAGCCTGCCATCCCAAAAGAGCACAGCATGGATCCCCTCATGCAGCAGATTGAGGCTGGGAAACACACTAAGATACTAATGCACTGAAACACTTTGGCAGGGAAAACCCCAATGTTATTCTGCCCCAGCTCATCTATAAACTCCAGCAAATTGTTTGCATAATTCAGATGGTAACAGGAACCCTAACAACTGGTATTTTCCTGTGCTAATCTTGCTGCGCGCAGTGTAATATTTACAGACATGAGTTCATTTTTGGCAATGCACGTAGAGTTTACTCCATTAACTATTCTCATTCCTTTCTAGTTCCCTACACAAAGCTCTGGCACCCTCCCACCCGGCAGCCGTTTCCTACCTCCCCCAGAATACCCTGGCACTTCAATTAGAAACCTTTGCTCTCCCTCCTAAAAGATGGAGCAGCGTTTCTGTGCGATGCCAGCAGCTGCCACACCCACCCAGAGGCAGCTGCGGTCAGCAGTGGTTTGGCAGCGCTGCAGAGGGGTGTGGAGGGCAGGGGTGGACACTTGGCCACCACAGTGCAGAAACACTCGTGACTTTGCAGCACCACAGCAAGTTTGGGCCGGAGGAGGTGGGATGGAGAAAGCTTGGCCAGAAAACAGGAGGAAGACACAGCCCTGCTGATGCCCATGAGGCTTCACAATGAAACTGCCTGACACAGCTCACTCTGCAAAGCCTCTGGTGATTCTCTAGAGCAGACTATGACAAAAAGGCCACTTTGTTTGAATTTGTGGCCTCCTAGTCCAACACAGCAGGAATAGATTGGGGATGAACTCCTGCTGCTGCTCTTGGTTTCTTGGCTGGTCTAAGTCATATGACCTTGGACAACTCCCAGCTCCTCCCAGGCCCCTCTTGCTCCTCGCAAGCCCAGGTACACAAACACAGCAGTGGTGCAGTGTATAGCAGAGGGGCTAAGGAGGGACACTGCTGTCCTGTGAAACATGACAGAGAGCAGATACCTCCAGGAAGGAGAGGATGCCTCAGAACAAGGTGTGACAACCCTGTCTGAGCCCTTCTCTGTGAGCCAGGCACATGCACCCACACGTCCCCGAGAGAAGAGTGATACAAATACATCAGTGAGTACACAGCAGGGCATGTAGGCTTGGGATGTCATGTTTTTAACATTAAACCTGCACAGGGTGCTGCCCTAGACACCCTGATCCCACCACATGGGTCCGACTGCAAAGCAGCATGGCTGGGGCATAATGTCATCCACTCAGATAAACAAATGATTCACATTGTGATTTCCAGAGTATTTTCTTGCCCTAAGAATCCTGCCAGAAAAGGTCTGGGCCTCTCAGCTTGCTCGTACACATCCTGCTGTCACTCAACAGGCAGAAAGTCCTAAATAGAGCCCTTACAACCCAGGCATTGACGAACTATTTAGTCACCATCATCAAAGAAAGCAGCAGTAAATACCAGCAGCAGAGCACCTGTCCATCCCTTAAGATAACACTGTACCTTCTCCTTCCATACACACTGTTAGCAATGCACAGCACACCTGCACAGAAAAGCATACTGGCCCTTCACCAGGCTCCTCACAAAATGAGAACCCCACATTTCTCCCTACTCTTACCCTAAACTCGCTCCATGCTCTCACTCCAGCTGGAGGCTGTGCAGGAATAGCACAGGACCAGCACAGTCCCATCGGCCAGGGCTGCTCCAGGCAGTTGAGGGTTGGCACCCCACATCCAGGTTTGCACAGGTTTTCTTTTCAAGTAACAGCAGAGCAGAATATTTTCTTTTTCATTTTAAATCTCTCAGATTGCATGCACGTGTTCTTTCACAGAAGAGGCAGCAGCCCCCAGTGCCACGGAAACTCTGGGCAGGTTTGGGACCAGGACTGACGCAGCTTTCCAAGCACTCAGTGTCCAACATGCTTTCTTCTCCCAGCACTGGCAGAAGGCACTGCAGAGCAGTCAGGGGATGGCCCCTGGTCCCCCCCAACCAGGATTACACCTGAAACAAAATGGGGAGTTTCCACCGAGTCCTTTCAAACAGCCAGTCCAGTTCAAAACTGGACAGTTTTTCTTTGAAGTATCACGAAAATGCACCAGAAGTCTCAAACACAGCTCAGTTCCCCTCTTCCCATGCACAGGGATGTGCCTCTGCACCCCTGAGGCTTCCCACAGGCACTCATGGGAACACAAGGCAGAGACACTCGGGTCCACACGGGATGCACCCACATCCAGAGCACAACCAGCAAGGAAATCACATCAGTTGCATAACGTACGAACGCAGTGACAGAAGGGATGAACACACCCGACCACCAGGTGAGCCCTGTGCCCTCAGGGAACCAGCTCCAGAGAGGACAGTAAAGAAGGAAACGGGCAACACGTGGCAAAGGAACACAGGGTGTTTTCCATTCTTCCACGCTGAACTCCAGCTCACAGCTGGGTCAGACCAGTGTGCTGAGCCTTTCGGTGCCAAGGGAAACTTTTAGGATCAGCTGTGGAGGCAGGCATAGAGGAACTAGAAATAGATTTATAAGGAAGCGGACACAGGCTGGGCAACCCTTCGTGAACTCAGATATAGCGCGAGTAGAAACAAAAGGGGGAAAAGAAGGCAAGATAAGAAGAGACAAAAAAATAGGAATGAGGGTGAAGCAACAGACAGGAAATAATGCTTAAGAGATAATGGAACTGGAAATAAATGCATCTGAAAAAAAAAAGCAAAACCAGGAAGAGATATAAACCAAGTTTTTCCCCCATCTGCCTCCATCCACAGGCTGGACTGTTTCCAGGACTATTCCCGTGGCAGCTCCAAATTTATTTCTCTGCTGCCATCTGCTCCGTGGCTCCCCTACACACATGCTCCTGACTGGCACTTCTTCCCGTCACCTGTTGCTGACATGGCAGACCTCTCAGTGCTGCTGAAAGCCAAGTGACTGGGGCCTGGGGGAAGTGTCTGCACATAAATTGGGAGCTGCTTTGTAGTCCCAAAGCTTTGTTCAGCTCCTGTTCCCTGTCCTGGCTATTGCAGGATTGGAGACCAGAAGCCACAGTAAAGTGGGACTCAGGTACCAAACAACCCCATGGCAGCAGCACCAGTACACACAGGCTCCAGAGAGGACTGGGGTGAGGAGAGGCTGCAGAAGCTTTAGGTGCTGTGCAGGGCTGGCTTTGAATCTGCACAAGAAAGTCCATTTCCCCTATTCCTGCTCCCTCCTCCCTGTGCCTCTTTTATATTACAGATGAGATGCCAAGACTTTCCAGCAGCAAGGATGCTGAGTGCCTGATGTGGTCCCAATAGGTAGGATTTAGACCTTCAGTACAAGCACAAAAAAGGGATAGTCCCAAAAGGCTGAAGATTTTTTTAAATCTCTTAGAAAGCTAAATGTATTAGTCTTAAATGCACTCAGTTAAACCTGAGCCATGTTTCTCTTCCCAGCTCTGTCTTCCATATCTTTCTGCCTCAACTCACACTCCAGAGAGGAGCTGTGAGAGTGCAGACAGTGGACTGGGAGGCTTAGCAGGCTGCCCACAGCCCCCTTGACAAACTGCAAGGTGAAAACAGCAGGTTTCAACATGCCCATGAACATCAGCCAATCCCAAGGGGACACAATTTCCTTTGTTCCTCTTGGGAGAAAGATCCACATATACTGCCAAGACTGGTCTGATTCATTTGCCTTTAAGAGTATCAAGTCCAAAACCGAGCTAAAAAGCTTCAAATACTGCATTTGCATTTCCCCCCCGCCACCAGCCCTGGAGCTGGGTCGTGCACAGACCCACCCAGCAGTGGAGTCAAAAGTGAGGCAAACATTTGCCAGTCTCAGCTTTCCCCTCATGGCATAGCCCTGCCTTCAGAGCAGAGAAAAGTAACTTAAGTCCCTGTCAAATAAATACCACACTGATCCCAGCCAGGCAGCATGGCAGTCTTTCCAGGACAGATGAGGTGTGATGAACAGGCACAGCAATATAATCCTACCATTCCCACACAATAAGTGCTCATGTCAGGACTTCACCAAGTAGTTACTGGGCCACCACTGAACTAATATTTCACAGCCCCCATTATGCTCTCTGCACTTCAAATTGCTCTCAATTACTTCTCGTGGGCAGCCTGGCTGAGCGATGCTCTGCTCCAGTGAAGTTAAACAGCTCACTGCAGAGCACATGGAAGGAAGTTCAGCTATTAGCTTGCATCACTCCTGGAAAGCTGGGTCATTCCCTGGGAACCTACCCACTAGGAGTCAGAAATTAGCAGCTACCCAGACATCAGTTACAACACACATGCTCTCCAGCATCCCCCCAGGGGTTTGCAGCAGCTCTGACACCCTCCCCTGGCACCTTGTTCAACAGGACCTGGTAGCAAGGAAAACTTGCAAGGAGAGAGTTCTGCAGGTGATGCCCAAACTCTGCTCCAAAGGCTGGGAATGCTTTCAGTGTGATGCCTCCTAGCACAACATCCCGTTCCTGGGAAGCTGCTGGGCAGACAGTTCTGCAGACCTCCGTCCTCTGGCCCCACAGGACAGTGGCCGAGCCAAAACTCCAGACCAGCAGGGCTCTGCAGGACTGAGGAAACTTGGTGTTTCCCCTTTCAGAGCTTGATTTTCAGGGGAGAAGACAGGGCTGTTTGTGGATGGACTGTGATTCTGGCAAAATATCCTCCAGAAATTCAGCACATGAAAGACACTGAGGATGGAAAACTTCAGCTCAGGCGTTCAGAGAAGTGTGACGCAAAGCCCTCAGAAAACGGCTGGGCAGAGGCACATTTCCTGGCTAAAGGTGAGGAAAGGCCACTGCTTCAGTGAGGACGTGCCTTTCCAAGCATTGGCATGCCAGTTGGGAAGACTCCCTGGCATCCAGCACACCATCAAAGCACTGCCCGCACTTGGCACAGGCCCTAGGCCATGTCCTCAGCACTGATTTAGAGCTGTCAGAGCCAGCCCTGCCCATGGGTTTAGCGGGACAACCAGCCCATTACCCTGGGCAGTCACCTCGAGCAAGATTAGCATTTGGCTGCCTGCACCTTCAGTTGTTAGCCAGAACTGGTGGCTGAAAGGACCAAATCCCCCTTGTTATGTGGCCATTTTAAAAATAACCTTTTCCAAATCCCCGCAGTGCATAACCCTGCGTCTGTCTCAGCTCCAAGAGCTGAAGGAGATCAGTTTGCAGGGCTGACGGGTATTTTTGGTCAGTCTGACTAATTGTCAGGACATATGCTGAGCATTCTTTACAAGGAAAAACAAAGCTGCAAGGTCTCCTCCAGTGAGGCCTAAGGGGCCAGATTAGTCACAAGAGTTATTTTCATAAACCTCTGCTTTGAGAATGTTTGATTTAATTTCCAGCTTCAGATAAGCGCATTTTAAAATGAGAGGTCAACATCCTTGTACCCCAACACTCACAATGAGGGCTCAGCCAGGCTCAGCCATGTCCAACCCAGGACCAACAAGGACAGGAGAAGTGGAGACCCCTCACCTTGGAGTGGCTTCAAATTCACAACTGCTTCTTTGGCACCACATCACACAGGGACTCACTGGCCATGCCAGGACACGTGCTCCAGGACAGTCTGGGGACATGCTCCAGGTCACCCAGCAGGGTTAATGAGGAGGCACCTGCTCACTTGTAAGACGGAGCCATGGCACATGTTCTAAGATACCTCACTCTGGTCCTACTTTTTCACACTTTTCCTCTTCCAAAAGAGGCACTGTTTAACTTTTCCCTTTGCCCAGACTTAGCTGGTTGATTTTAACCACCATTCACATTAACATCTTGCAAATGAGCTCATCGAGCCTCCCATTACAGCCCTGTTCATTCAGTGACCACACATCACACTGCTCAGCCAGGCTCTTTGCCTCTCCTTCCACAGGGAAGCTGGAGCCAAAGCCAGATTGGGAGACCACTTGCACTGATCCTACTGAACTTGCCATGGCTGGTCTTTCCCAAATTGACCTCCAAGAGACTCAGGCAAAACCAGAGAAGTCAGCCAGACTTCCAGAAAAGCCTGAAGCCCTGATAAAGGAGTATTTTGCCAGCTGTGTCCCTCTTCCTCCCTGCACACTCAGTAGCAAGAACTCACAGCTCAGCAGTTCCAGAGCCCCAGTGCCCACAGCCCAGCAGGTGAAGCGCTCCTCAGAGACCACGTGCTATGGTCAGCTGGTTCTTGTAAGAGAATGTATTCTAAAAGCAACCTGTTTTGAGTGTGCTTCTTTGTTGCAGTACCTTGCTGCTTCTCCTCTGAAGGGCACCTTTCACCAATGCGAGCACTTCAGCAGCACTCCACTCACATGCCAGTCTGAGCCAGCTCATTTTCTCTACAGTACTAAAACAGCAAACAAAGAATCATAGAATATCCTGGGTTGGAAGGGACCCACAAGGATCATCAAGTCCAACTCTGTCTCTGCACAGGATAGCCCAAAGAATCACATCATGTGCCTGAGAGCATTGTCCAAAAGCTCCTTGAGCTCTGTCAGGCTTGGTGATGTGACCACTGCCCTGGGGAGCCTGTTCACCCTCTGGGAAAAATATTTTCCTAATATCTAAACCACCCTGACACAGCTTCAGGCCACTCCCTTAGGTCCTGTCACCGGTCACCAGAGAGAAGAGACCAGCACCTGTCCCTCCACTTCCCCTCATGAGGAAGCTGTAAACTGCTATGCAGTGTCCCTTCAGTCTCCTCTTTGGTGTGCAGCACCTCCACAGCATCCTGGGGCACAGAAGCCAGAGCAGCCCATGTTTCCCCACCACTGTGCTCTCCTGTTCAGTCCAGAAGCTGTTTAGGATGCTTTCAGCCCCATCATTGCCTCATCCCATGCCACCGACCCACACACTTGTTCTTTTCCCTTCCTCTGGTGTCTACCAACCCCTGCTTTCCTCATTCAGCAGACACACTGCACCAGAAGCACACATGTCTCAGGATGACAAGAGCTCCCCAAAGTCTCCACCAATGCCTTCTGTACATTTTTCCCGCTGAGCTGCACAGCAATTTCCACTGAGGGTGAGTGTTGTCAATTCAATTTCTAATAATGGCATTAAAATGCATGAGCCAGTTCTCTGGAGTCGGGGATAATATTTTCCAAGTGCCTGTAAGGCAATGTAAATTTCATGAAGTGATAAGGATCCCGAGTCTCCCTGGAAATCACGTCAGATCAGAGCTGGCTAAGGACTACCCTGGAAAGCATTCCCTGTGGGGCCGGCTAGAAAACACAGTTTCAAATGTAAAAAAAGGAACAAATATCTTTAAGTCTTTCATCAGTGTTAGGGTTCAACTTCAGCCAAAATCAGAGTCCCAGCCCAGAATAGCTTTCAGAGCCCTGCCCTGGTTTATGGCATCCCTGTTGTCATTATCTGCAGGATGGAAGCTGTTTTAGAGAGGGAGGCAGGGAAATTCTCCTTCCTCAACACACTCCCATTCTAGTTTTTGAGTAATCTGGCAAAATTCGAGTTCCTTTAATGTCTTGGAAATGTTAAATTCAGTAGACTAATACTTGGTAAGAGACAATCGGGGCCAAAGCAGGGTGGGGAGGAGAGGTTGCTTAAACTGCTACATTTAATTTACCTCTCGTTTCCTGAAACAAAAAATACCTTCATCCCCCACCTCCCCAGGGCCAGGCTGAAGCATTCAGAGGCAAGAGAAGGTCCCCTCTTCTCTCCTGTGCTCCTCCAAGGCCCTCACAGCAGCACTGCACGTTACAGCATTTCTATCAGTGCTGACTCCTGGAGCGATGGGCAAAGCCTGAGGGCTGGCACATTCATTAAACACAAACTTTGGAGTAAGAAAAGTGGGATACTTAGAAGAGTGCTTGCTTTTAAACACAGAAATAAACCAACTGGAGTTGGTGGAAGCTCTTATGTGTTTGATTAAGCCTTCCCCTGCTCAGTGGCTGGATCCAGGCCTAAAAAATGATTTTGCTTTCTTTTTTGAGTAGCAGTGAGACAATAAATTCAGGGACAACAAGTAACACAGTCTGCGAAGAGAAACAGCCCTTCTCAGTACAACCACTGCAAGCTGTCCAAATCCAGCCATTAGAGGATGGGCTCTGTGTGACAGAAAAGCAGTGCTAATTGCACACAAATGCCAAACAAAACTGTCAAAAAGCTAAAGCAGATGTGAAACAGTGGGTTTGCTTTCTTTTAAAACCAGCTTGTGCAACCACATTGCATGAGAGCCCACAAGCACCCATGTCCCTCTGGGAATACTGCAGAACAACGGGGGAAGGGTGAGGTTTCCAAATCATCGAGGACTTTTCCTGCAATAGCAAGGACTCTGCTGTCCCTTTGATAAAGTTACACCTCTTGAGCCAAATTCTCTTCTCAACTGTGCTGGAGCAAGCCTGGTAGCAAGCCTTGCCTGCTTTCTGCCAGTGTGGAGCAAGGTTAGGCTTGGTCCCGGCCAAGTCCAGGATCTGCAAAGTACAGCAATAGATTTACTTGTCCACAGTCAGTCAAAAAGAAAACACTCCGTGATACCGAGAAGGTGAAACCCTGGGAGAGGACATGGGGAAGACCTGTAGACCTGCAGGGATGCCTGTCCTGCTCCCAAATGTTAATGTTCACTGCTGCACCCCTAGGAAAGAGGTGACACAAAGGAGCATCCAACACTTCATGAAAACAATTCACATTTAGACAAGTGATGTCTCGTCTCCAAAGAGCTGCTGAAAGCAGAAGATAAAATGCTGCGGTGGCATTTGTAGATCTGTTAGTTGTTTAGCATCATGTCCAGCTCAGTGATGGGCTGTGCAGAGGGCACAGTGACCAGGGCACAAGTCTGTGCTACACAGCAGAGTCACACAGACTCAAACCCAGGCACACCACTGAGAACACTGCCCGCTCTGCAGGCTAGAAAAGGCTTTCACAAAACCTTTCCCTGAAGCTGATGGTTGAATGCAGTGGTGGCTCTGATCCTGAGAGAGGATCAGCTCCTGCAGAGCTGCCCATGATCCTGAGGGACTTGGACATGCCACCAAAGCATTTCCCACATGGCTCCAGAAAAGAGTTGGAAAAAAATCTACCCACAGTCCTGACAGGGACTTGCAAAAGGACATAAGTTTACAGATCATCCCATGCTTGTAAAATTATAATGAAACACCTCCAAAATACCCCTCTTTTATACATACAACCTTCATCCCTTGGTCCAGAAAGCCATGAGATTAATTCAAAAAAGGTTTTCGCATCATGTGAGGAGGTTCACGGATTACATTTCAGGGGCTCAGCTTTTGTTTGCATTTGTGCTGTTAACAACTGATATCTGTTTCAGTCACTGATAACTATGTCTTAAAAGATCTGGTGAAATCCATCAGTGGGCCCCTGGTAAGGGACTCGTGCACTACTTCCTCAAGAAAGTTGCCAGGTGATGTTCTGATGTATTTCCACATAATTTCATGTATTGATAATTCAGCAATGGGGAGCAAAACCCAGGAAAAGGGAGCAGCAGAGACCACTGCCACCCCTTTGTCAGCCTCCCCTCTGCAGCATCCTAGTACAGAGAGACAGGAAGTACTTCCTCCTACAGACAGACCTTTTTAGTTAAAACTTGTATTGCTTCAGAAAATTGAATGCAAGTACATCTGGAAACGTCTCTGCCTTAGCAGAGAAAGGTGTAGGATGCTCTGGGAGCCCTGCCTGGGCTGCGGAACAGATCAAGTGCAGCACAGCCTCCTTGTCCTGCCTTTCCCATTGGCACAGTGAGAGGGCCCTCCAATCCCAACCTCCATCACCCCAGTCTCAGTTCTGCAGGAGAGAGCAGAAAAGACCTCTCTGCTTGCAGCAGCTGCTCCCACAGTGCCTGCTGTGCTCAGGCAGGAGGTGACTCCAGAAGTCCAGTCCTGATCTACTTAAACTGGGGACACTTACAGGTGAAATAATGGCAGAGACAAATTTTCAAGCTCCTGCCTGAGGTATGTTGCAGAAGAGGGTGAGGTTTTCCCAAGTCCTTGTTCCAGCAGCAGCCCAGCAGAGCCCATCACTACACCTGCATAACCAGCTGTTTAGAACCAGCCCTTACCTACAAGTCAAGCATTTCAGTTTTCCTTACAATCTTTTCAAAGGAAGACATTTCCAGGATGGGGGAGATGGCAGAGGCCACCTTTGCAACATTTTAACCCATCCCCAGGGCTCTCCAGCCCACAGTCCCACAAGGAATGTCACTGCCATACTTCCAGGAACTGTAAAAGCCCTGGCTCAGCAGCCAGCCTCACTGCACCATCCCCTGCACGATCTCATTTACAAGGCAAAAGCTCTTTGGCAAAACAGTTCACACAGCGTCCAAATGTCGGTGGAGCAGACAGCATTCCTGGCGCTGGCTCCCTTTCCATCCGGCTGCTCCGGCTCAGGCACCGACACTGCTCCAAGGATGAGCTCATCGCTATTTCAGGTTGAATTTGCACTTGGCAATCTCCCTGGTAACCAAAACAAGTTACTCATTGGTTTATAAGAGATTTATTATTTGTTTGTTTCAGTGTCTAGTGGAGTGCCCAGGGAGTTTCACTGCATCACAGCACCGACCCCGCCGGGGGAAGAGCGGGGAGGGCAGGACGGGATTTACAGGCAGTGCTGAGGAGAT
This sequence comes from Oxyruncus cristatus, assembly GCA_013399855.1. Classification (NCBI taxonomy): domain Eukaryota; kingdom Metazoa; phylum Chordata; class Aves; order Passeriformes; family Cotingidae; genus Oxyruncus; species Oxyruncus cristatus. The sequence continues at coordinate 4,979,321 of VXAY01007089.1, read as the reverse complement.
GGGCTGTGTTAGCACTGCAGGGCAGAGGGAAAGCTGCCTTTGGGCTGACCCCAGAGACATGAAACTGAGAAAAGGAGGTGTGAGGCATGCCGTTCACTCACACACACCACAGGTGACCCTGTATGGCAAGCCCCTGACCAGCCCAAACACCAGGCAAGTGTTATATACTCCTCCAGCACATCAGAGTGACCAGAGGGATGCTGTTTGCAATCCTCTCCAGCCAAAAATCAAAATATCTTTTCCCAAAACAGGTATCAGGAGGGTCTGACACTGGCATATCCACTAACACCAGCTATCATCAGCTTCATTTCACATGTCAGGACTCTGAGGGCACAGGACAGTTATAGGACTTGCTACCTGTTTATGCTCTTGGGCAGGAATTTCCTCCAGTTCATCACCACATACACCAGCAGAAAGGGCACTGAGAGGCCAGCAAAGCTGGACTAGCCCCAGGGTATTTTCCTGCTCTGACATGCAACGGGGAGAATGCTTGGATCAGCAGGGTCCATTTTCCTGTCACACACAGACCTGCACCAAGATACAGCCCAGAAATTGCCCAAATCCTGTCTTACATCTAATGAAGGCCTTGGTTCAATTTTTTTTTTTCTTTTTTCTTCTTTTTTACTGAATGCGTATTTGCAAGAAAGAAGAATTCTGCCCTGACCAGCTCAATCCAGTAGATAGAAATGCTGGTCAAGATACACAATCTGTGACTAAGCTCCCAGTCCAGGCTTCTGAAAGGAAAGCAGACAGGCTGCCCCCCGTCCACTGCAAGAACTCATCACAGAGACAGATCCAGAGTCAGAGTTTCCACCTTCAGCTCTAAATCATTGTGGTGATAATGGCATAAGAGAGGGGGGATAATACAGCAAGGGCTGGATGACATGCTCAAGCATCCAAACCAAATCCAGACAGAATTTAACAGGTTTGCATCCTCACTGAGTGCCTTTGTGCTGCTGTGAGGTGAACATGGGCTGCTGTCCTGTACTGCTCCTATTCTGCCATCCTGGCTGTTTCCAAAGGCAGGACTGAAATATGTTACACATCAAGTGGAATTTACCTGGCAGGTTGTCCCATGGGCAAGAGTGACTGGCTTTCAATGGGCAGAGCAAGGGTAGACAGGAAACTGTATTTGCATGTGTTGAGTGAAATATAGAGCTCTGTGCATTCTTAAAGTGAGATGAGATCAGGGACAGAGAAATTCTTGTGCCCTGGACTGCTCATTGTTGCCTCTCCTATGGTACTGTCAGAAGCAAGATCTATGTCAGGACAATGCTTAGAGATCACCAAGGAATCTCTAAGTGGAAGAAAAGCAGTAGGAATTACTCAGTGTCTGAATGAGGACCACACACCCGTGTTCTGGAGGTGCTGTCTGTGTTTGCATTCCCTGGAACCACCGACTGCCCTGCGGTTAACGCTGTGCTGAAGAGCGGGACGTGGTGCCAGGCCCTTGGAATGCTCCCAGGATCCTAACACTGCCCCCATGGGCTCTTCATCTGAACAGACACCAGCCAGAAACTCATCAAACCCACCCACTGAATTAGGAAAGTCATGCTAGAAAAATCTCTGTAGCACACAGCAGCAGCAGCAGTGTGAGCGTACACAGCTGTCCCAGGGCAGCAGTTTCCTGGGATGCTGACAGCCCTGGGGATGACACACCTACTGGGAATTTGAAAGGGCTCTTTTCCGTGCCAGTGAAATGAGAAGAGGGGAAAACCAAGAGGCACAGAACGAAGTGGAAAAGGCTCAAGAGTCCAAAAACGAGACGATAAGACAGAAGCTGGAAAGGGAGGCAGGCAGTGCCTCAGAAGTGACTAGTTCCAAACCTTTGCTCCAGTGTTTATTATAGGAAAGAACAGATAAGGAAGGCGGCTGATGGTAACAACTGCCAGGGGCAGCCAGGCCCAAGGCAAACAAATACCAAATGCCTTGGGAGCAGCCTGCCAAGTCCAGACAGTTCCCACAACCTGGGGCATTTCTTTAAAAGAAAGGACATTGTTTTCTCCCCCCCCCCCCCCCAGCATCCTCTGAGCAGTGGGAAAGCTATATTTAGGGAAGTTTCACAGTTAGGGGGATCTTCAGTCAGCGACCACTGGAAGTGCATGAAAACTCAATATTCCCAAATGAAGGCTCTGAGTAAGAGCTGGGAGCCAATTTCCTGCAGGAAAGTCAACTAGTAACTACTGTGGGCTGGACCAGCCATGGCTTTAGTGAGATGAACCATTTCTATTTTTCCTAGCACAGGAAGAAAGGCCTGTCCAGCACCGTGGTTCATAAGACAGAGTTTTGGAGGACTGAGTGGATTTTTTTGCTCTGTCCAAGCAAAACAGTGGACAGCAATTCTTGCTCTGACAGAAGTTCTGAGCTTCTCTGCAGCTGAGGCACTGGTGTAACACAAGAACCCTCACACACTGAGGCAGCTGCTTCCATGTTAAAGGTAGTTTGAAGCAAAATAGATCCCTGTACCAGCTGTGCCTCCCTACATGAGTCCCTTGGCATATCAAGCACAGGGAATTACTTGTGAACAGGGGCCTCTTGAACCCAACATTTCAATAGGCAGACCCCACACAGACATTATTCAATTTGAAGCCCCCTTGTATGTCAAAGCATCATAAAGCATGAAGGTCTATGATGTCTGGAAGACAACTGAGAGGATTTTCCAGGAGGGAAAACTTTTCTATTTTGTCTTTTTTAGCTGTTTTTCCTGTTCTTCCTCTCCACCTACATCCCAGTAGAGACACGAGAACTGACTCATTTCACTGTAACTCTGCAGTTCAATAAGTAAACTGGCTCTGAAACATTTAGATCCAAATTATTACATCTCAAGCTATACCTGTTAGGCAGCCTATTGTGAAGCAGATTTTACTCTCCTCTTTTCCACCCTGCTCACTAGGGTCACCTCAAGGAACCAAACGGGGTCAGGCACATCTGTGGAATGAGTGGGTCTTCTGAAAACACCAGTCCAAAGTCAAGTGGTTTTGGATTTCCTATTTACAAAAATAATGCAATTCTGTAACAGCATCCAAGCCAAAATTGTAACTCTGCCTTAAAGTTTCCAGTCAGGCACACAGCAAAATAGCAGCCCTCCCACTCTGGGATGCAGCTCCATCACTGCCAGGAATCCTGCCCTAGCTCTCCAACTTCTTCCAGGATACTCTTTAGCTCAGCCTTTTTTTAAAAAGTGCTTCCTCAGGGCCCTGTCAATCCCATTCCAATGTGGCTATAATGCAGTGCTTGCCTTACTTTTGGTTATCTCCAAAGCCCTAAATGTAACTTTAGCCCCGTAGTTTTGCCGTAGGACACAAACCCCATTCCCCATCCCTTCAGAGGGATATGAAAAAGCTGGAGAAGCAGAAGAGCATCCAGCCAGCCAGCCATTTTTTTCCCAGACTACACCACAATCTCTTGTTCTGACAGTGGGCATTTGCTCTGTCAGCAATCTTGGCACATGCCTGAATCACTTTGGAGGTATCAAGGGCCAAATCCTGCTTCAGTGCTTGCTGCAGGGATGCACAGAGAGGGTGAACACTGCCCTGTCAAGAGCTTTTCTGTGGGTTTCCACACAGCAGCTTGGAGCAGAGCAAAGCCTTTGCAGGAAATACTTTGAGCAGCAAAATGACCCAATTTCTGGTAGATTTTTGGCTACAGGCTGGGGGAGGGTAAGCATGTATACACAGCACCTGCACCCCCTGAGAATGAGGGTAAGAGGCTGGGACAGGCCTCTGTTTTCCTGCTATCCTTCCCCTCTTTGCACCCTGCCAGGTTTGCAGGGCTCAGCAGCACCCACCCACGGGCTTCCCACCAGCATCCGGATCTTGTTTTAGCCTGGCTTTGTGACTGCCTCCAGACACCCCTTCCCTGCACTGAGCAACTCCTAATCCTTCATTAAGGGACTTTATTCCACCAATTTACACATCGTACTTTTGCTGAGTCTGAAGGACTTCAGACTCAGGCAGAGGCTTAGTAGAGAGAAATGTTCATCACACACCAACCTTGGTCCATCAGCTCTGATTCATTTCCACAGAAGTCAATTGCAGGGATATCCCCAGAGCTGGCTCTGGGCTACTCATCTACAAAAAAACCCAGTCAAAGCACACCAGGGAGTGGAAAATGCTGGGCTATATCCTGTCTCTGAACCCCAGGGAAGCCCTAGTGCCTTTGGTCCTACACTCAGCCAAGTGGTTGCAAACAGAGTTTTTACTGGACTCAAATATAAAAGAACTGAAGACAGAATATGTGGCACAGTCCTTCTAAAACCACACTGCAGAAGTGGAAGCATGCATTTGTCTAAATAGCATTTAATTCTTTAGAGTTCCAGTGTCTCAAGAGCCATCTGCTTAAAACTCCTCTCCAAACAGGGTATCTAAATGAAATATGAGGTCTCTTTCTTCCTCCCACACTCCCGCTGCCAAAATCAGACATGACACAACTGATCTCAGACATTTCTGCTCTGTTACTTTCCCTGTCTGCACATTCTATAATAGAGAAATGAAATAAAAAGACAGCCCAATGAATCAAGCTAAAGTATTTTGACTTACAATGCATTTTTTATTATAAAAATCACAGGTCCGTTCTGGGAAGGTTTATTGTATAGACGTGATTTCCATTATCTTTTCAAGCAAAAGTGAGTCCACACAGTTAAAGTTACAGAATTGAGTCTGAAAGCCCAACCTTGCTACCTTTGCACTCCTATACTCAGGGCACAGGGTGACAGTGGCTGGGGACCACGACGGTGACAGGCAGGCACCGGCTGCTTGGCTCAGCCCTCCTCACATCTGCATCTCAGGGTGACCCCAGAGGAAGCCGGGCACCAGCCAGACAGGACTTGCCCACTGCTCTCCAGGGACCGGCTCTGATTTAGGTGCAATCAAAACCCATCAAAAGCCTGAGCAAACTCTGCACGTTTCTGGTGGTGAGGCTTGTCTCGCTGCATTTGGTGCCACTGGGACTTCAGGGCTAAGCAGCACCACAGCAAGGGAAACGCTAAACACAGGCTGGACTGGATTGTCTCATCAGCAAAGATCAGAGGAATTTTCCCCCTAAATCCCCCAATGCATCCACTGGATGAAGAGTAAACTTAAAAGAACATAATTCACACAGGTTAATGCTGAGGGGACAATATTATTCCTGGCTCACATCATGAGCTGTCTCCACTGAAGCACTAAAAATTTCAGCTGTGTCCCAAAGGAGGCCATGAAGATGCTCCAAGGGCTGGAGCACCTCTCCTATGGAGACAGGCTGAGAGAGTCAGGATTCTTCACTTGGAAAAGAGAAGGCACTAAGGAGACCTTTTTGCAGCCTTTCAATACTTAAAGTGGGTTTATAAGAAAGAGGGGGACAAGCTTTTTAGCATGGACTGTTGTGATAGGACAAGGTGGAAAGGTTTTGAACTGAAAGGGGTAGATTTAGACTAGATATAAGAGAGGAGGTTTTTTATACTGTCGAAACTGGTAAAACACCAGCACAGCCTGTCCAGACAGGTGGTAGATGCCCCATCCCTGGGACTGTTCAAGGCCTGATCCAGCTGAAGATGTCCCTGCTCATGGCAGGGTGCGTGGACTAGATAGCCTTTAAAGGTCCCTTCCAACCCAAATGACACAAAAGGAAGTTGTATCTCGGGGGTAAGATCAGTTCCCTAAAGCGTTTTTTTACATATTATTGCAAAGGGTGTGGACTGCAAGTCATATTCATGTCATATGGATTTAGATTACAGATAAAGTGCACCCTACAGCATCATTCCCCTATTCATGGATGTGAACAGGGACCTGACAGGACTCCCACCAGCTGCTTTGTACTATGTGCCTGGATTTTCCATCCATGGTACAGTTCCATGGAAAGGCTGCTTCCGAAATAAAGGCCAGCCAAGACGGGCTGGAGAGTGTTTATTTCCAAGTGTTTGAATACCCTAAACGCTGCCTCCTTTTGAACAGCTGCCTTTATTTACATCCAGGCAGAGAATTATACCAGGATACACGGAGACAAGCCATCATTCACAGCAGGGAATAACTTGTGTAAGAAACAGTTCAAGAGCCCAATCCCAAAAACCTCCCCTAGCCAAAATTCCCTAGGAGCGATGTGAGGCAGAAGCCAGTTGTGGAACACCAGCCCTGGACTCGTTCCTCAGAGCCACAGTCAAAAATCTGAGCAATAATTTTCTGTTGCACTGAGATCTCGAGGGGTTTGGGTTGGGGCTCTTTTCGCTCTTGTGGTGTTAGCTCTGAAACAGCTACCCACATTTTTCTAGCAGGTATTAGTCAAGAAGGAATTTTTATAGACTGAGCTCCTCAAGGAGAAATTAGGAACTGGTTTGTATTCAAGAATGCTGTACTTGGGGGGGAGGGGGAGAAAGAAAAGGGTGTTGTCACTGAAATGAACTATGTGGGTGCTTTTATCATTACAAAAGAAAGTTGAAGTTTTAAAGCCATATTTGGTTACTTGATCAGCTATTTGCTTTGTACATCATGGCTTAAGAATTTAATCAGCTTCCTTTCGGAAGTTTTTTTGTTTTTATTTTTAAAAAACACTCTTCCTCTCAAAACAGGGTAATCTGTACTAATCTGTAGGTGGATTTTTTCTTTAATAACTTACTCCATTCCAAAATGTGCTAGATTTCAGTGGTTTAAAAAACAGCCATATCCCTTTCTAAACCACAAACTGGTTCCTGCTCACACAACATGAACTGGACTGAAGTCACACACACTAACTTACCTTTTCACCAGTTACTGAAGAAAAGATTAATAATAGAAACACCCATCTTGCAAACACATGAATATGTGAACGGGTGAATATAGTTTAACTCACGCAAGTGACTCCCCGAATCTAGATGGATACAAGGGTGCAACATATGCATAAAGAGAAAGGTGTTTGATTTCCCATGGGGACTGCTGCAGAAACTCAGCAACTGTCTGATATTCCATAATACAGAATGAAAGAGGAAAGTGTGATAATTATTGGGTAAAAGCTTTCATTTCCAAATTCTCCAACCCTGTTACTGCCAGCCTGCTCTCAGGATTGTTACTTACATCACCTGAGAGCCCACAAAACACCCACTGCTTTAGCTGTTTCCTCCTCAGCTGTCATTAAAAACTTCAAACAGGCACATCTGATCAGCTGCCCGGGAAAACACAGAGCTGACAGCTCTTACACAGCTCAGTACCACTGCAAACGCCCTGAACATCAGCTCAGCTCAGAAGAAAAGTAAAAATTTGAATTTATACCCCAGTGTCTGCCTGAACTTTCAAAACCACCACCTTCCGGGAGGGAACACGCGCATCAGAAGAAGAGGGTGCACGAGAAATCAGAAGCAAGAATTTAGATAAATCCCATTCCCAAAACACCCCATAAAACAGGCAGTTTCTGAGGTTAACTCAGGGATCCAAGGAGAAACCGCTTGCCAGGGAGTGTTTCAGAAGTAGGTTACACACCCACAGACTTCCCATTCCCCATCCCCGCTCTCACAAACCCTTCTCCAGCAGAGCAGTCGCAAGGCAGAGAAAAGACCAGCACAAGCCCTGAAATCCAAAGACCTGCGAGGCGTGGGATGCTGAAACGCTCCCTGCCTTGCTCAGCGAGACGATGCTCGAGAGGGAGCGGGGGAGGCACGTTCTTACTGGCTGCCGGAGAGCCTGGGAGCTGCTGCGGGGCGGCTGCTGCCGGGAGGAGGGAATGGATGGACCGAGGTCTGCGAGCGCCTGTGGGACGGACACGGGAGCGCTTTGGTCCAGGGCTGTGCCTCCAGCCTCACTGGGCTGCGGTGTCCAGCGGGACAGCCGCTGCTTTCCCACTTATAACAGGGAGGTGCATGGCAAAAAAAAAAAGTTAGTCCAGCCCATAGCACCGATCCTGCCTGGGAAGAAGATGGAGGGAGGAACTAGCCTGCTCCTCCCAGGGTTACTGCACCATCCATGGGGGGAAAACCCCAACCAAGCGATGGCACTTGGCCAACGTAGCTGTTCCCTGCTTCCCCTCAACAGTACAGCGCTGTTATCGGACTCGTGGGACTCTCCTGGCTGGGCAAAGCCCCACACCCTGGAAGTGCCAGCATCCACACTCCCGGGCTGTTTCACATGAGGAAAATGTGGCACAACTTTGTTTGCAGGAGGATGTGTCCCCAGCCTCCCATCCTGTCCCAGCGACCCTCTCTCAAAGTTAAAGCTTTTCCTGGAAGCTCAGTTGGGTCACCTTCAGGTTGACAGACAGAATTTCCAGGACAGAAAACAAACAGGAGAGATGCATTCCAAGCGAGTAGTCTGCAGGGAGGGAAGGAACTCAACTGAAGAGAGCACAGAAAAAAAATATACCAAAAGAGGAGCATTTTCTTCAAAGCAGAGATGAGAGAAAATACTGTCAGGTAGCAAGTCATTCCTATTCTTAATAAATCTGCCTGTTTGTGCTGCACCACACCAGACAAATCTGACAACAATCAGTTTTCTTTTCTCCCTTTCTCCATCTTTTATCCATCTTTCATCCTCTTTTATGCTGCTCTATGTCTTCCAAGTTTGTCCCACTTTCTTTCATTCTTCTGCCACTGGATACAGCGTCAAGCAAGAAACTAAGTTTGCTTTTTAAAAGGAAGTGCTTGTGTTGGAGCTCTTGCTCTACAAACAGGCTTTTGTGGTGACTTAGAGAGCCGCAGAGCTCCTGACTAATGGCAGCAGAGGCTGGTAGGTGTGCTGGACACACCACCAGTATCCCTGGAAAGCAGTACATTATACTTGGGCCAAGGGATTTGTCTTTGTTTAGTAAAACAAAGGCAATGTTGTGTGAGAGCAAAGACATTCTCTTCACAAAAACATTCGTATATTTCTGTGTCTATTCCTTCAGCAGGTAAGTCCCGCAGATTCTTCCAATACTGCATCATCCGTATTACAACATCCCTAGCAGGGACAGGAACGCTGGGTTGCCCTGAGGTTCAAGGCTCAGGCCGCCACCACTTGCCAAGAACAACTTCAGGCATGCATGAAACACAGATGTGGAACACCAACACCATCTATCATTACGGACTGAAGTTTACATTTGATTTTCAAAGGAATCCAAATACCCGTTTCTAACTCATTTTTCCAACAGCTCTCCCAGCAATCATAAAACCTACTTACCATCAGAGAGAGCTTTTCCTCTAATGGCTGGAACCTACAAGAACATTGGCAGGACCCCCCTGCCCCTGTGAGGTGGGATGTTGCTTACACAGTTGCAGCTGCAGAGCTCAGGGGCTTCTGAGAAATCACGGAGACTGAGACCCCTCGAGGATGGGATATTCAACAGAACATTCCCAAATAGATGAATCAAGCCAGGAGCTCCAGGAGAAACCAGAGTTGTAGAATGTGAGGATATAAAGACAAAAAAAGGTGTTGCACAGCTGTAGTAAAATGTCAGCAGGGGCAAGTTACTGTTCAGCCAGCTCCCCTGGGGTTTCCTCCTTCAAAGGAAGGAGCCTTTCTGCTTCTGGCCATAAGCAGAAATAAGAGGACACAAGAGTAGGAAGGAAAACCCTTTAGGTCCTATTACCCTGCCTCCATAGGAGCATTTGGGAACTTAACTGCGTCCTTGCAGTTGCATCTTGGAAGATCCCAATCACATGATGCATCTTAGACAAGCACAAGTACTCTGGCAAGCAAATGAGCCTGACAACAGGTACCTGCAACCCACCAGCAGCATAACAAGCACCCCATATCTGCAGGGAATGCCATCAGGCTGCTATCAGGATCCTCTGCCTCTTATTTAAGATACTAGATGCCCTCCACAAACTAGAGAGATTTCACAGCCAAATCCCAAACACCAGCTACCATTAGAAGCAACTCTTAGGCAACATCTCTGTCAGCCTAATAAACTAGCAGCTAAATAACAAATAGGTTTATTTAATTAATCTCACTGATTACAGCAAAGCAAGCTATTTGAGTAATTAATTGCTCTCATTGGATTACAGCTCGAGGCCTGACCCTGCACTTGCTGCATCCTCCAGATCCCCCACTGGTTTCCCCATCCAGTTCCACATGTACAATTCCACATCCATAAAAAAAGGCAGCAGAACAAAAGCTTGCAAAGGCAGAAAGCAAGTGCTCTACCCCACCTTCCATACTGCTCCTCTTGACAGCCAGTGAGCGTGTGCAGGATCAGACATTAAATCTGCAAACTTAAAATGACCAGTATACCTGACAGAGAAGAATTCAAGCACTCTTAAGCTTGCACTTATCACAACAGCAGCTTTATTCTGTTTGGAAAAGAAGATGATTTAGAGAGCAAGGACAGCACCCAACCAGAGTCAAGGAACAGGCACTGGGGCACTGCCATATTACAGATACGACAGAGCACTATAAAACCCTCTGCCAAAGCATGGGATTAAACAAGAATGAATTGCAAGAATGACACAACTCATTGCAAAGGATTGAGATAACTCTGAGTCAACCCCCTGTTACCACCATTGCTCACAAAGGAAGATAATCAGTTACCCTGCAAACTGATTTTTGGCAAACACAGTAAATAAATTTTACAAATAAGGACTCCAGTGATCTAATATATCCTTGACTAGTTATTCAAACAAAATGAACTATGAGCAGAAGCACTTAAAACCAAGTTGCTTGAATTACTCACTCAAATCAAACTGCTATGAAACTGTATTTGGATATGGTGAAGGTCACAGGGGACGTGGGGAGCTTGTTCTACAGCTGAATGCTCTGCAAGAAACTCAAGAACAGGACATCCCCCCAAATCCAAGGGCTCACCTCAGAGAGGGGGCTTATCCTCCCCAGTGGAGAAAAAGATGTGCCTTGATTCATCCTTGGGGTCTCCAGGCTGTTTTCATTAAAGCACTCTGCAGCCACAGGGGGGGAAAGTCTTCCAGACAGTGGGGCCTGTTTTTGCCAGCTGATGCTCTGTGGAAGAAAGCCATTGCTTTTTGGGGTGAATCCTTTCAGAACACCATTCCCATGCCTTTGGGGTGGTTTGGATGTCCTGGTTTCCACATGCCAAGCTGGGGCTGGGTGTAACATGACTTATCCATGGTGTCCCCTGGACAGGGCTAACAGTGGTGACAGTGGTAACTCCCTGTGTAAGGAGATGGGGCTGCCGCACTCACCTGCCCTCTGTGGGATGCCACAGCAGATCTCCACACACAAAGCCCTCCTCTCCCAGCAAACACCTTACCCCTTCCCCTCAGCTCCAGGTGGAAGTAATCACCACTCCCCCTCATTAGCCCTCTCCAGACAGACCTCCTTTCTCACAGGCACCATGGCCCCTTCATCAACATCAGCTGGGTAGGGGTCTTTTCCCCTTCCAAAGTTCCAGCCTGAGAGATGCAGCTATTCTGGGTGCAAGGTGCCATCAGAAACCTTCTTGACTCCCTGTCCACACTGACTTCCTGGGGTCACTGCCTTGTTATTTGCCTGACTTCATCCTCCTTTCACCACACAGCCGCCTGCTTTCAGCAGCCTCCACGAGCAGGGAGCCTTCCCAGCAGAGCAGCCACACATACCGGCTGCTCCTTCACACTGTCCCTGACTGTGTGAAAGTCACTTGTACCCTGTTTTGGATGGGCTGTTTTCCCGCTGGAATATAATGCCCACAAAGGGCATCCCAGCTGAAGGGAGAAGTGTCATGTGGGAAAGATGATCCCTTGAGGCCCCAGTGATGGCTCTCTCTCCAACCTCTCCTCTGCCTTTTCCAAAGGCTGTTTTCAGCCCCAGATGCACAGACAGCAGTGCCCTGCAGTGAGTCCTTTCAAGGGATTCCAGACAAAGAAAAAAGACAAAAAGAAATAGGGAAAGAGATCATCAGTCTCCACCTCCTGACCCATCCCACCATTCTGCTGCCCTGGAGGATAACTGGTAGCCAGATGGAGCCCCAGCCCTACAGACAGCTGGAACTCACCTGACATGGGCTAATTACCTCACAGCCATTAGCGAAAGGTCTCCAGGCAGGAAAAGCAATGGAAAAGCTGAAACATTTCAGAGTCACTCCTCCCTGGGAATAAGTAAGGGAGGGGTTGTGGAAGGTTTTAAACTGTGTGGTTAAAACATCAGTGATGCAAATCCCTTTCCATGGAGTTTAAATACATAACGTGCTGCTTTCCAAGTTGATGCAAAGGAGAGCATTGCAACCTGTTGGCCACATACCATGGACTGTGATCCTCAGGGTGGAGAAGCCAGGCAGCCAAAACACAGGCATCTGCCAGCTCTGTCTGTGCATCCACTGTAAGTCTTCCTATCAGTGTAGTCTGGAATCATACATATGCATGGGAGTGAGGGGTTAAATTGCTGCTGAGGGGCATCAGTGGGTTCCTCTTCATCAGGGGTTGTGCAAACCAGCAAAGGACAAAGCTGTCCTGGCCTCAAGTTGCACCACAGGAGGTTTAGATTGGCTATTACAAAAAATGTCTTCACTCGAAGGGTGGGCAAATATTGGAACAGGCTGCCCAGGGAAGTGGTGGAATCACTGGTCCCGGGAGAGTTAAATAAACATGTAGATGTGGTGCTTAGAGGTGTGGTTTAGTGGTGGATTTGGCAGTGCTGCATTAATGGTTGGACTTGGTGACCTTAAAGGTCTTTGCTAACCTTAATGATTCCATGATTCTATTAATTTAGTGGGCAAAACAGTAAGACACAAAAAAAAAGGATTGTGATTTTATTAGGTGACATGCTGGAAACTACTCAGCTTTCCACTATTTAATGTCAAAATATGTCTGTGGCATAACCCTAGGATACCATCAGCAAACCTGGATCAAGGGATCAAAAGAGATTTCCAAAAGCCAGACAATCACCTGCTGAGAGCCTGCTATTGAATAGTCCAATTAGAGTGTCCGTGTTATTCATGGCATCACCAGTACTCAGATTTTCCTGAGTGACACCAGAATCTGCACACTGAGAGGGGATCTAGCTGGAGATTTTTCCCACCTTTAAAAAGCAACTGCAGGAGTGACTCAGCTATCAGATTAAGAGAAGCAGTCATGTCAGCCCACTTGGCATCCTTTGGCAGAAGTCAAAATGCTTCTCCCAGTACAAGTTGCTCCTTCTGTGCATGGAAAATTACAAAGGTGACTCCCATTTATAAAAGATGATGCACCAGGGCCCTACAGAAATGGACCCATCTGTTGACTCCGTGGCCGTAGCAAGGCTACATTTGGAAAAGGCAACAGAAAGTAAGGTTTCCAACAGTCTTTCCAGTAACAATTTAAGTTTTCAAGGAATGTTGTTGGCAGCAGTTGCAGCTATTTATCTGCAGCCCTTAGGGGGCTGTTCAAACACGCCAGGTTTTCTGCCAAGGACAGGACTTGAGGTTTTCTGCTCCACGGTCATTTGAACCTCAGCATTTCCATCCACATTCATGCACTGGGTGCCGGTGATGTTTCCTGCTGGATCACAGGCAGGGGTGTGGGAGCAGCAGGCAGCTTGTGGCCACGAGCATCCCCACACCTGGGCACACACCCGTGGGACGTGGCAGCCCTGTGAGGGTGCACAGCTCTGTCTCTGCATCCCCACACACCGGCCTTGCCTGGCCCCGTGGTCTGTATAAACCCTGCCTAACCCTGAGCAGAGCCCACAAACTGAAACACGGGCAATAGTCTGGGCAAACAAATAACTTTGCTCCTGCAGAACTTCTGCCATGATGAGAATTTTTCATCTACCCTCTGCTGAAGTCAAGTAAATTTCCATTGACTTCAGCAACTGCTGGGTCACAGTTTGCTTAAGTGTTTCCAGATTTTGGCCCTTCCAGCAAACACCTTGGCCAGACATTCAGCAACAGGAATCCATCAAATATTTGAGTATTTGCATAAGCCAAACCGATAAAATTTGAGACAAGGTTTGGTTCTTGGTCTTTATTGGTTAACAGTTCCTCTGCATATCCAGAGAGATTTAGAAGGCTTCTAATAGCAATGAGGTAAAGAAATAGCAATATAATATAAGAGTTTCCTTCAAACAGAGCAAAGGGATTTGTTATGGAAACTTAAAACATGTATATCTTTATCTTACTGTACATAATTACCCTAACATTGGTCTTTTTCCTTGGTGTGAGGCTCACTGGGAGTTTCATGTTTCAGATTTGAAAAGATGGCTTCCAGGCATCAGACCAAAATTAAGCATCTTTATTAATTTTAGCTTTAGATTTTAGTCTAGGAAAAAAATTAATTCAAGGTACCCACAGGCTAATGTAAGTAAAATACATGTTTTAATAGCAGAAGAGGTTTTCAGAGCAAAATTTAATAGCAGAAGAGGTTTTCAAAGCAAAATTTCATTTTGCTTTAGTCTGCAGTTAAGATCAAATCAATTAGAAAGCTGAGGACCATGAAGAAACACATGCAACTGGATTAGATCATTGCCATGAACATGAGAGGCGACAGGCACAGCCTGGGCTGGGGCTCACAGTGTTTGCCTACAGCTCAGGGGACCACAGTTACATTCCTCATCCTGGTACAAACTTCTTGCTTGACTTAGGCTGAGTCACAACATCAGTCCCTCAGGCACTACCTGCCTGGCTCCAGGGCTGCTGGAAATGCTATGGACATGCTCCAGGAAGAGCAGTGTCTGCAGTCTCTCTTTAGCTTCTGAGGCTGCCTTTGCCCTGTGTGTGTATCACTGAGCTGGAGCGATTCGCTCAATGTGTGTCGGTTCCTGTGGGTACAAAAAGACATAAGAGCTCTTTTTGCTCCCTACATGTGTCCCAGGGAGGCAAAGGTATGAGGCAACGGTATGTGAGCAGCTTGGCTTCTGTTTAAAATGCAGACTTTGCAACAACAGACAGGTACAAAGAGGACAAGCTTTCAGATTCAAAAGCACCCCATGGAGAAGATTCAAAAGCAGAGCTGGAGACACAGCACCACTGCAAGAGACATATAAACCTCCTCTGCTGCCATAGCATCTTCCAGCCCTCTCTGCTCTGACCTGGGATGGGACACAGGAGTCTGGCACCTGCTGCCTGTGTGTCCTTGTCTCTCTGGATGCGAAAACCAGAGCTGGGGAGTCTTAGTAAACGCTCTGCTGGCTCTTTGCATAGTGATTTTGTGTGACTCACAATTAACGCCAGTGAAAGCTGTATTTAGTGAGATAATTAATGGCAGCTGAAGCTATGAGGAGGCTTAAATTAGGTGTGCTCCAAGGAACCAACCTAAACTGCTCATGTGGTGCCCAGGGCTACACCAGGGGCAAAGTGGAGAAAGTAGCTACTTGTCCAAGGCCATGGATGTGATCTCTCCCATGGGCTGGAACTGAACTCCAGCTCACCAGAACCAAGTGCCTCTGAATAAATGAGAGTTAAGTCTTTTTCTTTTATATAAATGCACTGGGAATCATACTTACTGCTCAGACCTACACTGATGGTAATGTGGAGGAACCAAGGTTACACCTTTCCACCTTTTCTGCTTGCTCCTTGTGTCCAGCAGCACTGCCTGTACGAGCATTTTTAATTTCTCCATCAGATCAATTTTTCCCTTGCTAAAAGAAAGATTGTATTAAAATTATAAGACTATTGATGGAAGGCTTAGTCACAAATAAGGCTGGGTTTTTTATTCCTTCTGCCAAACAAATCAAGTGAACGGTATCCCCTTCAATATACTATGTAGTCTATAAAATACATACTTCGTGTTAGCTTCATAGTTAGGCAAAAAGTAAATTTGTGTAAGGTTTCCGAAGGCATTGTTTCACAAACAAAAAAAAAAAGAAATAGTCATGGGAAAATTACAAACCATTTGGCACTAAGGAAATTATGAATGCAATTTCCTGAGCTCAGTGTGCTGAAGGAGCTGCAGTAAATAGCTGTCAGGCAGCTTTCTCGAACAAAAGACTTGATACCCGGCTGTGAAGAAGATTTGTCTGTGCTGGACTTTTGCTCTCCTTCCAGTCAGATGGGATTTTCAAATTGCTTAGTTCAGCTGACTCGAAGGGAACATGGGTGTGTTTCCTTTGGTTTAAACCAAATTTTCTGGGAATCATCTCTTATGTGAAAATGGCAGAGTTCACTTCTTTGCTGAACTCTGCTGAAGAGAAGTGATTTAAAGATGGTTTGAAGTCAAAGCTGAGAGACACGAGAAAAATCTCAGACATATGCATGGATACAGAGAAGCTGTCTTCCTGCCACTTCCAAACTGAGATAAATCTCTTCAGTAAAGCAGACTGGGATTTTTTTCCCCCTCAGCAGCTCAAGTGAGGGTTGGGAACAGTAGAGAAAAACTGAACCAACAGCAGGGAAAAATATTTGGCATTTGATATTCTGGATCTGAAAAAGAACATGAGTTGTGCAGACTGCTTGGATTCTGATGAAGGAGCCCCTCAGGAGAGCAACTGAGTACGGCGAGGGGTGACAGAGCTGTCTCGCAAGAGAAAAAGGGCTCAGCGTGCTGTGCATTCCCTTTCCACCTCCTTCATGCAAACCTAAGCTGGTCAGTGCAAAAATGCTGCCTGCCTGACTTCTGTGGGCTGTCAGTGCCTCGTGTCCCCCTTCCCAGAGCTGCTGGCTGGAATGCAGGTGCTGGTGGGTGCTGCTGTGATGGTTCACAGTGCCCTGGGTGCTGCCGGGTGGCCCCGCTGCCTCAGAGAAGTGCTGCAGCAATGTCCTGGCTCCCTGCAGAGAGGATTCTGCCCCTGCCAGTGTCCTTGGCAACTCAGAGCCACAAACATCAAGTGGTAGGAGCCAGGAGGGACAGAGGGATTGGCCAAACATGAAACCTGGTAACTGGGCTATAAATATTTACACGCTGTGCCTCAGCTTTACTCATTCTGCTGCATCAGAAGCACTGCCTGACACAGAGGTCCAGGTATTAACTGTCCTGCTTGTTGTGCTCCAGGACATTCAGAGGGACCATAATCCTCATGGTCTCAGTGTCCTGAGTCGGATCCACTCCTGAGGAGGCCAGAGGATGCTCCTTTTCCCAGCCTGAGGAGCCAATGCGTGCTGCTCTGATGCCGGTGTACCCACAGTGTTACATTTGCCCACCACTCCCCGCATCAGTGGAGCCTCATAGCCCAGCCAGCTCCGTGCTGCTGTGAACACAACTGCTCCAGTGCCATCCTGGCACAACTGCCTGACCCCCAGCTGGGCTCTCCTCCCTAGAGCAATGGAATTTAGTCTTGCAAGCATTGCTGAGGCCCGATGCTAGCTATGGAATCTCAAATTAAATATCTGTAAAGCCAGGATGATCCATTTTTTCCAGGGGATTTTTTACTCAACTCTTGCACCCTTGTCACGAGCACCATCAGTCTATTAACAGCTCTGTCATCGGAGCAGAGATTGCAGCTGAAGCAACAAGTCTCTGGTGGAGCTGAGTTTAGTCATGTCAGTGTGCCAAATGGCACTGGCTTTGCTCTGGCAGCACAATAGCTTTGAGCCCTTTAAGGCATCTGACCCAAGCTGAGGTATTTTATCGACAGCAAATATCTCAGCAACAAAGCCCCAGCTGGCAAACCAGCCCATGCAGGGCAGAAACCAAGTCACAAGGGAAATTTGTTTGCCTTTTGTAAGGATTTGGGCATTCTCGCGTGAGCAGCGGACACAGCTCTGAAGTCCCGGGGTGGAAAACGTAATCCAGACATACCTTGTGCCATTGCAGAACTGTCACTTGACCTGCCTTGTCAGGGGAATCCTTGATTTCGCACTTTGAGAAACAGACACTATTGCAAATAGTGGCCTCGGACCACTCAGACCTCATTTAGCTGAATAGCTTTAGGATGTTCATGGCTATTCCAAAGCTAAAACAGTAATGGCAATGGTACCTGGAGAAGAGAACAAGTTTGTATTAAACCTGGCCCATCTGTCATGGAGATATACAGAGGCATTTCCAATTCTCTCTTATTACAGATCTCAAAAGCTTCAGAGGCTGGGAGAATTCACACAACATATCCAAAAGCATCAGTGATTAATATTAACTACCTGGGAAAGGGGAAAAGCAAGCAATGCTGCATCTCTTGTTCTTCCTCCTCCTACACCTCTGGGAATTCTAAGAGTCGTATCACAGAAGAGCAGATTTATCCATCCGTCACCAAAGCTTGCAGAGGAGACGCTTCAAGGCACTGCAGAGAATGAGAATGCTGCAGGGATGTGGAGACATACTGCCCTTAGGTATCTTTAAGGTTATGTATGCTCTTGGAGCCACTAACCAGAAAAGGCACATTTTGGTCCAGACCAGTGCCTAAGGAGGGGTAAGGGAGAGGCTGTAGGTGGCACACAGATGCAGAATATGCCTACTGTAACCCCTCCTCTGATTGTCTGATCAGCCTGTTCCTAAATCAGCCAAAGGGGCTTCAGCTGACATGGGGGAGAGCAGGAGGTGGGCAATGGGTTGCAGGACCTTGACTGCTACTAACCCTGAAGGGGACAACAGCTCCACTGCTGTTTGGAGGATGAACATAGCAGAAGTTAGCCATGGGCTGTGGACACTGGGCCACAGAGGGAGGAGGAAGGGGAAGATGTCCTGAGCAGAAGAATCAAGCAGAATTCAGGCTACAGAAATCCCTCACAGACAGAAAGGGCTCAGGGGTAGCTGCAGCTCTTGGCCACAGTCTACAATAGAAGGAGGAGGAAGGACAAGGGAAAATCTCTGCTGCTGTCTCAGCCTAGGCACGTTTACATTGCCAAATGCTTCAGTGCTCAGCCAGTTGGTATTTTCCTGTTCCCAAAGCATCCTTTGCACCGCGGTGCCCGCCCAGCTCAGCGCCCATGCGGGCAGGCCGGAATAATTCACCTTGCTGCTGCAGGTGGAAGGGCTGACACGCTGCACAGAGCTGACAGCTTTAATTTATGCACCTTTTTTATCTTTGTCTGCATTCCTGGGAGCTTATACGTACAGGAAAGGGAGGAATGCTCACACGTATCCTTAAAAGTAGCCATGACTATACTATTGTGGAACATGCAGGGTTAGGAGATTGCAACCATATATGGGCTCCTTGGGGCTGGAGCATCGCTGGCACCCCTGGGAGGAGGACAGCTGGTGGAATTTCCTATGAAAGGCCAATTAATAAAGACCAAATCCTTTTGTATATACACACGTCTAAATATTGGACAACAAGTTCAAGGCTTTGCTACCCCAGAGTCCTGAACCTCACAGAGCCTCCTGTACTCATTAATGGATCTTGTAGCCTCTGACCCGAGCTCTTAAGTGCATGGACTGCAAGGGCTGGAGCAAGCAAAAGCACCAAGACGGGCTGTGTGAGGGCTGCAATTCCTAAAGTAACATGTTCCAGAGCCTCTGGTTCCCAAACACTGTTCTGAGAGCAGACCTTCTGCAACACAGAGTGGTGACAGGCTGGAATCCTGCTTTCCCTGGCTCTGGGCTCTCGTCACAGCCTCACTCTGACACCTCACCTCTGCAGCAGCCAACACACCAAGACTTTGCTTTCCTTCTGATCAGGCTTGTCTGAGGCCCAGAAGCCTTCAGGAACACCAGACCCACCGTGCTGCTGTGCCACCCTCCTCTCAGCCATGGCAGGGATCACGGAGCAACTGGGGGCCAAACTGTCCCCAGAGCTGCCCCTGCCAGCAAGTTGCAAGGCAGCTTCTGATGGTGATGTGGTCAAAGGCCCCAGGTGAGTTGTAAATGCCTTTATGATGAGAGACACCTGCACAGCTCCCAGCTGAGCAGGGAGCAGGGGAGATGGGAAGCAGTGGGCACACGCAGTGTTTGTGCTGGGCAGTGTTGCTACGCTCACGCTGGACACAGAGAGTACACAAATACTCCCAGCCTCTGGGTTCCCTCACCAGCTTGGGAGATTTTGTTATGGTTGTCAGCAAGGACACCATTTCCCTGTTTCCGTTTTACTTGCCTCATCTTCCAATTATTCTCCAACCACAGACACATGGGGCTGAAAGATTTTTTTGCAATTTAGTATTATAAGAATATATTTGGGCCTATTAGCATCTCATAGGCATTCCCAACCCCCTGTCCTCTTTTAATCTTGCCAAGACATTTCCTCCAGGAAACTCCCCACATCTGGTGACCTACACTGCTTTGGCACTGTGACAAGTGGGAGCCAAGCAGAGAGAAAGTCCTCTTGGAACAGTGCAAGCAGCCATGATGACCTCAACTGGGCTGCAGATGTCAGCAACACCTAGTACTAGGAATGGTTTGGTGTCCAGGTGATGCCCTGCCTGTGAGACATGGGGAGCACATGGAGGAAGGTGACCTTGCAGGCTCACTATTGGGGGGGAGTGGTTTGAACCAGCTTTGACACTTGTCAGCAGCTCCGGCAAGGGCTGCAGCTCATCTCTGACCAAAACTGATCCTGCAGTCAGCTTGTGACCACTGGCCTTAAACTCCTCATTCTGAAAGCCTAACGGGGGAAAAAAACTGCCAACAAGCAGCTGGGCTTAAAGGGGAAAACAAGGTGTAGAGGAGATGTGCAGTCTGTGAGCGCAAGGTTGCCGCGACACATCCAGACTCCTGGGTGTTTGAGGTGGTGGCTTCTGTAGAGGGGCTCGGAGCAGTCGTGTCACAAGAGGGTCTCCTCTCCTTTCTGCTAATACTCAGCTGGATGGTGCATGAGGCATGGTGGGGGATGGAGAGGGTCTCTGGAGCAGGGAGGGGCTGCTGGGCTCTGCACTGCCTGGACCTGCAGGGACAGGGCAGTGATGGACAGTTACTGTCCTTTCCAATATTGCCATCTAGAGGACCCAGCAAGGACCAGAGCTCCTTGCAGGCCACAATGAGATAAGGAAGAAGATTCAAACCCTTGCTTTTTTCTTTTTTTTAATTTTACTTCACATAAATGCTTCTTCAGCATTACATGTAGACAGAGAGCCGAGTGCACACGACTGTCTGTGCCTTGGGCATGGGAATACAGGATTGCTCTAAAAACAGCCCTGTGATTTTTTTGATGCTGTAGATACTCAGCATTGGCCCATTTCCCAGCATTTTACTGAAGCCCACATGAAGGTGGACAGATGGCATGATAGCCTGACTGAAAGCTGCCCCACATCAGCTCAAACTGAATGGAACTACTAAACAGGGACTAATCAGCAAATGAAAGCTCTACACACCTGCCTGCAGACCATGCAGGGCTCTGCCTTGTCCCTGCTTCCAGTGCCTCTGAACAGCAACTATCCAAAATATTTTTGCATGGCTGATATGACACGGCAGCTCATGGCCCAGCAAGCCCATCCCAGAGGGTGCCTGTCTGCAGCCACCTGCACTGGGGATGGTGGCTGCACACCAGATGGTCTCGGCTACACTTTGGGCACTGGAGATACTGCTCACCAATGGTGAGGTCCAGGTCCTGAATCACGCCTTATCTCAAGGAAACAATCCATTTGAAGGGAGGTGCTGCACTTCTTTTGAGGGCTTGCAAAGGTGAAGAGCTGCTTAAAGGCATTTTTTCGATTGCTCAATTATGTCCTCGTTTGTTTTAGTTACATGCACGAGTCTGACCCAAGCCTGGACTGCACAGCAGGTATGCAGTGGAATTAGTGGTGTTTATTCCAACTGTCAGGATTTTGAAGTGTGACAGTGTACAGTGGAATTAGCATCATTTCATAGTAAGAAAATAAACACCATTGTCTCCTGTCCCACTCCAGCACAGGCCATCCATGACCAAAGCAGCACTGGACAAGCCCCTCTCGCTCCCGGAACTCCCAGTGCTTTTGTGAGCAGCAGGCATGGCTTTGGCAAAGCCCAGCAGGAGAGCTCAGGATGTGCCACCCCCCATGAGGACCACAGTCCCTTTGGAAAGCAGCACAGACATCCCCTCACCTGTTCACTGCTATGGGTGGGAGGCGAGCGTTTAACAAGGTTTCAGGGCCCTCCTCCCGCAGCCAAGCAGAGCTACGAACAATGTGGGTTTACACCATTCAAGACATGAAGGTTGTCCTTTGGGAACCAAAGCCCTCAAAAAGAGATTCCTGAAGTTTCTGAGGTGCCCTCTGCACTGAAGGATTGTAAAGCATTTGAACAACTTGCCTCTTCAGCTGCTCCAACAGCAGAGTGCCAAAAAAATGGTATGGGCGGGAGACAGAGGGCAGAATAACCAGCCATGAGCCCAACTGCAAATTCCACGGACCCATGGGATATAAAAGCCTGGGAGAGCTCAGGAGCCTCAATTTTGCAAACACCCCACAGTGATGGCTCTCACACAGGTCTACCCATTGCCTCAGGGCAGGTGAGAGTGAGCAGTGCTACCCCTGCTGGGTTTGCTGCTCCTGGAGGAACCCGGGAGCTGCAGCAGCTTTTAGCAAACACCAGCATCTCTCCATCTCTCTGTTCTTGGGAGGGAGGATGGCCCTGGGTCTGGGCTGTGTCCCGGGGGCTGGGAAGGCAGGAGTGTGCAGCCCAGCCCACCTTGGGCTCCAGCATCCTCATCTGTGGCTGCTGCCTTCCTTTACCCACTGGCCAAGGGCCATGAACAAACTGGTCTGAGAAGGTCGAGTGGCACGTCGTCACTTTGCTACAGATTTATTTCCGTGTGAATTAATGAAACGGTACACACAATTCCAAAAAAAACCAAAGAAAAATAATCTTTTATAGGCCCATAATCCTTCTTTCACAGTACAACGCAACAGTAAAGGATTTAGTCAGTGTAAACAGAAGGTCCAATAGTGATCATCAGCTATCACAGATCAGCTGCACAAACACCACAGCTACGGGGTTAATGCCATTACCACACAAATCGACAGTACCAGTACAAATTATAACTTTACCTACAATGCTTTTTCATGTGCAAAAACCATGAAAATTCAATTTACAGAAGAAGGGCACCATCTCTGAATCTCCATGGGTGCTGTAAACTGCCTCCTCATGGCTGTCTTATCTATTTGGCAATAGGTCTCAGGCCTCAGTTCTCCAATATACCTTTAACTCCATCTGCAGCACACAAACATCAGGGCTCTGCATCTGCAAGCCAGGCATTTGTGGATGCTCTGCTGCAGCAGAGCAAAGAAAGTAATCAGCTGAGGATGAATTTGAGTAATTTATTAAATGTCTCCTGAATTTGAGCTTAGATTCATTCATTCACCAAGGCTTTTCAAAACAGTCCTGGTTGTATTATGTATGGATCATAAGAGTTCACAGGTAACCCATAAAATCATAATTTGTAATTTTTTTTTTTTCTGTAATGTACTAACTGAACTGCTACTGCTGTCAAAAGTTGAGGCTTATGGTAATGTGTTGGCAAGCTTACCATAAGTGGGTAAATTATTAAAGATGAAGGGTCAGAAAAAGAGAGGAATGCTACCACAGCCACGGTAAACATCACCCTGTGGCCCCCTTGGGTGGGAATTTGCACCTCAGCTGGGGATGCCTGGGATGGAGCCCTGTGCTGCCACTGCTGAGGCCCTGCTGATGGGACCACGGGCTGTCAGGGAGAGCAGAACTGCTCCTCCCCTCCAGCTGCACCAACTTTGTAAATTGAATTCATAGTCAGGCTATACAGGAAAAAACAAGAGGTAGTTATTTATCATACCTCTTCGAAAAGGCAGAACGAACAAAAAACAGGATGTAGAAGTGATGCAGTAAACCTAAAATCAACAGGTTCCTACTTTTTTTTTTTTTCCTCCTTTTTTTTTTTTATTTTTTTCTAAACACATGAAGTTAAGTCACAGACATCATATAAAATGCACACTCACTTTATGGAATTCCTGCATAGTAGGAAACAAAGGCCAGCGCTAATCCAACAGCAATGTTAACAGCGGGATGCCATTTACAGGTGCAAGGAAGATGCCCTATCCAAATATAAACAGAGCATTACCCCCCTTCCAGGGGATTCCTATGGCAACACTTACACATTTTGTACTGAAGGAAAAAGAAAGCATTTTCTTGGGGATAAACTGCCAAAATAATTGGTTTCACATCCATAATTTTAAGGCAATGTTACTTAGACCTGAGAAAATGAAAAACCAAAAAAACCAAGTAAATTTATTTTCTCAACTATACACATATACTTGAAATTTCAGGATTTCCTGTCTCCTCCAGCTCTCAGGTGGTGCTGGGGAAAACAGGCATGGGGACACTGCTCTGAGGTCTCAGGGTCAGATCCTGAGTGATGCAGAGTTTGTTTCAAGGACAGCTAATGGGAGCTGTGAGTGCCTGAACTCACCTGGCTCTTTTTCGTATATTTTTATTTTAAACACCTCTGTTTAAGCCCTCTGGAGAGGGTTAACTCCAGAACAGGCCTGTAGTGCACCAGTAACCCTGAAAGGTTTGTATAGCAAAACTGTAGATAAAATAGACAATAAAATTACATACAGTAAATTTCTGTGATTCCCCCTTTTCAGGAGAAAAAGGATGTCAGGGTTAACAGTTTCACTGCACCTTTAGCCATTCCTATAACTACAGAATAAATCCTTTAACACTAGTGTGAAATCGCAAATTGTTCTGTGCTCTTCCCTGGGAAACAGAAGTTTAAATTAAAATTAAACAAAAAAATCAACTCGCTAACATTTCTCATTAAATGGTAAAAGAGACACGAGAAAGGTGGGGTGGGTTCTGCAGACACACAGCATGCTGAGGAGTTACCAAACAAAGTGCAATGGCTTTTGACTCTGTGGGAGGATGGACGGACGGACGGACGGCTCCCCTTCAGTACCACCTGGATGCCCAGAGCCTCTGGAGAGCCCTGGAGGTACCGTGTCGATCTGCAGCCATAGAGCTCATCTTTGAGGCTGCCTGGGCTCCGTGGCCCCACGTGCAGCTGCAGGAGCCCTGCACACCTTGGCTACAGCTGTGGCTGCAGGAGAAGAGATTCGCTCGCTCAAGGACGCGGTCGCTTCCCAAACACGAAATTTAATTGCCAGTTGAGGATTTGATGGCTGGTTCTAGAGAGCTGCTTGAGCCACAACTGAAGGATGGACTTGGCCCTAAAATCTGTGCACACCTCGTTCTGTGGGATCACCACCTCCTCCACCTAAACAGATTACAGACAGCAACCATCCCTCTCTCCTGCTCCCATCTGAGCAGCCAGACAGCCACAGGCCTTGCTGTCAGCTTTGGCCAGGGTCTGCCATGAGCTCACTAAAGCAGGGCTTGGGCAGAGGGTCACTAAAAAGCAGAAAGTCTCCAGGTTCCCACAAAGTGAAAAAGTTTATCACCATCCACTGCCTGGCAAGAGGGTCTGTGGGCAGATTTTTTACTGATATTTCAAACGTGACTATCCAAAAATCAGAGACCAAAAAAAAAAACCAACAATCCTCATCTGACTAGAAAGCGATTTCCACTGCTTGCCTACCCTCCTCTCCCAAGTTCAAAGGATGAACATGGAGTCAGCTCCTTTACCTACCCGCTGGGAACTAAACCCTTCATCAAATCACACATTAACGAAGCTCACTGTGTGCAAAAGACTCTTACGCTAAAACAGTTCCACCCTACATAGTGCAGTCAACACAGTTTTTAACTTAAATTTGCAGCTTGTTCTTTACAAGTGCTTGGCAGAGAATATTCATATTCTTCTGACACCATATAAATAATATTTATACAGCTTAGACATTTTGAGACATGCATTAGACTTTAGGTAGTACATACTTCTTGATCATATATGCAAATATTACTGTCAATTAAACCGAGCAACCTTAAGCTGGACCATGTCTTGCGTTATCCAGGACGTTTGACGGGGGCTCTGAATCGTCCATGGGCAGGACCAGGCGCGTTCCCCGGATTACGAGTTCATGGTCCCCAAAAGCAAGCTCCCGATCCAGCGCGTCCTCCGAGCTGTTCCCCACGAACCGCCGCGACGTTCCGCTGGACACGACGGAGTCGGTGTTGACAGTGGAGTCCCCGTAGGTCAGACTGATGTCCCCGTCGTTCAAAATGAGGTCAGAGTCATCGTCCTTCAGCTGCTCCTGATTCTGGGGAGCAAACGGGAGGGAAGTGCTCTTGAACTGCTCTGGAACAGCTGATTGCAATCGCACAGTGACGGTGAAGGAGCAGATCCAGGCACCGAACCACAGACTCTGCTGCACCGTGACCATAACAATACACACCACACACACATCTCTGAGCCCAGGTGACTCACACCACAAACTGATTTCTCTGCAGACTGGCTAAAAGAGCTCTCCCAGCT
This sequence comes from Oxyruncus cristatus, assembly GCA_013399855.1. NCBI lineage: Eukaryota > Metazoa > Chordata > Aves > Passeriformes > Cotingidae > Oxyruncus > Oxyruncus cristatus. Next base: position 4,953,363 of record VXAY01007089.1, on the reverse strand, counting down.
CTCCTTTTTCTGGTGCCATACCCAGATACACGAGGAATGCAGTTTTGAGTGGCTTTGATAGGACCAAAATACCCATGAGCACAGAAACTGCATCACTAACCCCCCACAGACATCTCTGGTTTGTCAGGGAACCTGATGCTGATACTCTGCAGACAGGGCAAGAAAACTCCTGCCATGGAGAGCTGCTTCTGCAAGGGGCTCCTGAGCATGGCAATGCTGGCAACCTTTCTGGTTGTGAGTGATGCCGCTGAAGAGGCTGCAGAAATAGCTCAGCTGCAAGGCCAGAAGAAAGCAGGGAATGGGGAATTGTGTCCCCTCCCAACTGGGCCTGGGAAAGGACAGCCATGGCAGCTTCATTGAGCCAGTCACTGAGGAACCCACCACGAATACACCACAAATCCCTTCATGACCAAACAGTGGGCTGGAAAAGCAAAATGCTCATGGGAATTAGCTCACCCATTGGCCCCAATATCTGATCTCCCCTCTGGCTCCCAGCTTGATGCTGCAGAGCTGCATCCAAAAGTAACACAGAAATATAAACATGTCAAACCCACCAGCCCTGCAACAAAGAGGACACCAAACTCACCTCATACGCCTGTGGACTTGTCAGGCACCGGGCAACGGGCCCACAGCACCCCGGGAGCGTGGTGGTCAGCGGGGGACCACTGTGTGTCAGGAGAGGCTTTAGATAGCTATGGAGAGGGTTAAGGAAGAAACAGGAACAGGGCGATGTCGGTAAGTCAAGGGGTGGGATGGCAGTAGTGAGGGAATCAGTCTCTAGGAATCACAGGAAAGAAAGAAAGACAAGTGCCTGGAAGCTCAAAAATCATAGGGATAAGAAACATGAATGCAAACAAACAGCGGGACATGAGCCAACCTGGACACAGCCCTGGTAAGATGCTCAGCAGCATCACTTGTCCCATCAGCCTGTGCCTCTCAGATGGACACCACTCCTCCACTAATTCATAGCACAGCATCTGAAAGGGAGGAGGGGCGCAGATCTAGCAAGAGGGCTGCAAATGAGAAGCCCCACTGCCCTTCCTGCCACTGGGATCGAGGACCCCCTGGGGCTGCAGCCTTGGAGAGCCCAGCTTTGAATGGAGTTGCTGCTGCATTCCCACTGATGGCAGGTGGAAATGGCCATTTCTCACACACACGAGTAGGTGCAAACCAAAATCCAGCAGTGTAACAGAAAAGCTCCTCTGCTAAGCAGGGAGAAAGTCATGCTCCAAGTCAACAACGGCTGCTTGAGGCAGTGGGATTTGACACGGCACACACCAACCACCATCCAAGGATACTTGTGATCAAAGTTGTACCACATGCGGAAGAGCCAAGCGCTCTCGGCCTTTGTACTCCTCCTCTCGCTCTCTGGGACACCCTGTGGGAGAGCAAAACATTAAACAGGGGCAGGGCTACATGCAGTGACCTGGATCAGGGCTAGGAGACCCCACAGGACACTGGATTATCCCCAGGGGGGACATAAGACACACCTTCCCACTGTCCCTTCAGAAGAAACCTTTGGGTTTCAGTGAGTACAAGGACATTCACACCACAACAGCCTGAAGGTGCTTCCAGCTCACACTCTGCATTTAGCAGCGTTTAGCAGCCTTAGGGAGGTGATATCAACGCACAGAGTGACCATTTTTCTGCTAGAGCCTGCCAATATCAGGCCCCACAGCTTAAAGTGTCTCAGAGCCTGCAGCTGCATCCAGACATCACATTTAATAGTGACTGACAGGTTCAACCTCCATCACATCTCGCCTGAGATTTCTGTATGCAAATAATTGTGTGTTATGGGGACTCTAGGCTGCCTTTTAGTCAGAGAAAAAAGAATAAAAACGTTTGGAGGGGACTGTGAATACAATTATGTATTTTACAGAAATCTGGCTTACAGATTTATGGCTCTGGGCTGCCCGTAGCATTTCATGCTTTCTCTCCAGGAGATGAACAGCCCAATAAATGGCTCTGAATAAAATGAACCTCCAAGGTGCAGAACCCACATTGAAATCAAGGAGAGCCACAGTCACAGCACGACCAGGCTGCAGATGCATGAGTGAGCTCAGAGCTAACAGGCAGGAAAAGTCCCAAGGCTCCAGCATTCAGCTCAGTGTGGTCGGTGGTTCTGGGGCTGTCACATAACTGCCCACAGGAAACAGGGAGCAAAGGAGGGGTTGAGGGTACCCATGGGTAAAAGTGGGACAGAAGATGCTACACAAAAGCAGTCAGTAAATGGTGTTTCTGTACTGCCCTGGATGCTTGGATGAGGTAGAGAGCCTCTATGTCACGCTCATTTTGGGATTTATTTCGAATCCAGCAAGGGAGAGATCAAGTCTATTGCAGCAGCAATGTGGACTGACTAAACAGTCCAGCATTACTTCTGTGTCCTTCTTTCCAGATGAGTCAAAGCAAGGCTCATTCTAACCCCAGACAGCACAGAAAAGCTGTGACTCCCACTGACTGCAAACTCTTTCACCAGGGGTGCTAAAAACTCTCCTACAGCTGGAAGGGAGCGGAGAACAGATGGGCATTCACAAGGTCTCAATGTAACCCCTGCCCCAACAGGTGCAGTGCAGATCCCTCTGCAGAGTGAACTTCACTCACCACGTTCTCCTGATCCGCATCCACACCGACCCTGTGGAGGGAAAAACAAGCACAGGGTTACACACACAGTGCCAGGAGGGTGCGTGCCGGGCTCCAGGGGGGAAGGACGTGATCCTCCTCTTGTCCCTGAAAACCAAGCACCTTGACCCGAGAGCAGGAGGAGGGAGAGGACGTGCTGTGGCAGGAGGGCCCCGCGCACTCACCGGATGTTGAGGCAGGACAGCATGGCCGTGGTGCCCCCGCCGAACACCCACACCGTGAAGAAGACGATGAGGAGCGTCGTGCTGAACATCATCTGCCGGGCGTACGTGGCCGTGTCGCGGATGGCCAGGGCGAAGGCCATGGCTCCTCGCAGCCCTGCCAGGGAAGGGACACTGCAGCAGCCGTGTCAGAACAGCCCAGCCCCTGCTGCCAGTGGGGTTTGCATCTTGCTGCCCCTCATACGGTCCTGCCCCTCTGATGGGACATCCACAACCAGAGAAGAACAGTGATGATTTTATCATCGCTCCTGCCCCACGCCACGCTCTCCAAGCGGGGCAGGAGGAGCTCACTCCTACATCCCCAAACCAAGGCATTCACACCACCGAGCCGAAGGGAGCCCTTTCCTGCCCAGCCTCCTCTCCAGGTGTTGCCCATAAGAGATTTAAAGTTGAATAAGGAATATTCCCAGGTTCTCAGGGGCAAGGAAGTGCCAACGGGCCACACAGGCTGGAAGCAAGGATGCAGTAACATACCAGCAAACATCATCATGTGCTGCAAGTTTGTTCCAATCTTATTTCTTCTCCCCAAATTCAGTAAAAATGACAGTGGGTAAATATTGGCAGCTCTTCCGAGGAAGATAGCAAGCTGTATTTGCACATGTTAAGGAAATTGCTCTTCCTGTGTCTCCCACCAATCCCACCTGCACGGAGAGCCAATTTCTGCTGCCTGACAGAAACGCTGGGGAGCCACAGAAATGCTGGTCCAGGGCTGCTAGGACAATAACCCAGTTCTGAGTGCCACAGCAGTGTGGGGAGAGAGGCTACTGCCTCACTGAAGCAAAGCACACACCGCAATTCAGGAGTATCATACAGAGACAAGCACAAATAAACAAGAGAAATTATGAAAGGATGTGTTAGACAAGTGAGAGGAGAGAAAAAACACCATTTCCACTGTATGCTTTCCCCTGCCAGGTCCATTTTCCACCCCAAGAACTATTTGTCTTCTGTGAAGCTCAAGTTATCACAGCTACAACAACCCCTCTGACATTCCCTGGCATGCCACACTTCACAGCTGGGTTTGAAGCCTTAAGCCAAGTCCCATTCCCAAAGATTATTCAGCAAAATGAAAGCAGAAGCAGTTGAGAAGGGAAAAAAAAATGTAATACTCTTTCTGTTTTCATAGCCTGTGAGATACAAGAATCACCAGCCCCTTCATATTGCTTTTTATCTTTGAAGCTGAGTCTTTTAATACCAGCACCCAGATGGCAAAAATAATCTTGGAACCAGTATTCAGTGCAGCCTCGAATAATGTGGAAAATGCTTCCAGCTTTTATGTTCTTTCCTGAACACCATGAATTTGCATAAGAGACGTATTTCATGATCTCTCTCATGAATGAGCTATTTCATCAGCGAGTTAGCCAGTTCCCACCGAAGAGGCACAGCACAAAATTTCAACATAACCACCCAAATGGCATTTCCCTGCTCTACACCTCCTTCACCCCACTGTAACCCCACAAACGCTCGCTGGGGAAATCCAGCTGAGCCTGCTGCAAACCCACGGGCCAGCACTGACAAGTAACAATGTTTTATTTATTAGTATAAACCTGTGTCAAGTGCATGCAAAGGGTGAAAATAATTCTGCACATTTAACTGGCTTCCCTGTGATACGAAAAAAAATTCCCTCAAAATGCTTGGTTTTTTTGAGACACACCAGGGCCAGTCTCTTGTCCCCAACAGCATCAGCCTGCAGAAGGGGAAATCCTTTCTCATGACATCATTCAGAGGCATCTACTGTAGCTTTAACTGTGCTGTTTGACGAAAAAAAGGCTTTTTTTCAGGGTTAACAAAGTGGACTAAGAGAGAAAACAGGAAATAAATGGCTAAACCAGCCACTCCTGGTGCCACACTGCCACGTGACAGCCTGGCATTCAGCATCACGGTCACACTGAACGATGAGTCCCTGCAGCAGCTGATTCAAATGCCCACGAAAGGAGAGAAGACAGGGGGAAAGGAAAAAAAAATAACAGAAAAACTGGGAAAAGAATCTCCTTATCTTCTTAAAATAACCAGCAAAGGCATCACTACATGGCAGAAATCCCCTTTTAAAAATAAAGCTAAACTGATTGGAAAAAACCAAACCCACTTATTTGAATGAAGAACACATGAGAGGGAATGAGGCACCTCTCCCTTTCTCTCTTTGTCTTATAAAATGGGCTCCAAAGGATACGAAAGCCCCCACCACAAAGGTAGGGTTAAAGACGTGGTTCTGGAAGGTGAACAGTGCAAGTCCCATGTAGGAGAAGATGAAGTTTTCTGCCAAGAAATTCAGAAGCTCAAACAACTGAAAGAGAAAAACAAATTAAAAGCAAGTTAAGATATAATATAGATATAACAAGAAAAGCATGTCAGCCCATCCATCACTCAATAAATACTTCTGCGGAAGCAACCCTAGTAAAATCCAGCTGTAGGAAGACAGATGCACCTAATTCTGGCTAGAGGGAAGGAAAAAATATTCAACTTGAAATTCAGGGAGGCTGAAGGGGGCTGAGGAGTTCTCACCTGCTTAGTTCTGTGCTGGGACTCTGTAGATAAGTTGTTATAGGTATAATGGGCCTGTGTAATCCCACAGAAGAGCACAGCCACCACACCTGGGGAGCAGAGCATCATGTTAGACTCCTGGTCATGAAAGGGGGGGCTGAGCTACTTCCCAGTAGTGTAGGGGACCTAACACAGTAACCCCAGAACCCAGAGTAATTAAACTTCTTCAAGCACAGGGAGAACCCAGGCTGCAATTGATACTGGAAGAAGCAAAACTCCATTGGCCCCATCACCCCTGCAAATCTCCACCCCAGAGGCAGGGCTGTGCTTGCCTGTAAAGCCGCAGGCTTCAGCCAGCAGGAACGTGCTCCAGGACATCAAGAAGAACAAGCCAGTCTCCAGCAATGGGAACTCCCGAAGTTTAGTGAACTTGGTGACGTTGAAGATGGTTAAGGACAATTTGGAGGGACACTGCAGGCTAAGAGCATATCAAATCTAATTGTGCATCCCAGCAACACTACACAGTCAGCCCTTAAAAAGGCTATGGCAGTGCCCTTAGTTAATTTAGGGGAAAAATAACATGAAACATCTGGGTGAGATGCAGCACAGCAAAAGAAGATGCTCTTATGCAAACACTTGTAAAAAAAACCCCAACAACAAAAAGGATATTAAAGCTGTCACAACTCCAGTAGCTGCTCCCATTGCAAAAGATCCACTGAATATCCCCAGGAAGATCCCAATGGACTTGAACATCGCTGTGACATCAAACGTGTGGCTGTTGTCGCCCGCTGGCTGATACGCAACTATTGAACTGGAAGAGGGAGGGAAAGCACACACAAAACACTCCTTAGTCTGGAGGCAGAGGCACCTCACGGTGCTACACCAGCTCTGCAAAGTGCCACGACCGCTGAAGCCACTGAGCCTGAGGAATCAGGGAGACACTGCAATCCCCTGGGATGGCAGCACACCCACCCTGCCCCGGGGAGTTTGGGATCCCCTTCCCTACCACCGGCTGTCTGCACTTCAGCCACCCCTCCCAGGCATGGCTCTGCATTTACTCCCAGAGAGAATCAGACCAAAGCCTGTCCCTCACATGATCTGTCATTTATGATGGTATTTCGGGGGTTTGGCACCAGCTCTCTGTAAAAGCCAAGCGCTGTGGGACCACAAAGTATTCGAGTGGGAAGCCTCAATTTCTCCGTCAACTCCACCGAGGCGGATTATGTGAATATCTCCTGGAGAACTGTAAGTTCTGCTGTTTTGCCACATTTAACATGCACTACATCTAGTTTGCACTGCTCTGAGTTCTGAAGTGCAATATCACAGGGTAGCAAGGCAGATGGCACCGTGCCATTCACAACAGAACACTATTCTCTGCACCCCCCAAACTTCAGCAGACCTTTGTGATGAGATGGCAAACAGGTCTGCCACGCTGATCCTGTCTCTGAATCTGCTCCCTGCCAACTCCTGATGAGCCTCACCTCGCACCAGCCATTCCACTGTTTTACCTGGAAAGGCTGAGATACAGGGGGCCCTTATCCAGCTCCTAAATCCCATTCATCGACTCCTTACATCGCTTTCTTTGATATAAACTTACCAAAAACATTAACTTCCTAGTTAGCAATTCCTTGGCTGGCTCTGTTAAAACTCCTGGATGTGAAATTTAAACACTGTTTAACCTGCTGAGTTATGCTGGAACAGGCACTTACTGCCTTGCACACACATCCTGCAGCCTTCTCTCCTAACTACACACCAACATTTTTCTGCAACAGAAATGACAGTCCCCCCCTTTCCAATATATCATGGGTCACTTCCTTTGCTAAACTTCCCTACTTTTAATCCACCTCATTTTTCTGCATTGCCTTTTACACTTCAAGCTGCACATTCCTCCCTGTGATTTAATTTCTTTCATCAACCCCATTTTATACTTCTCATTCACCAACGTGCTCTTGTTCTGGGGTTTGGGGTTTCATGGCTTTTTTTTTGAAATCCAGACTGGTTTCACTTCCCCTCCACGACCAACCCTTTGGGTGTCGGCTTTGTGTTTTAATCTCTTACAGTTTTCCTTCTGGCTTTGTTTTTTGCATCTCTAATAAGACATTATTGCCAGCTGCCCTTTATTTCCCATATGCCCGTGGGGATCCCCGTGGTGTTTAGTCTGTGTGAAACCTCCCTTTGGGGGAAGCAGGTAGAGACCCCGTGGTTGCATTCACCCCACTGCTCCCAAACCGCAGCCCCAGCACCTCACTGCCCACTGGCTTTCAGTTCTGGGTTCAATTCCTCTTCATCCTGCAACAAGTTCCCTGCTGCTGCAAGCCAGGCCAGGCCAAGACAGCACAAGGCAGGAACAGAAAGGCATGGATCCTGCTCTCTAAGCACGGGAACAGACATTTGTCTGGGGCTGAAAGCAGGGAGGAGAGGGGCCGTGGAGCACCCAGCTCCAGGCAGAAACCACGGGCAAGGAGCTGAGAACACTCCTTATGCAATCACCAATTCCATGCACTCATCCAGCTGTGGCTGGAGCCCCCCTTCAAGCTGGAACAGGGTGGGACCCACCACCATCTGTCACCCAGGTGGTGGCTCCTCCAACAGCACAGCCCATCTGCCCAGAAACCACCTAATTCCTCACCTTCCCAACAGCTCCTAACTGGGGAGAAGGTCCTGCTGTGCTTGTGGGAGCAGCACCATCCCTGTGTGGTTCCCCCACTTACACCTCTGCTGTGAAACAGGCAGATGCCAAACTAAATTTAAAAAAGGGAACTGTAAGTAGGATCTATGGACTGCTCCTGGAGGAGCTCTCCTCCTTGGCACGAGAGACCCTCACGTCCTCCTTGCATCCAAGACGTGGTTATGTCCCTGCCTGACACTGCTTATGGTTGACAGGAAGACAGAGACCAGGACGAGCTTTAAATCAGAGAGAGGACAACTGCTGAGATGCCCTTGAGAAGCGTCTCATGCTGCCATGCCCCTCTGCCCAAAAACTCTGCAGCAAAATTAAATAACTGCTGACTGAGCTTGGAGCTGCTGCCTTGGTGCAAATTATCCTGTTTTGGAGAGGGGGTGGATTGAGCTCAGTTTGTGGAGAGAGGAAGGCAGGAAATCAGAGCAACAGCTACAAAGCTGGTACTGAAACAGTGCAAGAGGTAAATCACTGCACACGGTGCCGTCACCTACGTGTGATCCACCACAAATTCCACTACTCTGATGCTGAATCCACCCACTCCCACCCAGAACCTCCCAGCACAGGCTGGGAGACCCCGTCCCTTCCTCACTCATGATCACTTCTGAAACATGATGTGGCCATGCAGGGTTTCCCCTCGCACCAGCGGTGACACATCCAGCACAAGAGCCAGAGCGAGCAATACAAACAGCTCCAGAAACCCCAACAGAAGCACTCAGTTCAGTAAGCACAGCTCACGCGGGTGGCGATTCACAGCTCACAGTAAGTTGCTTGCTGCCTCCAGTAAAGCCCACACAACCAGCACGCTGGAGTGACAAGTATTCCAGAAATATTTTCTGCATTAGTCTGAGCTCTATGTTAAGCTGTCACCATTGCAGATATTGTATATTTCCAAACAAATTCCCGCAATGACAACACGGTGAAGAAGCAGATAAAATACGTCCTGCATGCAGAGGACATAAAATAATAAAGAATATAAAACACCCTTTAGAAAGGCAGCAGGTTTCCCCTGTGTTTAGTCCAGGGCATTAACTCCAGCTCTAAGAAGCACCACCTCCTCAATGCACAGGAAGTGTGGAGAGAAAGGAAACAGCTGCTTTGCCAGCTATTTCCACCTAAACAAAAACAGGTACTTGTGGATGGGAAGGAAGGCAGGTAAGAGAAAGGCCATCAGCAAGGGGTTTCAGTGGGGTCCTGTGGCTGAAATGCAAACATGGTGCTTTTCCTGTTTCAGAGGGACATAAAAACTTTCTTATGGATGGGTCAACTGGCCATAAAAGCAAAACAGAACTATCCATCATGCAGGGGAGAAGTTGTAAGGACAACCCATAATCCCAAGCAGCAGTCTGCAATGAGGACATGCATCAGAAGGTCACTACAGCTTTTTGGGACACGTAATATGCTCTTGCAAACACCTGTGCTCCTATTTTACAGGGGCAAGGCCAGGGTGGCTCCCTCCTCAACACCTGACATATAACATACATAACAATTAAAAATAAAACCAGAGGACACTTACGAAGACAGCACTATGGCAACGGCATCATTGAGGACGCTTTCGCCAAAGAGAAGGGCATACAGCTCAACATCAACCTGGAGCTCATGGAATATGGCAAGGACAGTCACTGACAAATAGAAAAATAGAGAGACATTCAAAAGGAGCTGTTATTTTGGTGTAATCAAAGACAAAATGCCCCTTATTAGAAAGCTGCCTCCCTGCACATCTGTGCCACTCTGCTGTGACGGTGCCAGCTGCCCCCCGCGCTCCCTTTGACAGTCTTCCTTCAGCCATCTCACATTTGGATTTGCTTCATCATTTCCCTCCTCCTCCTTTTATTAAAACACATCCTGGGCTATTGAATCTTTTGCAGGCAGACATAAAGCTCTGCTCTGACCCTCCTGGGGGTCTGAGCTCATGGTGCCAGTACCGCGGTACCACACTGGCAAGAGCCATCCAGCTGTTGGGATGCCGTTAGCTCAGAGCATCAGGGAGAGCCTTCCTCTACCTGCAGAAGACCAGGAGGATCAGGCAATGACTGCCTTTTCCTAATACTCTGAGATAAATCCTCAGATTCAACACAGGGTGACACACTGGAAGTGCCAGCACAGAGGTGTAACATTTCAGACCTGACGGGAAAAAATCAGGCATCGGCTCAAACCCCATGTGGGGGTTTCTGTGATTTATGGCCACGTGGCAGATATTGGAGTACCCTCAAGCCCTTCCACGATCCAGAGGCTCCATGAACATAATGAAAAGCAGGTTCTGTGTGTGAGCCTTGCAAAAACATCTAAAGCAAGCAAGAGATGGTGCATCAACCAGGCACAGGCCAGGCTGCTGCTGAGGGCTGAGGTAATTCCAATCAACTTCTGTGCAAGTCTTTTCAAACAGCACTCAGGGACTCACTGGGGCACACTGGGGGGGTTTAACCCCTTTATGCCCTGGGAGATGCTCCATTTTAACCTGTGTAATCTTCTTGTTCCTATTTCCAAGCCTGAAGGAGGGACGTGATGGTGACAGCTCATCTGCAGCATTTCTAAGCATTACTTCCACCTACAGTCCTGGCCTCTGCCCATCTGCCATCAGACCTTCTACACCACCAGGTCTGTGGGGTAATCCCCACTTCAGAAACGTGCACCCATTTCAATGTTAACTCCCCAGCTAAATTCCAGGGAGGATAATCCACCTTGGAGCCACATGGGAACAGCTCCCTGCTCAGGGAACCGAAGACCTGGTCCAACCTGAACAACTGAACGCCCAACCCGGGCACGTCTGAAGAAGATGGGAAATCACTTCTAAAAAAGGAAAACAGCAGCAGTAATAATCACACCAACACCTGGCAAATCTTAGGGAAACATAAAACATAAATTATTACAAATTCATGGGGAATGCACATCTCGCCTCTCCTCCTGGCAGCCAGACACGGCTACTGCCACGCTGGGCTGCAGGTTGTGCTCTGCAGTGTTATTCTTGCATACATACATACACACATAGTGCTCCTCACTTCGCTTTTGAAAATAAAAATGACTGACTGTCAAAATGTAAAAGTCCCAATTCAGCTGGAAATGGCACTTGTTTCAAAAGGGCAGAAGATTTGGCTTATCCAGCTGCGCAATCTCTCCGTTCCAAGCAAAACTGACCAATATCTGCATTTAAAAAGATCCAACAAAACTACTGTAGCATTAGGAAGGGGGTGATGCTGCCACCCCACGCTGGTCTCAAACGTAGTAGCCAGGCTACAAAGGAAGGAATTCAAGCCCTGCTCAGCAAAGGGCAGGAGAAAAGAGAGGCCTTTTTGTGGACTTGTGTTTTTACATGACATTGGAGCATGCAAATAAACAGCTACCACACAAAAGCAATCTCATGAACTAAGTACAATTCACTTAGACAAGGCATGTTTTTCATAGCTTTGATTTATAAAGTGCATCAGTAGACCAAGATGTTACTACTGTCCTCAGTACTGCTCATTAAGGTGTCTCATTAATCTAATTTCAACTAGTTTAGCCCCTGCCAAAATCCTGTCACAATGGAAGCAGAAGAAAATAGCTCAACTAACTAAAACCATAAACTGAACCCTCCCCACATTAGACATCTTGTTGTGCATCAGCTGCTGGGACACAATGGCAGCAATATGGCTGGACCTGTCCCAAAACCCAGCAAAAGTCAAGAGAGATTTCACTGCCAACGAGGATTCAGGAAATCGGAGGTTTGGAAGCTATGTTACACAAAACTGGAAGGAAATAAAAAAGCACAGCGACAAACTGGATCTCTAAGAATCCCACAGATAAATTAAACTCCAAAATTCGAAAGGAGGGAACTTGGCAGAGGTTTCAGACTGTCTTCCCCTCTTCACCACAACTCAAAATAGATCAAATGTAGGTAATGTGAGGGGAAATATAACAATTTAACATACCTGGGTCAGTAGCTGACACTATGGCACCGAACAGGAGGCAGTCAGTGAAGTAGAAATCTCCCCCGAGCTGCCCAGTGACTTTCATCAGCGCCACACAGCCGTACACAACAGAGCTGGTGATTAGAAGAGGCAATTACTCATCTCTACAGTGCATTAAAACAACATTCAAATGGGCTCAAGTCCCCTGAATTCGCCAGATTAACCTTGAAAGCTATCCAAATGCCAGAAGACCAAAGACCAGGATCAGCTGAGCCTGCTGAAACCCCAGGACCATGATCTTGGAGGTGAGTGCAGGACCACACACACCAAAGCACCCGCTGCACTCGACCACAAACACAGTGCCAGAGAGGAACTGGGACCAGAACTCCTCCACAAGCATAACATGGCTAAAGAAAAGCCGGAGCCAGGCTTGTGAGATCACTTTGCAGTGCTCACATGAACACCATTCAGTGGGATGACCTTGGCCTGACTTCGAAATGGCCAAAACTTTCAGCGAGGAACAGATAATGCAGATGCTGAGCTTGCCTGAATCACTGGACTCCAATGGAAAACATGCTATGCCAGCCTGTGTGCTCAGAGCAGGAATCATCAAACTCCCTCTGCACGGAGGGATAAATAATTTGAAACACATCTGTGCTCACCAGGCACCTGATCCTGCCTCTCTACTCTTGTGTCTCACGCTTGTTAGGGCTATGCTTTCAAGAATGTGAAGCTGCTGGTTTTTCAAGATAATCTTCAGAGAACTGTGAAACGTTCCTTGCCATGAATACCTATTACCATGGGACGCTGAGAGAGCACGGTGCAATTAGACAGCAACCACCCTGTCCACACAGCAGCAGTCTGGACACTAAACAGTATTATTTGCTGCTGCAGAGCAGCAGTAGCAGAGCCTGTGAGACCTTTCAGAGCTGTGATTAGCACCTGCAGCTCCAGGCTCAGGCATTGCCTCCAAGCACAGCTCAAAACCCTGTGGAAGAACCAGACCAGCTCCATCTACTCACCCGATCACCAGGCAGGAAATGGCAGTGCCGAGAAAAGCATATGCCAGGATGGATCCCAAGTTTCTGAAGAAGTGCCTCTAGAAGGAGAAAAAAAACACCAAAACTGAATTATATTTTGCTAACAACTTATTTCAAGCCTGCACAGGCACCTACAGTGTCAGCAGCAACTTGGACCCAGCTCAGGCACCATGAGCTGGACACGCACAAGGTGCCCAGCACAGCACACTGCCAGACCAGCAGCTAAAGCAGCATTAATAAACATGAATACACCATTTTCTTGTACCTGTGTATTTAATAAGATGCTGTTTCAAGGCCTGGGAACTGATTTCCTAACCCAGCAGCATTCCTCCTTCCTTCTCCCGCAAGCTAAACAGCATCATTTTCCTCTCCTTCCAAGTCAGCATTTCAGAGAGCTGCTGCTTTCTAAAAGCTTCCCACACTCTTATGGGTTTGGAAAGCAGGGATGGCTGAAATGGCCTGGCTGACCTCAAAAATCCCTGTGCAAACCCGTGTTGGAAATAGTTAAAGTCACTGACCCTTACCAGGGCAAAGGGACAGATGAGAATGACTGGGGCACTCAGTTCTGCTTCCCTCAATCCCACATGTGCTGGTGAAAACCATACCCACCTCCACAACCCTGGCCTGCTGAGCAAGCATTAAAGCACTTGCAAGTATTAAAAATTCTCTGGAGGCAGAGGAACTAAAAACATTGGCACTGTAAAGGCACGTACCCTTTTCAAGCTGTAGCCTGCATAAAATATAATTGGAGGAAGCAAAATGTTGAAAAATACTTCGGGATCAAAAGTCACCTGTTAAGAAAGGAAAAAAAAAAACACCAGTAAAATGATTTGTTAAAACTTTGCAAGACAAAACACAAATAAGAAAGTAATACATGGAGGAAACCCTGTACCCCCCTCAGGTGAAATGATGTTGGGTCAACGCCAAGGATATGTCTTCTGGGATCTTCTGGAGACACACCCCAGAGTCTATACAGCTTAAATTAAGATCAGCTGAAACTAGAGTTTCATTAGATTGTGTCCAACTTATAATTTATGGCTGACCACGATCACAAGTTTAAAAAAAACAAAAATAAAATCACTTAATCCAGCAGAGCCAGGATCGACCCCATGGAGGGAGTGGGAAGCACCACTCACCTCTCCAGTTGCCAACTCCCTTACCTTTCTCAGCATCTCATTATCCTGGACATTGTTGAGCTCCTGGGCACTGATTTCCCCCTTCAGGGTGTACTCGTAGTACTTCCCGCTGACGTTGACCAGCAGGGTGGCAGGGCTGGTCTGCACTTGGCAGCTCAGCGTCACGTTGTTGACGTCGCTGGGGACGTGGATGCCATAGCGCAGGACCACCCCGACCAGGACACCTGGGCAGGGACACAGGTTGGTGAGACAGGCCACGGCAAACTCCTCGGATGATCTCTTTGGGCATGGATGCAGCATCAGGCATGCTGGGATCCCGCCCCTCTGCTCGGCTCCTGAGCGCAACCACCACCCAAATGATTGCCCATGTGAAACCAAACCATCCTCATCCCCCGTGAGCCATGCAAACGTTCCATGCTCACGTGGACTTCCTAACACAAACATGGACGGGTCCTGGAGGCTTTAATCACCCAGCAATCAGTCAGACCCTCGCCCTAGTGCAGCAAGCAGCTGACATCGCGGGCACACTGGGTCTCTCAGGGTGAGCACACTGCTGGGCACCTGGGCCAGGTGCTGCTCATGTGCCCAAACTATGCACGTTGCACCCCGAAACCTGACACTAACACATTAAACTCTTCATTTTGGTAGGGGGTTAAAAATGATACCCAGTAACACTTTGAGGTTGGCAAGAATCCTTTCTAAGGTGTTGCAGCACCATACAGCCTCCTCCCACACCGGTTCTCCCCATTTTTACAAAACCATGAGTTTCCCAGTCCAAGCTGACCACCCAGATCTACTCCTCGCCTCTGCAAGCTTCAGTTCTGCACCACGACCAGCAGCTCCAGGGCAGCCCCAAGAGCCAACTCTGCCTCCAGCTCAGCTGCTACAAAGGAGCATCGCGGGGTTTATCCACAAGTCAGCAATTTATACAGCATTTTTCTTTTGTGCTCTGAGGTCTCAGATCCAGATTTTCACCCGTAGTGTTTTGAGTGCTCTTCTGGCAGAGATTTTTGACATCTGCAGGCTGGAAAGAAGTGTCCCACAAGACACCTTTCTGTATAGCCTTCAGCACAAAGGGGTTTGGAAACTCTTTGATGAAGGCAGCCCCAAGCCGCCACAGAAATCCTGGATCTTAACCCCATTTCTGAACCACACATTTATGAAAAGCTTTCAGACACGTGGGAAGTAAACACAGACCACAACACTCTGAAGGCTTCTCCATTTGCCTCCCAGGACGCTCCCGCTTCCTTGCTGTTGCCTTAATTACGACCTTGCTCGGTGCTTTCCTACAGGCAGGGCACAACCTCAACTAAAGGGAACACCCAACTCTTTCTGTGCCACCGTCTCATGGGAGCAGAGCCTGGGCAGGAGTTGTGGCCAGGTAGGACACGATGGGGTCCCAGGACATTCAGCATCTCCTGCAGCCAGTTCCTGATCCGACACCCACTTTTTGCTTTCTCTTCCCTTGACAGTAGTTTTCCAGGACAAGATTTACTCCTTTTCCTTTGCCAGAAGAAAAGCCCCCACCTCCCATCCCAAGGGATGCCACACACTGCAGGGCCACCTGAGCACACCTCCAGGCCATGAGCAGGGGCAGAGGAGCTGTCTGCAGACAGACTCACCACTGCTGACCTACCAACCCAGTGACACAGTCAGCTCTGCTCAGGGACTGCACTGAAACTGGGGGGCTTCACCCCAAAACCCCTGCTCTAACACAGCACTTCTGCAGCACCCGTGAGCTAAAAGGCTACTGATGCTTTTAAGCCATGCACCATGAACCAGGTGCTCGACACATGCTTTATCCCACACTGAATCACCCCAACAGCAGCAGAACAGGTCCCTCTCAGCACACCAGGCATGGTCAGCTCCAGCAAGGAGAGCTGCTTCAGGGCACATCACACCGTGAGAACTGCTTTTACATCAGTAGCACTTAGAGGGGACACCAAAGAGGAATTCTACTGCTTACTTTTCTGCTATCCTCTTCATTCCTGCGATCTTCCCGTGCTCCAGAAATAGAAGTAAAGAATACAGGCAAGGATGTCGAGACAGCACAGCATGTATTTACACGGGCATGTGGCAGGGGGGTGCGCAGCACCACAGCAGCATCACAAAACACCCCGTTTTCCTTTCACCCAGGAGATGATGATCCCCGAGGTACCATGGGAAAGAACCAAAACTCTTCAATGGGATAAAGAGAGCTTCCAAAAAGAGCTTCCAAAGTTACATCTGCTTACGGCTGTTAGAGTATACCATGTTTTGTAGTCCTCCAGAGCTACCTGGAGTGGCTTTTAAAAAGCCTTTCCTTGGAAAAAGTATTCAATTTTAGAGCTTCGTGCAGGAGTCAGAACCCTCCAGCAGCAGCAGCAACCTCTTCAATGCCTGGGCTCAGCACTGTGACAGGAGAGGCCACACAGGAGGAGGGAGGGACAGACGGAAGGACGTTGCTGCTGGAAATACAGAAGGGATCCTGACTCACCCGCCTCTCCACTCTTAATCCCTGTCTCAAAGCAGCCCTACATCTGATAGCATCCCTGCTCCTCCTCACTGTCTCACTTATCCAGGCAGCTGTTCTGGCCCTGCGTGCCAGCCATGCTCCAGACACAGCCAAATTCCCACTTTGGACAGGAATGGGGCAAGGGAAAAGGGACAGATAAACCTACAATATCTGCCAAGACCACTGTGCTTGAGGCTCCCAAAATCAGGATTTTTATCTTGCCCAGTAACAGGCTGCCTGGGAAGCTCCCAGAGCTCTCCAGACCAGGTGGGAAAGGACAGCATATGCAAACATACACATGCACAAATATCTCCCAGGCCCCAAGTGTGACCCAGCATTGCCCAGCAACTCTTGACTCAGAGGCACCACCAGAGTTCCCTGCAGCGAAAGCATCCTGCTGCTTCATGAAAACCAAGCATTCCACCAACATTCAATGACCCCACCAGCAGCCCCTCCTGCCCAACAATGGACCTCAAAACAAGCCTCCCCAGCTAACAGTGCTCGCTGGTGGTACTTGGGACAAACCTGCCAAGATTTTTCTGACACCAAACCCAGTCTTAAGCTCGGGGCTACCTGGACCAAGCCCAGGGGACTGTGTAGGTGCTCCTGGCTCTGACAGCCTCTTAGGAAAACGTTCAGACTCTCCTGGCACTCACAAGGCTGCCCAAGCAGCAGCCTGTGAGCCAGTCCACCAGTATCAACATGCTTTTACAGCCAAAAGCTTTACAAAACTGAGCCTTGGGAGGGAGCTGAGCAGAGGGAACTTGACACCAAGGAAGCTGCCAGCCAAAACCTGCGAGGAGTATAGAAGCTGAAGGCAAAGCCGGTAAATTAATTGAGTTCTTTTATGCGAAGTGCAAGAGATTATTTTCATTGCATTTCTCACAACTTCATTAAAAAGAACAAAAGCCCATGGGCTTTTTTTTTTAAGGTGCTGTTGAACATTTCCGAAGTAAGGTTTTAAATGAAGACTAACATATTACCAACCTAGCACTTAACAACAATGGAAGCAGACAGGATCCCCAGGCGAGCATTAGTCTGGACACCAAAAGGAAAGAAAAATGCAGCGAGCAACTGAAGGCATCCTGACAACAAGCAATTTTGACACACGCAATCCAGGGGCCAAGTGGAAACAAGTACAAGAAAACTAAACTTCTAGAGAACATCCTGCCACATCCACCATCAGACCCTGAGAAGAACTGAAACAAAATTGTTTAATTAATCATCCTAAACGCTGAGTACCTCAGATGTAGGAACCTCATTTTAAACACTGGAATGAAGCTAAAGGGTACTAAACAACTATTTTCGATCACTGTGAAATGACTCCAGCCTATGCCCAGCTCTTGAACATCAACTTTGAACTGACAGTGCGATTTGTGAGATAGAAATCCATGCAGAGCAAGAGATTATAACTTTGAGTAAAAACACAGACACCAAGGAAACCGACGTGTTTCACCAGCAGAGTTGTATGCAAGAGTTCAATTTAACTTATTTGTTGTCGGTTTTCTTAAACAGAAAAAGACAAGCTTTTGCAAATTGCTTCTCTTGCCCAGATTTCAGGGTCTATTTTGCAGCCCTTCCACATTTTCAGTGAACTTCCCTGGGGCTGAAAGCAACACAGGGAGCCAGGACAGCAATATCTGCCTTCTTCCCTGCAGATTTTAAGTTGTCATTGTAAAACAACAGCATCTCACCACTCCTTGGGAAATTACACATCCCCTTTCCTGCAGCAGCTGCCACTACCTGAGAAGCCAAAAGCCTGGATACCAGGGAAAAACTTGGGATTTTCTGCATGATCAGACAGGTGACATTACTGATTTTGCCAGCAATTCTCTGAGCACAGTCTGCAGAATAGCAGACAGAAAAGATGCATTTTATGGATCAGCAGGAGACTGAAACAACACGGATTGTGCTCTGAGAACACAGAGAGCACTCAGGTAGGTCAGGGAGAATGGAGGATCAAGAGGAAGAATACTCCAGGAGAAGAAGAACAAGGTTAAAGGCAAGTCTGAAAGCATGAAAGGAATAGAACGTCATGTCAGGAACTCTGGGGCAGCAGAAGGAAGACCTTCCGTGCTCCCACAGCACAGCTCCTGTCCTGGGAGGTGACCACCCCTGCCCTGGGCAGAAGGCCATCAACATGTGCACCCGCCTCAGCCGCGGCTCTGAAAGGAATCTGAAAAGGCTGACCAGGATTTTGAGCCTCCGGGCTGATGCAAGTGTCTCCACCCCTTCACTTCTAAGGACACTTCAAATTAACTGAAGTTTAGGATAACAAAAGCCAACAGCCGGAATAGGTCAAGTTACAGCCTCCAGAACAAAGCTTTCTGCTGGGCGGGGGATTCTGCTCAGAGCAAGTGTGATCCCACATCACCCACCACCAGCAAGGGCAAGGGCAGCACAGAGGAGAGACATTAAGCACAGCATGCAGTAGAATACGCCTTCCCAATCCTGGACTCAACAAATCTTGTCTAGATAAGGATCCCTGACCATGTTAATCACTTTCTCACAACAACTCCCAGTCCTGCTTTGGTTGAACTCCAGATAACCCAGGGAGAGCCACACCACATACGGCGCCTCCATGAAGTGATTCAGGCCACTTCATGAGGCCATGTAATCTCACTAAATCACAGGCCACTGTTAAAACCCAAATGGGTACAGACCCACTCCCCTGACCCACAGCCTCGCTCCACTCCTTGGGAGAACACACACAGGGCTCCTCACCAAGATGTCCTGTCACAGGAGGAGGAAACCCAAAAGTAAAAGCTTGTGTACACAGGTCCCCAAGAGGCAGAATGCAAGGCTGCTGGCTCTGCATGGCAAACGATAGAAGCATCCCCCAAATGGCCTCTCCACTCTTCTTGGACAGTTTCTGGAAATTTGGACGCTCTAAACACAGGGTGGAAACAAAGCCTCTGGCCCCAGCAAGCAGGATCACAGAATGGTTTTCAGCTGGAAGGGGACCTGGAAGATCATCTACTTCCAAGCCCCCTGCCACGGGCAGGGACACCTTCAACTAGAGCAGGTTGCTCAGAGCCCCATCCAACCTGGGATGCAAGACCCTCGACCAGTGCAAAGCCTCTGACCAGTGCAAAAACTGGTCTGTGCTGCCTCAAATCCTGGAGCAGCTAAGTGGGACTTGCCAGTGCTCAGTGATGAGGTTTCGAGGCTGCCTGTGGAAACCCAACCAGCTCCTCAGTGCCAAGAGACTTGGGAGTAACTCTCAAGAGCCCTCGGTATCTCGGGTTTGGAAAACAACCAACCCTCCCTCCAGCAACACCCAGATAAGGCTGAGCACGGGGCATGCCAGGACAGGGCGACAGCCCGGCTGGTCCCGGCGACACGGCAGCAACCAGCTGCACCCGGGATGTGTCCCCTGGGACCCCCCTGGACCCCCGCACCCCTTCGCCCACCAAACCAGCCCTGTCGCAGCGCCTCGGCTGAAGGGAACCGAAGGGAACGGCGAGCTGCCGGTCCGCACTGGCGGTGCCACGGGAGGGGGCGGCCGGGCGCCCACCCAGCCCCTCCCGCTGGCCCAGCGCGGAGCCGGGACTGGTCTGGACGGGGCTCCCCGTGCTCGGGGCAGCTCCCGGGGTTTCCCAGGGATAGCGGCCGGAGGGGTGCCCCTCACCGTAGATCATGGCCAGCCCGGTCTCGTGCAGGAAGCGGGCGCGGCGGTGCTTGAAGAGCCATATGGTGAGGATGGTGAGGGTGAGCAGCAGGATGAAGACGAGCAGGTTGGCGCTGTCCTGACGGTGGCTCTCCTCCGCCGCCTTCTCCGACACGATCTCCTCCTCCAGCGCCCCGGGGCGCCCCGGAACCTCGGCGGCCGCCGCTCCCAGCGCCCACAGCCCCGCGGCCGCCGCCAGACCCGGCCCCGGCCCCGGCCCCGCCATCGCCCCGGCACCGGCCCGGCCCCGCCGACACCAGGAAGCGGCGCTGGGCGCAGGCGCCGGGGGCGGGAACAGCGCGGGGAGCCCGGATAGGGACGGGCCGGGAGCGAGCGGGGCTGAGGGGAGAGAGGGAGCGGGGACGGGGAGAAGGCGAGGACAGGTTTGGGAAGAGAAGAGAAGGGAAGGGACGCCTGGGTGTGACTGGGGCTGCGAGGGGAGGCTGGGACGAGGGTGCGGGAAGGGGAGAGGTGTTGGGGGCTCGAGGAGGTTTTCAAGAGGGGAAAAAGAAATCCCCGAGACCTGGTGCAAGGAAGTTTTGCGCAGCCACGCGCGGGAGCGGGTGTTGTGTGGGATGCTCCAGGAGTGTCCTGCGGGATACCCCCGGCCCGGGCTGACGGGACCCGGGGGGATGCTGGAGGGTGATGGTACGTTCACACGGTGCCGAGGCGTGTGGATGGTGCCAGGAGCCTCCATCAGCCTGGAGGCGGGATCAGTGGGATCAGCGTTAACTTCCCACTTTGTTTACCAAGAAATAGAGGGGATTCGGACAGCCGGTGGGGCAAGGGCTGCAATAAAGGCCACAGTGATGAGCTTAGAGGTGATTTCTAGGAAACGCCCTCAAAGAATTGCTTCTGTGCCTTCCTTGCTTTGCCCCAAGCCTGACTCTGCATGGGGCGTCTCCCTGCTCGTGCTGTGCATCCTTTGACAGCGTTTTTTATTGCACCGATTCCTCAAGCTTTGAGGTCAAACACGGAAAGCGGGAATTACCCCAGGCCCCCATGGCCCCGGAAGGGATCCGGTGGAGGGAGCGGGCCTGGTCCGGGGTCCTACAGTCCCCTTCTCCCTCCGCCGCCCCCCGGGACCATCCCGGGATCCATCGCGCCCTCTCGAATTTTTCTCAATGGCCGCGCGTGGGAAAGCGGCGGGGTGGCCACGCCCCTTTTTGTCAGAAGCCACGCCTATTTTGCACAGCTCCGCCCCCGGGCGCGGTCCCGCCCCGCCCCCGGTGACGCCATCAGCGCGCGCCGGGGGCGCGCTGTCGGCGGCGATGGCGGCGGGGTCGGTGTGGAAGGGGCTGGTGGGGCTCGGCCTGTTCGCGCTCGCACACGCGGCCTTCTCGGCGGCGCAGCGTGAGTCACCGCCGG
>VXAY01007089.1:4876840-4926151 GCA_013399855.1 Oxyruncus cristatus | reverse complement strand
GAGGGGGTTGAAAAGTTACCAAAGAACCAGAGGAGTTTGCTTAACCACAGCATCCACCAGGATTGCACCAGAGAGAGCAGCAGACTCACCCTTCATCTCCTTTCCACACTGCTGCAGCTCCCCGTTCACCACAGAATATGAGGGCGTAAAACACCAACAATCAGTGTTTTAAGAAGGGGCACCTTAACCAGCTCTCAAAGCCACCTCATGCTTACCTTGCAGTGTGTGGTTCTTCACAGAAGAGCTTCTCCAAAAGCAAAGCAAAAGTTCAGCCAAGAGCTCCTTGGATTAGACAGAAGAGTTTTTCCAGCCTCGCCCAGAGCACATTTACAGCCATCACGTGATGGCTTTGGCTACAGGCCATGATATTTCTACTACATTAAATACTGAAAAAAAAATGTGTGCTGGTAATTTCCAGTCGTTGCTGAAGTAGCAGGTTTAATCTGCATTAATTTTGCTGGGTTTTTCTACTATTGCAGTGAGACCTCAGTGGGGCATTTTTGCTTGTTTAAAGCTGAGGAGGGAGGGAGTTGTTCAGGCCCTCGCGGAAGAGGGGACAAGGCCCATGGTTTGTGTCGGAGAGGCCGGGCTGGAAGTGCAGCTGGCAGAAAGCTGTTTTCCTAGAGAGTCAGTGAAGGGCTGAACCGCAGCACAGTGTGTGGAAATCACTCCTGGTCGCACATCTGACAGCTGCAGAGGAGCTTCGTGCAGCCCCTCCACACGTCGGCAGAGACGGAGCCCCAGAGCCATCCTTGCTCCCTGAGACCCAGCCGTCCCCTGTGCCCTCTCCCACTGCTGCCCAGAGCTGGGTCAAAGCTTTCTTCTGGAAAGCTAATGGATAACATCCCATTCCCACTGCTCTGGAGCACGCACAGCCCCCTGCTTAGAGAAAGCAGGGAATGGTGATGACCTTCTAACTCTTTCTGGCTTCCTCATCACTCACTTCCCATGCTCTGGGTTTCCTCGCCCTTCACCACACTGCAGCAGAGCTGCCCTTCTGTGTCTCTGGTACCTTCAGTGAGGACATCAGCTGTATGGACATCCTCCATCTGGATACAGCCCCCCCCTTTCCCACCAAGGGTGGCACCATTTCTGCTCCCTTTTGGGGTCCCCTGCACCAAAAGGCAGCCTTTTTCCACCAGAAGATTCAGGAAGGCTCAACTTCATCCTGCAGCATCCGGGGCCACAGTGCTGCCCCCGAGCTCCCTGTGGGAAGCCCCCCAGCCCCCAGATGGGCAGGGAAGCTGCAGTTCACTCTGCAGTTCCCTGCTGTCCCAGGCACTGCTGTGCCGAGCTGGCAGCCTGCCTGCAGAGGGGAAGGGCAAAGCAAGGCTATTTCGAATGTTAAACAAGCAGAAAAAACTTTGGTACCAGCTTTCCATGGCCGACACTAACAGCAGAGGCAAAACACTCCTTGGATTTGGCCTTGAGGTTCACCTTGAAGCCATAATCACCAGGGGCAGAACCCCGGCGGAAATAAATCTGGTATTCCGGCAGGTAAAAGCCTTTTAATCAGCCCCAGGTTGGTCTCAGTGACACAATGTCATTTCAAAACACTTCAGACTGCAATGAAAACTACATCCTTAAAATGGCAGCTAATTAATTTTCCTGTCCTGCTAACTTAATCCTTTTTCCAGTCAAGAAAGGAGAGTTCACGGAGCAGCGAGGCAGCCGGAGCCTGGCAGCGCGAGCAGGAACACAAGCCCCAGGGCTCCTTGGCAGGAGCCCAGGCTGTGCAGTGTCACGGCTTCCCAGACCACTTTTAAAAGGGAGAGGGGGAAAGAAAAAAAAAGAAAATTAAAAGGTGACATTTTGATTATCAAACCAGTGGCTCATCCTATGTCAGTGGTGCTGGGGAACCCACAGGCCCCCACACAGATAGATGTGGTTCTTTATTCCCAGTTCATATCCCAGTGGAAGGAACCCTTGCTGCCAGGCAGAGCACCCGGCGCTGGCAGTGCCCTCCCTGCCCAGACTGGTGCTGGCTGAACCAGTTTCCCCGGGATCTGCCAGAGGCATGTGGTGCTGCAGGGGCACTTCACTACTGATTTAAGAAAAAAAAAAAAAACAAAAGGGCAAAAAAAAGCAGGAAAACAAAAAAATTCCCCCTCCTCCCCCAAGGTATTTGTGCTGTGTATTTTAGAGCCGTTCAGGGCCAGCCATGGAAGGCCAGTGTTGACGTCCTCAGAGCCCCAGGCTGCTCCATCACCCCCTGTCCCTGCCCCAGGAGGTCTCTGCTGCAGTGCAGGGCGCAGGAGGAACGTCCTGTGCACACAGTCATTTATTCCCCTATTCTGGACACAGAAGCACAGAGAAGACACTTGCATCCCAAAGCAGTCTTGGAGCACCTAGTTTGGCAGATGCCCCAAAGAGAGGCTTCTCTTCCCCACATCCACACCAAGCTGTCATTCCCTGGACTATTCCCGAGCCCCTGAGGCACCCACAGGCCTGGGCTGAGCCCCCAACCCCACAGTAAGACAGCACCTCCACAGCACAACACAAAGCACGTGGAGGGGAGAGAAGGGGCCAAATAATGCCCCCTCCCTCCCCAAGGCCACCCCCATGCTCTGATTTGCAGTCACAGACCTCTGCTGAGGGACCCTGGAGAAAGCGGTGCCATTTCAATGTCAAGGTCACCACCATCACTCTGAAGCAGGAGCCGTCTGCTCCTTCCACACCTGTGTGAATAGGGCAGATCACAAAGGAAAAGCCACAGCAGAGCGAGGTCCACGTTTACCTCCCGTGGGAGAGACCCACATATCCTACAGGGTGCAACAGGACTGGTTAACAAACCGAGGTCTGCTGCAAGTACGGCCACGCTGATGCCTTGGGTTGGCCAGGGAGGAAACAGCACGATGTGGGCAGGGGAGGCCTGCAAGGAGCTCTCCTCTCTGCCTTTGCTTCTTGTGCTCAGGTGGCAACTGCGGAGCTTGAAAGGGGCAGAAGTGAGAGCTCAACCCCAGCACATTCTGGGGAGCCAACAGGACACTCTGCAGAGATCAGGCAATGTGCAAGTTAAAACAGGAGCACTGAGGTAAGGGGTGAGTCACATCAGATCAGCTCCAGACAGAGCAGAGTCCACCAGCATCATAACACCCCTCTCAAGGCACCGCGTGCTGAGCACACAACCAGCCTCCCAGAGACAGCCTTGGTGCAAGCTTCCACCCTTCAGAGGAGCTCCCCACCCGCGTGTGCATGCCCAAGGACGAACGGGGCAAGGCTTTCACTGGTGTTTTCAACCTCTTACTAGTTTCCCATCATGACAAGAGTGTCCCTTCTCCTCTCCTTGCTTTCACAGCCCCCACTCACCTCAGCAGAGTGGGCACACCAAGTCCAGGGGTGCAAGGCAGACCCTGGGAAGGAGAGCCTGCTGTACTCACATCCGCAGGAATGCAGGGTTTGGTCACAAGAACCCAGACAAAAGCCAGCTTTCGGCTGCCCCCTCAGGTCAGAACCTCCTTGGGGTCCTGCTGTGTGAAAAAAGCCATCACTCACCCTATTATCCATTTCCCATCATAGCCTGGGCCGTGACTCACCAGCAACTGCCTTTCCTGCAGGGAATTCACAGCCCGTTCCCAGGAGTGGGTCTGACCCGGTTTCACCTGCTGAAGCTGCAGGGGCTCTGCAGCAGCAGCACCTCCGTGAGATCCTTCCCTAATCCCTCACCAGCACCGAGCCCCAGCACGTCCTGCCCACATCCAGCTCCCAGCAAGCCAAATGCTGCCGCTGCACACTGGTGTTCCTGTTCTCTGACAACACTCCCGCGGGGGCATTTGCTGGATATGATTCACCTAAAACAGCCTCTTCCAGAGCTCCGGAGTCTCCCACCCCGTCTCCCTTTTCCACTAACAATCATTCTGGAGAGCGCCTTCTAAGCTCTGTCTGTTCTTTGCGTGCAGAGGGAGGAGCCCTGAATCCAGGGATGCCAGTGCAATTTCAAAATACACTGGGAAAGGCAAAGCACTGGAGCAGCCTGGGTCAGAAGCCAGAACTCTAAAGAGGCGGCACTACAAACAGTGCCCGCAGGATTGGGCAGCTTCTCTACATCACTCCTATCTCCCTCTTTCCAAGCTCCTGCTTTTTTCCAGCTCCACAAGCACACTTCCAGCAAAAGGCACCTCCTTCAGCCACCTCTGTGTGGAAGCCATAGGGAAGCCACAGGAAGCCTGTCCTGTCCCCATCCCACGCTGCTCCCACGCCAGACCCAGGCTGACAGGTGGAAGAGCTCAGGGAGGAAGGAGCCCACTGACACACACAAAAGCCCAGCAGCCAATGTGCTGGTTTGTGGTGGGATTGTCCACACCAGGGAAGTAATTCAAGTTTACAAGACCAAATTAGGGCACAGGTTTTATAATAATCTTTGCTAGTGACACACTATATGACCTTGGGTAAGTCCCTCCATCCATCTTTAAAGACTCTCTCAGAGGAGAGCCACAGGACTTTAATTAGCAGCCCTAAAAGTGCTCAAGATAGTTTGTCTCTCTTCCAAAATAACCAACTGCATATGAATTGGAACAACCTTATTTTCAAATTCTGCAAGCTGGGATCCAGGCTGCTCTCGGATCAGTCACTTCAACAACATAATCAAAGTTAAATGTGCCAGCTGTGCATGAAGGGTTTTAATATGCTGCACAGACTGGAAAACAGCTCAAAGAACCGATGCTATTTTGCCATGGCTGGGATGTCACTGTTGAGCAGCTGCATTATAATCATCCGCAATCAGCAAAATGCCCTTTTTTTTTAATCACTTTTTAGTCTTGGGGAAGAGGGCTCATTTTTATTTCTGTCCTACTTAGGAAAGCACCCTCGAGCCCTGAGGCACCCACTGCCAAGGGATCAGGCAGATACTACAGCAGCGTGTGCTGATCAGAGACCTTTGGCTGCCCGAGATGGAACTCCAAACACAGACAGGCTCCTGCCCAGGCAGTAACTGCTCACACTGACACCACCACCTCAAGAAACAGTAAGTGCATTTCCACAAATCCAGCAAAAATCCAGCTCCAGCTGCCTGTTGTCACACATTCAAGACCTGGGATGGTTCCAGAGCAGAGTCCCTCCCTGTGGAAAACCTGAGCACGGCCCAGCATCCTTCTCTACCTCTGCACAAGCACATGGGTCACAGCTGCAAGATGAAGCCAGAGGGGAAGTCTCCCAAACCCATCCTTTACAAAAGGCTGAACCTCTCTGATACATTCTACATATTACATATTTACAAATAAAGTTTGGAGAAAATGACAGGAAACGGGCTGACCACGCAAAAAGTGCTTTGCCCTTTTAACTACCAAAGTGCTTTATAACCCTCTCCTCCTGTTCACCACCCTGCAGGGCTGTATTTTTTTAACAGCCACACACCACAAGCATGATTCCCAAATAGCTCCGTCCCTCCTACCAGGCTGCTCAGCAGTGGTGAGTGGAGCACTGGGATACAGCAAATTGCCAGAGGTGTCCAATATTTTAAGGGACATTATGCAAGACTGTTTGCATTAGAGGAGTGACAGTGACTGAAATGACAGCAAGCATATATAAATGCCAAGGATGCAGCTACTTCCACTGCAGTTGGAGCTGATCCAGGACTAGGAATTAGCTGTGAAATTCCCATTGCAGATGTGAAGATAAAACTTCCCCAAGCTCTCAAAAAAAACCAGATCTCAGCAAAACTCCGATCAGAGGTTTCCATTTCACTGCCTTTCCCAAGCCAAACTATTCTTTTGGACTTAACTATAAATTGTTTGAGAGTTTCAGCCCAAGCTCAAAATCTTAAATATGCAGCTGCTTTGAGAGCTTCCCAACTCCTGCTTTGGGGCGATACTGTTTTCCTTACATGGTTCCAGAAGTCCCCATTCCTGGCAAAGCCAGGCGGCTTCCACTGTCTATGGAAATACCCTCCAGTGCATTTACCACGAGGCTGTACAACAGTTTAACTCCTTCCTTGGCACATTCTTCTTCTGAACTCTGAGGCATCAGCTGTTCAAGGTACCAGACTGGTGCTACCAGCCCCGAGAAGCATCTCATGGAATCACCTTCACAGCACACAGGCAGTGGCTGCTTTTCCCACTGACTCTTCCCACAAGCCCTGCCTGCACTCCCAGCTCAGGATTCCCCTGCCACACTGGTTTAGCCACTACCAAGAGACAACAGCAACAACAGAACAGAGAGAGAAGAGAAACACCAATGCTAAAGCCAAGCCAGCAGTCTACTTTCAGGGATGAAACAACCCGCTGGGTTGCAGCTGAAGTGGAATGGAGAAGTTCAGGAAAGTCCAGCATTTTTTGTTTAGTCTGCCCTCCTTGAAATGATCACAAGATCCAGATTTAGAATACAGCTTAACAATTCCTGCAGGCCACAAGATTTTTGCTAAATCCCAAGGCATTATTCTTCTCCAGTTTCTTCCCTTTCCACTTAAGACAGACTTCAACTTGTTTTTGCAGACCTGAAAGCTGCAGCTCCTTTTAAATCCAGTGACTTAACATCCTTCCTTCAGATCTCTGCCAAACCTCATTTCTGCCAGACTTGAAGTGTCTTTGGCCCTGTTTTCAGCTTAAATAGGTTGCACATTCTTCAAGACAAGCGCTCTTGAGTCCATTTGCTAAAGGTGTGATGCTGCCATGTTCCTGGTATGAAGCACTGTAGTTGAGCTTTGTAGTTATTTTTAACAGTTTGTTTCTGTTAGGCAATGCATTTCCTCTTGTATTTTTCCATCCTAAGTTCCTTAGCAGATTTTAAAGAACAGAACAAACTGAAACAAACTCAACACCCTACACTGCTGCCATTTCAGCCAGCCAGTTTAGAGGCAGAACCTGGAAAAAACTATCAGAAGAAAAAAAAAAAAGAACAAAAGTAGGGTTTGGGGGTATTTTTAGTTTCCTACAAAGGGAGACATACAATTGCTTGACCACAGCAAAGTCAAGCACAGCACAGTAACAGCCTCCACAGCTGCTATTTTGGAAGACAACAATCACTTTCTGATGCTGGTGAAACCCGGGCAAGAATACACTTGATAAATGCACTTAGCTTAGGAGGAAAACTCCTTGATGTTTATATGGGAAAAAATAAAGATAATGTGCAATGAGGCCTAGTTGAGAGAAGGTCAGAAAATGAAAGCTGCAGAATATATCCAGGCACCCAAAGCACTACACTAAACCTTTCTATCCACAACAGGAAGGTAAGCACTGAATTTTTTAATTTTGATTGTTAAACAATGCTCCTTATAGGAGACATAAAGCCTTAATTTTCCCCCTACTTCCCAACGTTCCAGTTTAAATGTGCCACATTATTTCAACCTTAGATAAGAGCTCAAAAATGTAAGTTTGAGGAGAGCACAAATAGTTTCCAGTTCCTGTATGTATCATAGGCCTCTCCTGTCTCCTGAGCCCTCCCTAAGGAACACTCCTGCTGTGCAGGGGCTGCTGTACAGACTAGACAGGTCCTGTAAGGCAGTTGTGGCTGCTGGGTCTGTACCAGGAAAGGCAAGGCCTGACACAAGCATGGCCCCTCCTGGCTGTCCCTGCAGTGCCAGCACAGCCTGGGGCTGTGTTTGTCCAAGGCATGTTCCACCCACATCCAGCACTTTGGTTTGTCTTACAGTGAATTCTCTCTGTTAAGATGCTCCTTAACCCGACCGTGGAGCACTTTCGGCTTCCCAAGTGAGCCATGTTCATGTTGAGCTCCATGTGGAATTAAGGGCTGGGCTCTTGGATCAGTAACTGTTGCTCCTTTTTCTTCATCTCTGCACTGACACAACCCGTGAGGACAGTACATCTTCCTTCCTCCTTATGAAAGACTCCTGTCCAGTTCGCTGTATATACAC
Source organism: Oxyruncus cristatus (assembly GCA_013399855.1). Taxonomy (NCBI): domain Eukaryota; kingdom Metazoa; phylum Chordata; class Aves; order Passeriformes; family Cotingidae; genus Oxyruncus; species Oxyruncus cristatus. The sequence goes on along the minus strand of VXAY01007089.1, from coordinate 4,918,344 downwards.
AGAGATGGTTTCTTCTCTGCTAATATTCTAACCCAAATTCAATTTATTCAGATAAAATGACAGCGACGTAAAGAAATATTCTCACTGTTTGTACTTGAATGGGATATTTTGCAGCTTCTGAGGCATAAGATTCCAAACATGTGAATGAAATGCACCAGCTTCCTGTAGCTGATTTGGCTGCCAACTGCATCACACCCGAAGAGCAGGTTTACATACTAACGAGGTCACTAGTTAAAAATTCAGCCCCTGCTCAGACACGCTCTGCTATGATCAAGCGAGTGCCTCTGGAACCAGGAATGAAAATTAAACAGCCATTAACTATATGGAAGAAAGCTGTCTCCTCTTACCACCTACTATTCCTAAAATAGCTTATTACATGCAACTTGATGCATGTAACCAGGGCATTTTATGATGAGGTATGCTCAGTATATCTGACCCTCTGCAAATAAAATCCCTTTAGAGTCCAACATTAGGAATGGCAGGTCCATCATGCAGACAAACAGCTTCCATGTAAAATTTTGGAGGAGTAAATCCCCCTTTGTGTCATTCCAAGGTATTTCTGTGGGATTTTCTTTTTTAAAAAAAAACGTTCAACTTATACAGATGAATAAAAGTTACTTCTAAGAGAAGACTCAGGGCCCATTTATAGCAATGCCTTCCGCTATGTCACTTCATTCATATACACTGTGACAGATTTGCTGTCGCTGGATTTTGTTTCCTTCTTGAATTTCATTTCCTTCTTGAATTTCACTGGTGTAATTCCAACGGTCAAACTGCATCTTCCAAGGAGTCAAAGCCACTGCTTCGGAAGGGATGGAAAAGATGCCTCACAGGCTGGCTAGTACTAAAAATACCAGCAGGAACAGAGAAGTACAGGCTCACCACGAAAATCTGTTTCCCTGCCTGGCAAGTCAACCGGAATCCATGGAATATTTGCCATACGAGGTCGAGAGCACAAGTTAACACAAGCACAACTTCAACCTGTCTTCTAAAGAAAGCTGTTAGAGGATCAGAGGATGTTACGAGCGAACAACCGAAAACACACACTTGTCCAAAGAGCCACTTACTCCTGGCATACTATTGGTACTGCTTTAAATTAAAAAATAATAGTTACATGAAGGTGCTTCAGTCTTCTTTGTATGTTTTGTGATACATAAATCACCTCTGGGAAAAAACAGTAAGAGGAACGGAGGAGAGGATACCAGCTCAGCTAACTGAGGGTTTGGCAAACTGGAACTTAGTGCCCTTAGAACTGAATAAAAATGTGCACCCCAAAGAAGCTGAGCTGAGTGACACCTGGGCAGGTGCTCCAGGGTACAACCACATTCAGCAACTATCACCACAAGCTTTGTGTGAGGGTGTGCAAGACCAGGTTCAGCTGGTTTTACAAAAATATCGTCAGTCTGTTGGTAACAGACAACTGCAGGAACTCAGTGCTGCCCACTACAGACTCCTCAGATTAGCACTTCTTAAAAATTAATAAAATGGTTTATTTTATATATACATATGTTCCAAAAAATTTATACAGTTAAAATATCAAATTAGTGATCTGGTAACAATACTGTTCAAAATAATCTCTTTTGTATGAACATTAAAATACACGTTTTTAAAAGCGTTTCCTTTTAGTGCTTCCAAAGCACAGCGTGTGCCAAGGCCACCTGAAGAATCTCCGTCCTCCTCACAGGATGAAAGAGAACTGAAGTCGGGGACCTGGGAAGCCTCAGGTGCACTTTCATAATGTCTGCAGACAAAACAGAAGAGAGTCTGAGGTAGATTGTTTAGTGACCATCGGGTGGTAACAGTCACAGGGCTGTCTTTAGCTTTCATTAACACAATAGCAGTTTCTTTACTCTCAATCTACACTGAATCTCAAGTTTAAAGGCATGGCTAGCAGTTCTTGGGAACAAGACCCTTGTCTCTGTGGTGGCAACATGCAATTTTTACCAGTGCAGGTGTTTCTGGGAGGGTTTTTTTGGGAACACACGGGCTCTCTCCACGATGCAGACAGTGTGTGCATTTGACAGTGCCCCATTTTAGTGCAACCTGCTGCCTACAGCACGTAAATGTCTAATGACAGCGTTCAAATGAGTAAATTCTCATCACCTGCAGGAGGGGCAGCAATGGTTATTTTCTTCCGCCTGTTGAGCAAACAGCACCCTCCACAGGAAAAAGCCACACCTTTCATAGCAAATCCTTAAGGTTATAGCCCAGCTTCTGCCGAATCAGGTTCTTAAAGTTAAAGCTCCACTGCTTCTTCTCAGACTGTGACAGTAAAATCACTTGACTGCCAAGATGGTGAGGGCAGCAGCTACATCCTCTTCCACTCTTCTGTGGCACAGCAAACTCATTCCTGGTCCGCATTCGTCTGGCTGGTACATTATTATCTACTGTTGACATGATTAACTCTGTTGGGTGGGCTGGTGAAATCTAGTTCCTCTAGTATTCTCTCTAAGTGTTGTATTAAGACTCGTTTTTTAAACCTACAGAAGAGAGGGAGAGTAATTTAAGTTTTTTTTCTGCCAAAAATACAGTTGAACAACTTAAAGACTATTCAGCCATGACAAATCATAATACCAGAGGCTCTCTGTTTCCAGTACGAAGGAGCTTTCTTTCATTTCTAGCATTAGAATGGCTAGAAAATTTAATTTAATACAGTCACCCTTCCCCAACCCACCCAAATTTTTGGCTGGTCTTCAGTATCAACCCATTTCTGTAATTCACATTTCAATTTTAAGTAAACACTATTTACTCCACAAAAACATAATGGTACTTTCACCACTAAAACAACTCTAATAATTGAAATATGTCAAAACAGAAAATAGAAAATAACAGTACTGGAAAAGTTTATGATTTACTACCAAGACCTAAATTAATATTTCATTTATGACCCTGAGTCACTTATATCTATACAAACCTTGCTGCTTCCTTGATAGCAAATTCAATGAAATACTTCTGAATTTCCACAGGTCCTTGCACCTCCTCCAGAAGAGAGAATATTTTTTCATAATCTAAAAAGAGATAAAAATCCAAACCACGTATTAAAAATCAATCTTGTAAATGCAGTTTTACTGAAGCTTAACAGCCAAAAGGAAAACTAAAGCCAAGTTTCACGTGTCTGTGTATGATAAAACACATAAGGCAGAAAAACTCCCACACAAGCTTTATGCAGAGAACACAGGTGATAAGAGTGATGTGAAGCGATACTGAAGATCGGGTAATTCAAATGTGGCACCAAAGAATAGGGTTTTCTTTGAGAGCAGCAGCTAGGAACATTTATCCTCAGAAAATGGAGGCTAGGTAGAGAAGCCTCCCATCTCCATGACCACAGTGCCAGCATTAGCAGTTACCATGCACAGGGCCACCAAGCCCTGATTTGGCCCAGAGCCATTGTTTCTGCAAGCAGAGGTCAGGATTAGTTCTCTAGAAGGACAAATAATCAATCCTTAGTGTGAGCACAACATCACTATCTCACTGGTACAAGATAAGTATGTCCATTGCAAAAGAATAAACTGGACACATTAAATTAAAAAACAAATTAAATAACTGTATTCTTTCACCATTTCCACATCTGAACCCAGTGTAGAGGCATTTATGGTGCTGTGACCAAGAGCCTGCTCAGGGCAATGCAGCAGGCACAGAGAGGATAAATGGTCAGAACTGTGAACAGATGTACATAGTTAACCCACACCCACTACTATTTAGCTTCTTTCTTTGATGAACTGCCGGAACTCTGCATCAAGACAGGTGACTCACATCGAACACAGCACTGTTTTACTCTACACCACCATTTACCAGACATGAATTTGGCATAAAATTACATGAGCCCACTTTGCAAAACAGAAAGCAAAGACATCGCCAAGGAGGAAGTTTTAAAACTGCTTAAAAATAAATTACAGATGCAGTGTAAAAAAGGCTTCATGTCCCAACAGCCTCAGTGTGCCACAAGCAACACAGGATGAGAAAAACAGAAGAGCTAAGAACACTCCATTATACTAATTACTGGCACTTGAGAATGTATTAGAAAAATATCCAGTAGTTTAATTTGTAGAAATGAGTCACTCAGACACAGACCACATTAGGGACAGCTGCCATTTAATAGAAATTGGAAAAATAAAGTTACTATGGCAAATCCTACAGCACAGACATTAGCTGGAGTTTCAGGTTAGTGTTTTGGTTTTGATCCTGTGTAAAAGTACAGCCAAAACTTGTAATAAAAGCTGAGGTTGCAAGATACTTTTCCCCACAATATTTTAGGTTTTCAGGGGTTTCCCAATCTTACGGGAAAACAGAAAAAAGTCACTTTCAGTCTCTCTAAGTCTTGAAGAGTCTGCAATAGTGTTCCATCACTATTTACAGTCTCACAAAATAAAAAAACTTCACTTTGCTATTAACTGTTAATATTCCTTTTCACACACATTCCAAGATGCTTCCTTACATGAGATATGCCTTTGTTCTGACAGACACAGAGCAACAAGTACACTACAGATACAGAAGAAGCAGGTAAGTGTAAGGCAGTCTTTAGATCACTGATAACAAACACAAAATCCCTAAGGGTGCTTTCACAGGGCACCTCTTATACCAGTTAAGGTGTCTTTGAGGGCACTCAGGGTGGCTTGGCATGCAAACTCTCAAGCACAAATCTAAACTTCAACTCACCTGCCCAGCATTTCTTCCTTTTCTTTGCCCCACCACTGCTTACATGAGAGCAACCAGAAGTTACTCAAAATCTAGAGCTAAGTATATTTTGAAAACAGTTCCTTACTTCAAGGAATAAGTCTTCTCTCGAATACCACGTATAATATACTGATAAAATAAATAAACCCAAACAACTTACTTCTTCCAGGTTTGCGAACCTCTTTCATCACTTTAATTTTAATGTCAGCATTGTTTCCCTCCAGCATGGTAGGTGTTATTTTAAAGGAATTTGGCACAGATTCAGACGTAGATTCCATGGCCCGTTTTTGGTCATCTCCACTCACGCTGTAATTTAGAGGCCCTCGAACAAGTGCGTTGGTACCAGGTTTATGGTCCAACCCATCTTCACTCAAGCAATTAAATTCAACAGGTAGAGAGTCTAAGTCATTGGGTAGCATTTCATCCTCTCCCACAGCAGCTGGAACAGCAGGAGCCATTTGCACAGATAAGCCATCAATTTGTTTTTCCAGTGACTGACAGTTTTCTGATTTTTTCTCTCCGTTTCCATCTTGGACAACGCTGTTATTGGCATCTACAAATGAAGAACACATATCTTACTAATGTATAAATGAAATATCAAAAAACCCAAAAAAGAAATAGCTCGGTATCCTTTTTGTTTGAAGTGATGTGCAGCAATTTGACAGGGTTATTCAACATTGGATGTGATCAAGGGAATATGTCCCTTTGAGCTGTTATCATCTTGTATCACTATCACCAAGTCACCATTTTCTGTATTCCTGTTTCAATGTTATGATTCCTAAGTAAACCAATATTCTTCTTCTCTCCCTCAAATCCAGCTAATCACCAAGTCTTCTTCTGACTTCATTTGTGGCAGCAGGTGGGTATGAAAATTAGTATTTTTGGGAAATGAACACAACCATATTTTAACTTTCCTTCTCCACAGAATTACATGAAGGAGAACTAAAAGCTGAGCTGAGGTACGTTCTACCTCCAGATTGTTTTTTTAATTTCAGATTTCATTAGCTCTAGCAGCAGCCTGTTTATCTGGGCCAACAAAAGAAACTCATTCCTACGTAACACTGAAGCACATGTTGAAAGATCCTTTTCTCTTCCTACCACACAAGCTGCTGCACTACAGCTAATATACCTTTATTTCCTGGCACACCTTTGAGGTTTAGGTACGAGGGGGATCCAGGAGCAGCTGGTGGCCCCTTCCCACCCACATGGTTGGTGACCACGGGCGGTGACTGTGGCCGTCTCAGCAGTGGGGACATGCTCCTCCTCCTCTTCAGTGACGCCGGAGTGTTGGGCTCTCCAGGACGCTTGATCTTGTTCTGAGGCCCAGCAACAAATTCATCGGCTTCGTCGATCATCATACCCTGAAAAAAAGAATAGTAATTTTAAGTCACAGCACAGGATAGGATCTGTTTCATCAATTCACTGATGAATTGAGTCCCTCTGTGCTCAAATTCAAGTGGCTTTCAAAACACTTGACAGCTCTCAGAACAGAGATACTCCATGTAACCAGAGACAGCCCAGCGCCACTCTGTAAACCAACACTATTGGTACATGTTTCTCCAGGACCATGTAGAAGACATCCCTCCTTTCCACACATGATGAAAGGCTGAACAGTTCAGCAATATATTGTCATTGCGGGGGAGAAATTCTACCCCCACATTTTTTCAAGCCATGTCAAATATAAAGACACAGCAGACAGCACGGCCCCTCCTACCTTCTTATCCTGTTTAAATGGATTGCCAAACGTATGGAGTCTTTTTGGTTGATCTGGGTCAATTTCCCGAAGAGGTGAAGGCATCATTTTCAGGTATTCCTGGTAATTTCCCATCTGAGCAACAGGAACACTGTGAAGGCAGTCTGCAACAGAACAAGAGCTCTTCATTTAGTCTACCTTAAAAATAAGGCAATGCAAACTTTCACACCCTTCAACTGCCAGTGTTCGCATTTAAGAACTAGAAATTACTATTTCTTTTCATTACAGAGGAAGAGCTGAAGACTACAAGTGTAGAAGTAAGGCTGGCAAGAGCTGAGCTTAACTGGTAGAAGAAGAAGGAAAAATAAGCAAGTTTGATCTCTATGCTGACAACTGTATCCTTAGACCACCAGCAAAGTGAGACCCTCTCTGCTCTAAGCCCCCATTGCTATGCAGAACATGTTTACTGAACCTTGGGTGAATGGGAAAGCTCTCCCATGAAACTTGTTTTTAAAATTCAGAGCAAGCATGACATCTTGCATGACAGAAGGCAAAAATTTCCTTCCTTCCCCTTCAGAGTCAGGCAAAGGACATTGTCTGACTCAGCAAGAGACGCAATGGCCACCTCTGCTCCCACAGCAAAGACAAAAACCAATACTTATGGAATTAAAAAAAAAAAAAGCTGTGCTCTTTCCAACCTATTAATCAAGAACTGTAACTCCTTACCTTCATCCTGCCCCAAGATAAGCCTGTGTGTTTTGAGAAGATTGGTTCTCATTCTGGTTAGCTGGTCTAGAAGACTGCGACGAGGAATATCATATGCATTTCTGAATGCCTGTGGCTTCAAATCCTAGTTTTGTAACAAAACAAGCAACTTTCAGTCAACCCATTAGTTCTCATGCATAGAGAAAATCCATTAGGAACTGTAATAGTGTGAACTACTAAAAAATATCTTTAAGTAACTTCAGAGCTGCATAACAGGATAGAGCAAGCTCAGTGGCTGTCTTTTCAACAAGACCTTATTCAGTATTAGTTCGAAATTTCAGCTCCATTAAGACTAAGTACATTAATTCCTGGATGAACAACACTAGCTGTCTTTTGCAAAGACTGGCACTTAGAACACAGTAATCTTTGTTTACTAGCATGGGATTTTCAGACAGTGTCGCAAAACCAAGTGCAAAAATTGCATTTGCTCGTCTCCCTATTTATGTTTACGCTGCACTTTTCACAGTTCAGGAAAGTACTTCCTTCTACATCAAGTCCACAAAAGTTACCCATTTAAAACAGATAAGATTAACTGCTTAGTTGTGCAAGATCACTGTGCTGTTTACCTTGTTTAAAAGTCCTATGTGGAAGCCAGCAAATTCTTTAACATTCATTTCCGCCAGTCTCAGTGGAGATTCCCCAGTGATCCCTTGCAGCAGTTGCTTAAAGTCCCTACTGTGTACCAAGGAGAGGCCACTGGAGTGATTTTTCACTTTTATTCCAATTTCTTGTGGAACTTTCTTACCCACTGAACCTATTATCCGTTCCGATTCTATTTTTGTCTAAAATGGAATCACACCATGAGTTAAAGAATCAGCAGGCATTGCACATTTCCAGTACAAAACACACAGTACATTAGCAGAATACAACTATAAATTTAGTTCCCAACTACCTACCCAGGGATATACTGGATTACATAGATTAGATCTCAAGCATAAAGAAATCCTAACGTGCTAGCTTTTGGAAAAATATTTAGCCAGTGTATCTAAATTTATATGCCAGTAGGAGGTCTGTGAAAATCCCTGCTTTTGCTGCAAGACTGTGACTCTTTTGTCTCTGAAGAATCATCTTTAAAGGGAAAGAAAACACATAATGGAATGCAGGATGCCTTAAGTTACGGTAAAGTTGCATCTAAAACAACAGTATTGTTCAAGTACAGTAACAAAATTGCAGGGGTTTTTTTAACCAACCTATGTACTAAGGGTTGCTCTGTATGTTTGCAACAACGTAAGAGAGAAAAGTTGTAAAAGAAATCTGCTTTATGAGTAAGCTTCTAAAAACATATCACTTCCCCAACGGGCACAGATTTCTTATTAGAGCTATAGAGAATTTTACTGTATTAAGCTCTAGCTGTATTCAAAGTAAGATTATTTTTTTCACCCACTTGCAATACCTCCAGAAAAAAACCCCAACCAACCAAAACCCCCAAACCCACGGTGATTGCAACCCACTTCCCCCAGATCTCCTCCTCTGCACCGTTTGCTTCATTATCTGTGGGAAACTCTGAATTTAAGGACAGCAGGAGCACAGCAGAAGTCTGGAATTGCCTGTCCCTATACAGGAGCTTATAATGCATTCAACATATTCAAACTGTTCCATGTGCTGAGATTGCCTGTGAAAGCCACAGCAGCCATTTCGGGTCATTCCAACTCCCCAGTACAGATAAATAATATGAATTTGCATATCATTAAGTTATCAAAATACCACAGGAAGTTTTATGTCTAGTAGATGCTCAGTCATTCAGAGGCTTTGGGATATATTTTTGTGCATTCTTTAAGGCGGAGGATTTTTTCTTTGTAATTTTAAAGGCTGCACAGGTTCCCCACTGACTTCTAGACACTAGAATACTGTTTTAAGAGCCCCTCGTGTTAAGGAAGAAGGGCTTCCAGGCAGTTACACCTGGAATGGCAGTCTTGACAAAGATAAAAAGACTATTTCCCACCAGGTCACACTTTAAACATAGAATGGATTTGACCTGATGGAAACAGGAAGCACAGATATAAAGCCTGAACTACGATTTTTTTCTCCATGGACAAGAACATACTATTTTTTTGGAAAATGCACGCTGCCAAGGAACACATGGAAATAAACACGAGGCTCAGAGCAAGCCTCTGACTTCAGCTGTGAAGAACGGCAACAGCAGCCACAAATCCAATTAATGATTTTTTTTTTTTCCCCCGAAGTTTAAAGTCTAGCAGATACTTCAGGTATAGCTGAGCAGGTCTCCTTTGCACTCCCCTCCACCGCTTACAGAAGGCACAATCACTGGCTACAGAACCACACTGGATTCATCTGTATTTTCAGTGGAAATGCTCACCAGTCTTCAATTACAATATATGCTGCACACCCATATGAACTCCCACAGGGATTAGCTGCTTTATAATGAGATTACCACAAACTAAATTATCAACGCACTTCTAATTGCAAAGGTTTTATCAATACTACCTGTTGGCTGAGTTTTTTAAGGTAAGAGATAACACTGTAACTAAGTCCACAATCTAAATTATCTGATATCAGATTTGGAGCTCCCATCATCCTTAGGGCTTTCTTTAATGGCTATAAGGAAAACAAAATACACAATAGTAAGAGAATAAGTATTTAAAAAAGAAATTTATAAGCTCAATTATAGGAAGCTAAGGCACATAGATTAGTGCTCTAGCTTTTCCACTTTTGGCCACTAAAATTCAAGTCTATTCAGATAACATGTGACATGAGTTTGGTGTCTAACTAGCTCACAATGGACATTATGCCACATCACCATGACACCACACACCGTGGTGCCGCTGGCAATTTCCACTCAAAGGCTCAGGTCCAGAATAGCCGGGATGATGCAAGTCCATATTGAGGTGCATTGTCCAAGCTACATGTAAAAGGTGACACGGTGCCTCCCCCCACCCCTTATCTGGCCCAGCTTCCCAAGTTCTAGCACTTCACCCACATTAACAAACAAACTAATCTGCATTTTCCTCATCGCGTTACAAAAATAATGCCAAATTTGGTTTCTCTGAAAGTACTTTTGATCAGAGCTCATTTAATATTTAATGAACAGGAAACACATTTAAAATCTTAACATAATTACTATTACTCGATATTTCTACAAATTAATTTATTTCTCTAAAAATGTTTGACCTAATCTACATACCTCCGCAAAGCAAAATGTTTACTACCTAAAATGTCATCATAATGACGTAAAAAAAGTTTACTAGGAAGAGGTATGATGCACAGGACTCTGGTCACATCAGCCATTATACCCGGGAGGATGAAATGAGAAGAGGAACATACCAGTAAGTAGTAAGGAGGCATTGTTTTTAAGTAGTTGTCAAAAGCCTGTCGCCACTTCAGATTTGGCTTAAGTTTGTGAACCTTAAACAAGTCATCTGCAACAAGGAAAACAACAAAAGAAGGTGTCATTTATACAGTCCCAGACAATAAGCTTTCTCCAAAATTGAACGTGCCAGGTTTCCCCCCCTTTTTTTCTCCCTCCACCCATCTCCCAGTGGGGCTTTCCCACAAAAACTGCTCTTAACCACAGGTGTGAAGGATTGGGAATCCCCATCCTAGCTGCAGTAGGCAGTCCAAAGCAAGTCCCCATTATAAGCAAACTTACAAGGTACATCAGACTTAAACACTGCACGCAACCATCAGAATGGAAGGTGCAACAGATCCACCTGTTAAGATTTTCACCTTCCCTGCCTCTCTCTTGCATCAAAGGAGTCCCTGTATCTGAGTAAACCAAACAACATTAATTTGGTTCAGTTTTCATTGTCAGACCAGCTTTCTTCTGTTCAACCTGTATGATGAATTTTGGTCTCTGGTAAAGATATTGTTTGGCATCAAAGGGAAAGGGGGGAAGCAGGGGGGAATCAAATCAGGGAATCCCTCTGGCCAGCTTTGCTGGACTCCACTGCCAACAGCAGCAGCTGTGCCCTGGCAGAGAAGGGGTCTCCTCCAGCCACACCACCTGCCTCATGCCAGGGCAGCAAAGTCTCCCAGAGCATAGACAAGAGACAACAATTACCTACAGAAACTGCTGCCCTTTACAAGAGGGGCAATCGGACGCTTATTTCCTCTGGATACTGTTTTAGAAACACCTTGCTCACACTAGAGGTGTGCATGTTGCCATTTAGGAATCACTGACCACCTATTTGCTGTGCACAACATGAACTGCAACAGTGATCTCTAAAAATCAAAACCAAACACAGTATCCTGCAATTTATCATTTGAAATTACGAATTATCAATTGAAATAAAGGGTTTTTTTAGTAGGGTGGCAAATGAGGCCAATGGAAGGATATGCAGGACTGGAGAAAAGGATGTCCAAAAATTAACTGGGGAGACAGAGATGCACAGAAAAGAGTGTGCAAAAGACAGATGCAGCAAGGGAATTGTTTTCTCCAGACTGAGCTTTTGGAAAGATGTATTTGTAGAAGACGATTTGACTGGCACAGTATTCTGCACAAATCAAACAGATAGTACAGTACTATTTCCCAAGTTCTCACAGTCAAACCACACTGCATTTACAGGTATTTTCCAATCTAAATGAATTCTGGATCACATATAAAAACCACACTACAGATGCTATTTGTCCTTCCCTGACCTGAAGGAAGTGGGGTGGAGTTTGAGAGGACAACTCAGAATTCCATTTAAGATCTCAATATACCACAAGCTTAGAACTATTACCCAAAAGAGCCTGTGATCACGACATATGGCAAATATAAAATAATATCCATTCTTATCTAACAAGCCTATTACCTTTTTGCAGTAAAATGAAAATTAAACTATACCCCTCTCCCAAAATTCAAAATGAAAGAAAAATTAAAATGTAAAATGATCAGTATTACAGTAGGTCCCAATATTTTATAGTCTGAGTTGATAGTGAGTACAGCTCGAACCTTAACCCCTTTATCAGCACTTTATTACTGTCACACTTCCTGCTCTGTGGGGTTGTACAGGCACCATCCTCATGCTCAGCTGTACTCCCAGACATTAAACAAACACATCAAACCTCCCTGATCTCTGCTACCCAAGGAGGAAGTTCTCCAATCTATGTAGAGCTTCAGTGAAGATTTGTCTATTTAAAATTAGTCTCCCCACAGCAGGAACTCCTACCCTGCGAAGGGTGACAATCATGGTGGTAAACATAGCCGCAAGTTTCATTTATACAAATAAGCAAACTAACAATAACCCAGTTAACTATGTCTTTTGCAGAAGAAAAGGTATAAAGTATTGAAAAAATCCTTACATAACTTGGTTTTATTCCAACGTAGTAATTTGCAGATACTACTTTCTGTATAGTCCACTTAATGCAGACTTTTTTACTTCTGAACTCAGAGGGAGCTGAAAGCACTGGATAATCAGGAAAAGGGTATTAAAAACCACTAGGGAAGGGGCCACAAGCTGCAACAACTCAAGAGATCAGGCAAAATCACAGACAGACCAGCAGACTGAAAACTATGTTGCAAAGCCTTTACCCACTTCAGATTAATGTACAAAACAACTGAATTGTGACAAATAGGACAGCAATACAGACCTTTAACACCCAGCACTACAGAAGGGGACTGCATGCACCTTTCAGATCAGTGAACAGTTAAAAAAAAAAAATAGCATGAAAGGGAGAAGAGTCAGCAGGTAATTTCAGTAGTTCAGCTGGAGTCCAAATTAAAAGAACAGTTCATGCACAATATAACTGAAAGTAAAACTCGACACTATTTTTTTTTTAAAATCACCACTCACGTTGAATTTCACCTGAACAAGTACACCACCATACCCTGTTGACTCCTGTGATTCTCCTGATTACGCACTAATAGATACACTCCTCTGCTCTAAGCAGCACAGACTCAGGATTTTACATTCACAGAAAGCAGGATCCTTCCCTGCAATCCATCTAGCCAAAAATAAGGCACTGCAACGGAAAACAGCATTCAACATCAAGAAAGGTATTGTGGCACTCTTTCTCCCCTGATACAAAATGTTCAGCTCTCCCTCCCAGCACCACAGCGTGCTGCGTTCACACTGCTGAGAAACACAGCCCTCCCCTTCCAAAATATAAAATCATTCCTTGCAGGTTCTCTCACAGAGCCTGTAAAAGCATCAAAGGAAACTGCCCATGCTGCAGCCCTTCACGGGCAGACATTTTCTAAAAGCTCATCCTCCTGCATATTTAGACCCACAGAGAAAGGGTATTAACCATCTTCTGATGGTATTTCATAATGGCTGTTTCACTGCTGCTTCTGCAGGCACTCCCAAAGAGCAGTCACTCCTATTGCCCAGCAGTGCCTGCCCTCCCACCAATGCAGCTAAAAGCAGCCAAGGAAACATCATAGGCAAGCCAGAAGCATTTAGAAATATACCTCATCTTTGCTTAGCTCTCCCTCAAACCCCTCCTTCAACTTTCTACTTTATGAACTTGGCTGTACAATTAAGCAGAACAATACCTGAAGTACAACAGCTTTGCTCGTACCAATTATAGGCAACAATCCTCCAAGAGGAATTTCTATAATCTGTGGGCCAAGCGCTCAGCATCAAAGCACATCAGCACCTCTCTGTCAGGAGTTCTGCCTTCAGCAGCTGCCTTACACTGCACAAAGAACTGCACCCCACCTCCTCAGGCCTGGGGGCAAACCACCACCAAACTACTCGTGACTCCTCTCCAGCCTTAGGACAGCACAAGGGAGCTGCTCAGCTGCAGCAGCACATCCCACATGGTCTGTCACTGTTGGGGATGGACCAGAGACCAGCATTTCTGTGAGACAACCAATTGCATGTAGTGCATGAGTCAGGTTAACACATGACTCTGCAGCTTCAGTTTTATATCAATTCCCATTAATTGGATCCTTTCCTTACAAAGCTTCAGTTTCTAAAAGCAGTCCCTGTGAGTTAAAAGCCAGGAGAAGCAACAGCATTCCCAAACCCACTCTTGCGGAAACCAAGACATAAAATCACCAAAGCTTGTTTCACTCTGCTCAAGTATCACCTGTAAGCTTCTTCGTCCCCACCTACCTTACCCGTCTTCTAGGGCCTTCTCTTAAATTATTTTTCCAAAAACAGAACTAAAACTTTCCATGCTCAAGAATGCAGGAGGAAAAACACAAAGAAAAAAATTCTTAAGCATTCTTACTATCTATCTCTGTTTATAAGGTTGAACACACATGAGTCACTTGGCAGTATAAATATACAGCTGTAAAGTGGTTCTGTCTTTGATAGAGTCAGAGAAGGAACAGAGAGAGAGCATCCACAGTAGTACCCCAAACTAAGACCCAGTTCTCCAACACAACATTCTACCAGTAGGGCAGGAGCCACTAGAAACACACTAATATGTCAGTATGGGTTGTAGTGGCTGAATGCAGCAGACTTCTCCTGGTCTTGGGAGTTCTGACGTTCTCTTTTTAATCTGGATGACAGTAATGAAAACTTGGTTTTACGCACTCAGATCAGTCCTCTGCTGAACCATCAGTATCCATTGTTGGTATGTATTGAGACAGACACAGGGGGAGTGTGTCTGAAACAACAGAAACAACCCCTACCTATCTACAGAGACAAACCCAGAGTCAGTATTGTTAAAAACATCTACAAACAATTTACCAGTTATGCTCTTATCTCACTCATTTTCTGTACTGTTAAGTAGAAAAGGGCCCAAATCTGCTTTTGTGTTGCATGTATATTCCACAGAACTTAATTCTACCATGCCTTAGAGACCAAGGATAAACAAAGTCCTAAAAGGAGACCTGAAGGTAACACTGTGTGTACGTGTTTGTGTTAACAATATGGAATGCACAGATTTGTGCTCTGAAGAAAACATCCGCTTTACAACTCAGGCAATGCAGAAGCTCTGCATTTTCCTTTAAACAGCCTTCAGAAACTTAAGATGTGGGATTACCAGGTGAGTAAACTGCAAAATAGCTCTACACACACTGAAAAGTGCTTTTCTCCAAAGAGCAGGAAAAGCTTTACACCCCTGCAAAAAAGGCAGGGGAAAGACAAGAGCTGGCAGGGAAGACACAGCAGAACTGCAAATGTCAACATCAAAATGAGCAGAGAAATTAATTTAGGATCAGTGATGGCTTTTCAGCTAGTGGATCTGCTGCAGTATTTCAGGAGCCACAAATTCACAGAAACTCCCATTTAGTTCAGAAGTATCGTTGCATACTTTGAGGCAATTATCAGGCTACACAGATAACTATAAAAGACACATTATCGGCATGCACAAATTTCTTTTTTTTTTTTGTTATGACCAGGATTATGAAAAAACATTCCTGAATTGTGTTCTGGGGTTTTTTTCCTAGAAATGAATGGAAAAAATCCTGTGTAAGACAGTAAGACTCAATGTTCATTCTCTTGATCACTGTTATTCTGCATCACTCAATACACGCACAAAAATTGGAACAAAAAAGCCTTAGAGCATCTGCAACTAAAAGGGCTGGTGGCACCTGGAAACTCCTCTCTGCCACACCTTTATGCCACATCCCTAATAGCCACAATTACTGTGGCAGTTACTCACACAACACCTTTTCATACCGTCTTTCCTCAGAGAGTAATTTCATTGTGGGAGTGAAAAAAAAAAAACAAACCCTGGTCCTTAGGGCAGGGAAGGAAATGCAGACTGTTTCCTGCTCAATTCCTTCTTAGTGCTCTAAACTGCATTAGGGAATTCCCTCTTCCCAACACCCGTGGCAAACACTGCATCTGATCTTCCAGTAAAAAAATAAGCTGCTACAAGAGCAACTGTAAAACCTGGATACACCACACCCTAAATGAGGGAAAAGAATGGAGGTTGAAGCTTACTCCAGGTTAAGGAAGAGGCTACGTGTCTAGGAGGTGAACAGCATCAAACATGCACTGGAAGCAGGTAGCTCTCCTCCTCTGCTGGAGAGAAAAAAAGGGAGAGGGGGTATGAAAATCCTCTCCTCCCAAATTAGGTTAAAAGAGTTTGCAACATTCTCTACTCTCTGATCTCCATTATTTTATAACGTCTCAAACTAAGGCAGAACACCAACCATTACTGTTTTGCTTTTACTCTGAAGCAGCTGCACTGGCAGTCCAAGGCAAATTTGTTACCTACCCAACAATGGAAGTAACACAGGGTAGTTGTAAGGCATCACAAAGAGGTTTACACAGGTTAAAGTAGTGCTTGCTTTTAAATACCCAAATGGGTGGCCAAGTTCGCTGTATTTTCCACTGCTGCTCACAAATACCTGACAAGGAATAAGAGAGAGCACAGTATTAGAAGAACATGAAGAATATTAAGCACGGGGCATTTAAAAATTCAAATCAATGCAAATCCAAGTGTATTAAGACAGTAAATTACCAAGAACAGCCAAGTCTGAGGTTGGACACATCAGGGTGAGGGTGCACTTACACTCCTCAGTCACAAAACTGAGGCATGCAAGGTTTAGTGCACCCCCAATCAGTGTGGAAATGCTCTTCAGAGAGTCATCTTTACTGCTTTAGTGAAACTACTGTGAAATGATACCCTGAAGAGTTTTTGGTATTATTTAAAATAAGTTAGGGGACATCTGTTGAAGGTATGTTAAGAGAACAAGCTATTTGAAATTAGTCTTCTGTCTCACAAAACAGCATAATTAATAAAATTAACAATGCTGATAAAATCTAAGCATAGAAATTAAGCAAAACAAATAAACATCAGAGAAATGTCTTGATCATGCCCAATGCCAACAATTTTAAGATTGACTTTATTTTTTTAAGTGCACATATATGAGGGTATTAACCCTGAAAAGCAATACATATAAACAAGTCTTTCAAAAGGATAAAGATGGCACATATTCTTAACTGAGACAGGCAAAATAACCCACATCTAATGCAAAAATAGTTTTCCTAGAAAAAAATAAACCTTGCAGTAAATAGCAAGTATTTTTCCTGGGTTTTCAGGGCATAAGGATCTGGGTTTGTTACATGGTTTCTATGACAATGAGCCTATTTCTCTAATCTGTGGGGGTCTGGTGTGTAGCCTGGAGAAGAAAAGCGGTTTTTGAAAACCAGGAGAGTAATTTTAGAAACTCAGGCAAATAAGGTACCTAGGAATGTTTAAAGGACGTTTTTTAAATTAGTTTATTAAAAGTAACTTGAATTTTTCTTCTGAACATGCGCGTTATATTTTCAGTTAAATTGTAGTATTTATTAGGGAAACAAAAACAGAGACAACTCTAAACCCATCTTTCCAGCTAAAATATTGTACTAAAACTTCTGCTGTACACATTAAGCTATTATTTACAAGAACACCACTGAGAAGGGAGTTACAAGCCGTATTTTATAGACAATGCAGAAACTTAGAAAAAAATTACAAAAGGAGCATGTAACAAAGGATTTAACAACAGAACTTTGACCTCTCCAAGGTCAAACCAGTCAACAGGATCAACAGCTTCCATTCAATTCCAATCAGCAGCTTCAACCATCTAGTGAAAATTATTTGCAGCTGTTGATGAGGTAACATGATGGAAGCCAGTGCTTGGTTTTCCCTATAAGCAAATGAAAGCCTACAGAGAATTTCAATTTAGCCAAAAATGGAACCTGGGGGACACATTTCTTAGCAAAATGAGATGGACCTAGAAAGTGAATTAAATGAGATTACAAAGCCTGTGGAGGGAACATTGATTCTGACTCCTGGTAATTCTCTTAGAAAGGAGGTAAGTGAAACCTTGACATGTTTCTTCTCATCAGCTGCAGGGTTTGCAACCAGACCCCAATTCTCCAGGTTTACGATGACTGAAGTACCTCAGATCACCCACTGCATTTCTAGAATCAAATAAAGGGCAAGTACCTGCCAGCAGGTATGGGGAGACTTTCGTTCCAAGATGTACTGGGTGAGGGGAGAAGGCTCAAGCTCATACTTGTCAAAAGGAAGTTTGTCTATTACCATGGGCTCACAATCCACACAGGAGAACCTCACCACGGGGTGAGCTGTGCGTGGAGGCTGAAAAGAAAGGAGAGAAGTGTATCAACTATCATTTTACCATCCTGTATGGCTAAAACTCTCAAGTTTCCACAATTTTCTTTAAAAGAGAATAGAATACAAGCTCCCACAATAGAATAACTAAATATTTCTCTAACTGAAAAAAAAAAAAAAAAACCCTCACACACTGAATCACTCTTCCCACTAAAAGAAAAACATGGTTAATATTCCACTATTTATCTTGATATTTAAAAGCCTTCATGTCAATCAAGCTATAATAACTTCAACTCTGCTTCCCAGTTTGATGTTCATAGAATTACAGATGTGAAACTCCACTCCATTCACAAGGGATAGATATCTCAAGATATTCCCTATAAATCTGACTACTTTTTTTCCTCTTGAATCAGGAGGCAAGGGGAGGGGGAATGGACAGAGAGTACCCTGAGCATTTAGAAAGTGCAGGAACAAGACATGCCTAACAAAAGAGAGATGCTTAGAAAGACTAGCAAGGCATGTCAAATGTATGATCATTTCATTAGGAAAAGGAGAAATGAATACTGTTTTCTCCTCATTTTCTGAAGGGAGTAGCTCTTCTATTTCAGTTTTAATTCTTCCTGCTAGTGAAAGAAGAATCCACACGTGCAGTAATACTAAGCAGAGAAAACATGGTTGATCTTATTTCAAAAACAAATACTCCTTTTTCCACGTAAGTGAATTTCATAAAGCTTTGATTAAAATTTAATACGCTCACTATGATTTGTGGTACGTGAAGTAACTTACAGCTAAATTTTATAACCTTTAAAAACCATTCACCAAATTAACCAATCACATACATTCCAGATGCAAGAACCATCACAGGTTACAGTATCCTCACTAGATCACACCATTTTGTGCTAAAACCAGTTTTAACCTTTTAACGCAAAGTCACATCATATGAGTAAACAGAGAAAGTAAAAACTACTGCAGTATCCATTTTCAGCCTGTTCAATTACTAGTGTAAAATCCTTTTTTCAGTTCTTGTTTTACTTACCAGTGTTGGTGAATTCTGATCAGGCCAAAAAGATTCTGGGATTGGCCAATGCCCCACAGGAACCCCCGTTTTAGGGTTGGGCCGTACATAAATGAGTTTATGACAACTATGCCACGGCTGAGAAGCAAATGAATTGATGGGCCTGGATGAATCAACAAGTCCATCTAAAATTTAAAGAAAGCAAAATAACAAACAGAAGGAAAATGAAAAGCTACATGCACGCATTTGTCTGCTAGCAAAATTTCTGTATTAGCAGCCACTAAGGCGTTTCATTACTCTTGTTTCAAAGACATACAGATCTTTACATCAGAGGCTAAAATAACCTGCACATCCAGGGGTATCACAGAATCATCTGAGAAACAACGGTAACATTTGCCCAGATCTACCCTTCTGCTCCCAAGGCCCAGCCACCAGACAGCGAGTGCAGCAAGACACACTCACACATCATGGAAAACGCATTTGCTTAAGCCCAGTGTCCGACACAGATCTGACAGGAAGCAGCAAGTTACTGCTTTTAGTTCTGCTGCACCCAAAGAGGTTGAGGATTTGCATTAAGTTTTTCTATATGGGCTGCAAAGCTCACTGACTGATGCTGCCATTAGTGGAAGCTGAAAGAGGAGGAAACTTCCACGGAGAAACCTGGATGCCACCTTGCAGGAGCAGCTTTTGCCGTGTTTTTAATTAATAACAATTCACAGATCACTTAAACTCCACAGCCTACTGGAAAGACCAGTGTTCCCTGCCAGTCCACTGCAGTGCACTTCATGCTGAGGACAAGGAATTTTGTAGCAGTACAGAATGCTATTATTAGTTTTTAAAGACTGCTCGTCAAAGCGAACAGCACAGCAGAGATCACCCACTTAAACAATATTCTCCATTTTAAAAAGATTTTACAGTACTGGTTTTCCTTGCTTTAGAGAGCTGGCAAATAATACTATGGAAACCATGTTTCAGGGACACATCAGTTTGGTTTCTCTGCATTACAAACACAATGATTTTTATAGCTTTGGTAAATCCTATTGTATTTCTCTGTAATTTAGGACTTTCCCAATTCTCATAGACATGAAAAGTCTTGATGTTTTTATACATTCCTATCCCACAGTGCATCACCACTCAAACGGGACAAAAATAAAGCAAACAAAAAAACCCCAAATTTCATCAGTTTTTTTGCCACATGAGGAGAACATTTGGGCCAACAGAGACACAGGAATTTGCTGCCGTGTTGTCCTGCACAGCATTACAGGAAAGCCTCCCAATAAAATGACATTTAAACAAGCAAAAGAAGAAAACAAATATAGAGAAAGGTGATTCCAAAATGAAAGCAGGAATAAAGCTGGCTGTGCTAGAATGTCCAGGTGATGCTAAAAGCTATTACATTTTTGATATTCCAGGACCATCCTCATTTCCTAAATATGAACTGGTCAGCTCTCTCCCCTTCCTTTCAGCCATGAATTTCTGCAAATCTGAGGAACTGATCCACTTTAAGAGTGCACTTTCCTCCTCCCTGTTTCCAATAGCAAATAAATTCCTTGTTCTTTGCACACAGTTTTTCACCTGCAGCTATGAACATTCAACTGGAAGTTACTGTGCTGTGATCAATTAGCAGAATGAAAATGTACAGAAAACTGAGCATTAAGATTGCTTTAGAGATGTGTGTTTAAATACACTAGTGTTAGATTTAATTATTTTAAATACAGTTTTGACAACACTGTAATTCAAACTTAACCACTTCCTGCAAACATTCACTTTCCTTAAAACCCTAAAAAAAGGTAAGGAGAGAGCAACAGGAGAGCCAGCCAGGGGGTAGATGATCCATAAAAACATGTGCAGACATGTGGCACCATTTAACTTAGCAAAGATCAAACACTTGTAACAATTTAACTAAAACAAAATTAAACATAAATAAACATAAAAGTACCCAAAAGCTGTAATCAGGACAGCCATTATGACCTGGGCTATTTAAAGAGATACCAGAGCACTATCACTGAAGCATAAAAGCTTTATACCTTAACCCCTTTTTTTAGAGAGTATCAGGCATCTGCTGCATCCTGTTCACTACAGGGGAAAGCTGGCAGGAAGGACACCAGAGACACTAAACGACATTTACATACAAACAAAGCATTTCTTCTGAAACGTTAAAGGAAAAAAACACAGTCACTGTACCTTCTCCAATAGGAGCTGGATCTGGTCCTGACTTTTCAAAGTTAATAACAACTCCACTTTGGACTTTTTGAACTAAAGATTCTAAACACTGATTCAACATTCTTTGTGTCCGAACACAGTACGAACGACCTGCGAGAGAGAAATTACATGGGGAAGTATAAAAGCAGGTTTTAAGCAATCTTAATTTAGGAAGACGTCACACTGCCAAGGTTTGCAATTTATTCCAAAATAATAGCAACAAACTGTACAGGCTTATGTAAAAGGCAAAATACTTTTCAAATGCAATACAGCCAAGGAAAAAACACCAAAAACCCACAACCTGCTGAGATTTAACTCATTACTAAAAGAGGCCCCTAGGGCTATATAAGGCTGGACCAAGGCCAACTTTACAAAAGCCCTTAAGAAGGCCTGATTTCAGCAAGTCTACGCAATCTATCTGCTTTACTCTACCCAAACCTTACCAGCTCCTATGCACACCCAAACCTCCCCTTCCCACACAACACCTTTTTCAAGCACCAATTAAAAAAACCAAATTCTGATCAACATATCAAGCAACAGGCTCCAGATATAATTCTTTTAAGATTAAATTTAGCTCACTAGCCCTGCAGCAGAATTAACATCTCATTAATACCCATCCTTCTCAATTTAACACTTAAATAAGAAAAAAATCAGTATCTCATGATGCAGCAAAGACATTCTCTAGAAGGACAATCCAAGACATTTTCCTATCCCAGCTAATGCATTAAGAAAATGCTTTCACATCTAGATCTGAAACAGGAATATTGCTTTAAAGTTCTCCTGTGCTACCGGAAACCAAGAAAGAACCACAGATTCATACGGGTACTGAGTAAATCAGATGGAGAAAGAGGAAGAGGTGAAGTTGAATTAAAGGTAAAGAAATATTTCAAGGCAAATGCCAAACGGGAACCAAAGCAAAAGAGCATGCAGTTACCTCCTGTAACTTCACACATCTGTGTGATAGCAGATTCATCAGTAGGCACACTCCCAAGCTGCTCTGGTTCAGCAGATGCAGCTCCTGGCAAACGCAGCACCAGAGCAAACAGCCTTTGATCCCAACGGAATGGTTCTTTGGTTAGTTCACTTCCAGGTAAAGGAGAATTCAACGGAAGATGAAGCTGGTAAAAAAATAAGAGACTGAAGAATATTTTCCAGTATTTGACAAACCATCTAAAAACATCACACCCAAATTCATTCATTTCTCTGTAAAACACCCCATTTCTCTCCGATATCACTAATTTATCTGACGCTCTAGTCCCAAAACCCTTACGGGACTATGAATTTAGGGGCTGGGCAGCAACAGGATAGTTTCTGTTCTCTATTACACAGGTCAATGATGCAGAAGTACTGTTAGCAGGAAAAAAACAATATTCATCTCAGAATAGCACCAATTTACAAGGCCATCACTTGAAAGAACTTATTGCAAGTTTACCTCCTCTTGAACTCCAGCTGTATTTGTCAGTTTGTTTCCGTCTGTGATGGTAATCAAAATAGATGGCTCCAAAAAGAATGGATTCCTTCCCTAAAGACAAAAGCGCAGGAATGTGAAGAGTAACCTTAACACTCAGTTATGGGCTTGTATTTTTGTCACTATAAAATAAACAGTGAGATAAGCAATCTTTCAAAATAACCCTGTAATTTCTTTTAATAGGTGTTGAGCCACACGGAACTGCGCAAGATGGGCTACTCTTGTGTATCTACAGTTGGGCCATTTATACTCTGCTTCTTTGCTCTTCAAAAAGGAAAAATAGCCAGTATTTTCCGGGGTATTTTCAGTAGCCATAAAAAAAAAGAAAAAAAAAAGCTCCCAGTTGAAGTTTTAAGACACAGCTATCCAACATTTAAAAAAAAGTAAAATGCAAAACCAAACTTGAACCACACCAAAATCCCTCCCCAAATATAATTCCAAAAAACAAAGAAAAATAGAAGGCAGAAGACTATAAACAGATTTGTTACCTGTCCATAATTGTCTATTCCAGACACTAATCTATTGAGATTTAACAAGTCAAACGAGGACCTGAGTGCCTGACCAAGGGTTGTTAGTCCTGAAGCCTGAAGGTTTTTCAATTCATTCATAAACGTTGCATGGTTTTCCTTCCATCCAGCCTATTACAGAAAACAAAAAAGCTTATTAGTTATTCTAGCAACAAACTGCAATCAACTGCAAGTTGCCATTTATCTCTCTTCCCACCAAAAATTAGATTAGATTCCTGATTAATGGATGCACTGCATCATTTACATGCTACACACACCTAATCCATGTATGCACAACCTGATGTGAAACACAGTTACAACTACAACGGGAGACTCACAAAACACACACACTGCCAAGCACCGGAAAAAATGTTCTAATACCCAACTCTTACCATGAAAACTGCTGTAGAGGTGATGCAGGCAAAGAAGTATTTGGATTTTGCATGTGAATATTTTATTAGAAGAAACTGTCAAATTTGGAAATCAGAAATGCAGCTGCCAAAGTAACAATGGTTAAACAAAGATACAAGAGGAATAATATCACTGCTTCTTCTGGCACATACCCAACCCTCTTTCATCCTTTCTTCCATAAATTGAAAAAAGGAGTGGCTGCAAAAACCCCATGTAAGACAGAACTGAATCACTGTTTAGATTGTCTCCGTGTAACAGCTTGAAATTTTGGAGGTCCTAAAGTTATTGCTGACCAAGCCTACAGATCAAAGGAACAGCAAGTGGATGGATCAGTCCAAGCGAGCACTCTGGACCCTCTGGGAAGCAGGGCCAACACACATCAGCATCAGGAGTGATTCACATACCCTCTCCTTAAAAAGCGGTTTGCTGCAGAGCTGGGAAGCTATTGTAGAAAAGACCAGCTCACAGGGAATTGGTGCAGGATTTAAGGTGCCTGAGCTAAAACAAGCAAAGCTTGAAAGTCCCAGATAATCACACAACTACCAGCCTTGCTATTACACTGTACTCTCCAAACCATTCCTGCAGTAAGCAAGCAATTATTTACCCAGGCTCACTATCATCTGGCACCAGAGACATTCCCGTGCTCCATCAGGAATCCTAGTTACGCAGGCATGGAGAGGATCATTTCAGACAGCCTGACTTTTGCTGGGACAACCTCTGAGCAACACATCTCTCAGGTGAAGCCTGTTCTCCTCCCCTGTGCACTGGGCTCAGCAGCCACCTGCTGACTGTGCCAAGCTGTGCAAGAACCTGAGAGGACAGGGTTTTCCTGTACTTTTTTTAAGCAGCTATATCCCGTTGCCAACCTTTAGTAAACACCGTGGGCTGTGTAGGTGGTCACAGGATGCACGGTGGAGCCCTGAAAGAGTAGAAGAAGGGAGTAGAAAGGAAACCCATGAGACAATCACTATCTCTGCTAAGTTGACCAGCCTAAGCTGGGTGGGTTTCTTTTCACAATGAGGAGTTATCCTAAGGAGATATAACAACAACTTTTCTTGGTCAAGTTTAGCTCCTTAACCAGTTCTTCAAGCTTTAGATTAATGTAAGGGAGACAGAGAGAAAACTCTGCAATGGGGCAAAGGAAAGAACAGACTTTCAGCAGGACTGGTCCAGCTTTATGGTTAAATGGCCCTGAAAGCTCAAAGGAACAGCGTTGTTTTATCAGATGGATATTTGTCAATAGAACACCATCAACACTCACACACAATCACAACTTAACAAAATACAACATCTCATTAGTAACTTCCCACATCTGCTCTCAGCCCAAGGCAAGAATGAAGTGCAAACACAGGGTCACTGTTTTGGAGTAAAAGTGACTTAGTTAATAACCCTTTTTCAGAGTAAAATTGCACCAAACCCCAAAAGAACAATTTGTGTTACCCCAAAAAAGCTTGCCTTCAAACAATTTAAGTGCACAATCACCAAAATATTTTTGTATTTTTGTATGAATTCTATAGACCTGTAGATGTAGGTGAGACTGCTCCCTTTTGCCTGGTAAAAACACGCATCAGCCAGTTCAGCTTTTGGGAACAGCCAGGCTGGAGTTGAAGAAGTGTTTTCCAGCAAAAACCATTTGAGTTACGTTGTTGCAAAAGCACATGGGGGAACAAAACATTTACAAAGGAAACACCATTCCCAGGCTGCAAGTCTTGATTTGAACTCTAACAAATTTAAGAGTATTCTTTGTAAAATAAACAGTAAGAGTCTTCGCTGATATTTGGAGATTCTGCTGTTTTCCCGTTGTGAAAATGTTTGCTCAGCTTCCAGCTCCTACTGTGTTTGATCTCACTGCAGTGTGGTCAACTGCCTGCAAAATAAAATATGTACCATTTCCCCAGGCACAACCAGGGAAGCTGAAGGCACAAGGAGCAGCTGATTACCACTGGTTTACTGTCCAAGAAAACTATTTTTCATCTTACAGCTCTCACAGCATCTTTAAAGATAAAGCCAAGGAGAGCTGCACCTCTGAAATAAACGGAGGAAAACTGAAGAACTTCTGATTAAGAGAACAAGGGCAGCAAATGCAAGATTTCCCAATTCCATACCCAGCTTTAAATAAAGATTTGACTAGTGGACGTACTACCTTTTCTACCTTATCCTCAAAACAAGATCCTTGAATCAAAAACACCAACATTCACTGCAAGAAATTCTACTTCTGTAAAATGGGGTTTTTTCCAGAAAGACTCAAGACCATGTATATAAAGAAATATGTATTTCACAGACAGAAACTCAAGCCCCAAAGAACTCTGTACATTCTCCTCTCCACATACACAGAAGGATCATTCTGCAAAACAGAAAGAGTCAAGTACCTAACACGGAGCATATGCATAATGAGTTCAACAAAGCACTTTAAAGTGATTAAATAATAATCCTTCCTAAATTCAAAATACTGCCACTAATGCTGTTAGAAAAAAAAGCACTGCTCTTATGTGGCACTGCTTCCATTTCCCAGCAGAAACACTAATGACAAAAAAACCCACCAACAACCAAAAAACCACCAACCAAAACCCCACAACCTTAAAGGATCAAACAAAAACATAGTCCACAGAACTATGTATCCTCTACAGATCAGTAATACAGAAGTCAGAACTAAGCATTAGTTATTTTAGTTGTTTATGAACCAATTCTAACACAGAGAGTGGTTTTTCCTAATCTTCAGTATTACATTCCTACTTAAGTCAGTTTTATGCCCAGAATTTATTAGCAGCTATCTGAGCAGCCTTCGCCTCACCAGTATGTTTCTAACTTCCTCTCCGATAATTTAGAAGAACAAATAATTTTAGCCTCTAAACACATACTGAAAGACTTTCAAAGATAGCTGGGGAAAAAAAAAGAATTACTAAAAGCAGAAATCTCACTCTCTTTACTTATGCCAAGAACAGGGAAAAATGCAGTGTCATTTGGCCTTCTGGATTGACAACTTCAAACTCTGGACACCACCCTACAAACCACCCAGAGATCTGGAAGCAGCACACCACCTTCCAGCTTCTGGCTTTGGCCTTCCCAAGAAAATCATACAGAAAAAAAGTAACATACTTAAAAAGTAACTTTTTTTTTTCTGATGACTTAGTTCTCACACAAATCCGTGTCCTGCTCTATTTCACCATACAGCTATGGAAGTATTTCAGCTGCCTCAAGAATCAGGTAAGGTCAAAACAGCTTATTTCGGTAGTAGATAGGCCCAGATTAACAAGAATTCAAACACCAAGGTGAAAAATCTAGTGAAGAAAAGGAGGTCTTCTTTAGACCAACCAGAGCAAGGACTAACTGAACATCAAAAGGAACACAGTTGAGCAGCAAAAGAAAATCTCATTCAGAATCAGTAGCTTAAGAAGACGTTCAAGACTTAGGAGAAACAGAAGATTTTAGGTGCAAGAGGCAGGAAGGAGAATCTTTTAAAATGCTGTAGTGGGGAAAAAGCCCAAACCACCACCACACCTTTATCACATAAAAAGGAGCAGTATCAGAGTAAAAATAAATTACTACCAAGCTTTGAATATGTGTAACACATAGGTCTTGTAATCCCAGCTACACTGGCTTAACTGTCATGTTTACTGGTTTTACTGGAGTTTTTTTTGGTGGGTTCATTGTTGGTTTGTTCTGGTTTTGATTGGTGCTGTGTTCTGTTTTTTTTCTTTTATTCCTTCCAACTATTTCTTGGCACAGTCTGGTCAGCCTACAGGGGCAGAGCCAAAGGCTGGGCATCAGAGCACAAGAATTTCAGGTCCAAAGCAGCCCCTCCTAACCAGCTCCACGACGTCCGGAGAGCTGATACTTTAGAGGCTGCAAGTCTTCATCTTTAGTGCTTCCACAGCCAATGCCAGAAGACAGAACTGTGTAGTTTATTGTTCACTGGATTGCTTTCAGATCTGATTCAAAAATTGCAATGTTACTAAAAATAATCTTCCAAATAAGAAAACAATTTACAATCTTGCAGGGCAATCTCAACAGCCTGTTTTACATTGAGTACTCAATATTTATTTAGACATACAGATTTTTAGAGTTCTGCTAATGTTTCCCTAGAAAGAAGAACAGGATTTCAGATATTACAACTTGTTTAAGTATTTAAGTTTCTCAGTAATTCAAGCTATTATTAAATGCACTCATCTTAGGAAAGCAGACTAGATAACACGCCTGTGGCATCCTGGCTTGTCAGTGACCTCCACTTGAAAAAAATAAGGTAAGAAAAAAAATCCAGCTGTTGAAATCTGAAACCACTCCTGCTACGGAATTTTGAAGTACTGTGGGAAGGCAGTGAAACCAGCAGACCACTTTGTCTTCCAAATCATCACAATGGTTCATTTTTAAGTTACCTTTCTGTTCACTATTGACCGTGAACATAATTCAAACCTGCTCATGTCTGTGCCACAGCCGAGCAGGCATTTCTTTTGTAGGGTACTGAATTATTCTTTTGGGCTCCCTACAATGCAAGAGGCTGCTTCTCAAATGCCCAAGTATCTTCAGATCTTCGTAATCTCCTGAACGCAGCCCCAGCACTGCTCAGTGGGATCTGCAACAGGGAATAACCTCCTATGCAGCCTAGAGCTTCCCTGCCCCAGCTTCAGCAACTTTGGAACAGGAATTCCAGCAAACATAGACTATGTTGGTCACCCCAGTTTTGCTACAACAAATCTTAGCAAAGAGGGAGGAGGCAGAGGTCCTGGTACCATGTGTCCCCCCGCCCCATGAAGGGCAGGGTAAGGCTGCTTGTCAGTACAGAACAGCCAATGCCCACACTACCCCCTCGTTTTATTTGATGTTCAGAGATTTACTAGCTAGAAATAGCACACCGGAGAAGAAAGGCATTGACTACACTATAAAACACCACAGACATCTTCATGTAACATTTGAAAATTCCTGAAATAATTCAGCGTCACACAACCTCTATCACCTACTAATTTCATCCTCACAAATATTTGTCTGTGCAAATGGCGCAGAAGGAACAGCTTTAAGAGACACTTACAGACATTGACTCCCCTCCAAATCCTTATGAATGCCATTTTTGAGGCAAAGCAGCTCTCAGGTTCTGTCTGTACCTTTGGCTGCAGGAGAACTCTACTCTCATTTCAGCACCTATGCTCTCTAATTACTTTTATGCAACATACCAGTCCTGTCACAGCACAACATCAAACAGCCCTTAGCAAAGAACCTCACAAGATCAATTCTTTTCTGTTCTTGGCACAGCAGAGCATCACAGCACCCACCTCTCAGCTATGAGATCAGCATAACTCCAGCACAGAATGATACTGGCACACGGGCCTGCAATCAGCTCAGCACTGGGGCAGTGCTGAACACACTGAGCCAGCCTGGATCTGGGCTGTACTGTTCTGGGCTTGGAGGACCAGTGCTGATGCAGGTACAGTAGCAGATCTTACTGGTCTGATGCAAAGCTTGTGGGAAGACAAGGTCTGATGGGACCAAGACAGCTCTGTGCAACTGCTATCGCTGTGTTGGGCCCTCCAGCACACAGTCAATCATTTATATTAGTTTTATTCCCCACCCTTCCAGTCTCCCCTTGCCTTAGATAAGGTTTTGAAACACCAACAGCTTCTACCCCTAATATTCACTGTAAAAAAGCAAAATTCTAGGGCTTGGTGACCAACCCCGGGGACCTCATCTTTAGCTTTTCACATGGAAGTCTGGTTTTGCCAAGCAGATCAGGAACACAGTTTCAGGGTAAAACTTGGACGTGATCCCACTGCAGGCACAACAGAAACAAGCCCTGGATGCTCAAGCAGGCAGATACTGCTGTTTAATGAGACCTGCCTAATAAAACCCCAACTTCCCAGTTCTCATCAAGAGTATTTTAACAGACAAGTCAATTCACAGGTTTAAACTACTTCCTCGAGAAGCCCACTGAGCAGTCGAGTACAGTGAAGAGTCTCCAAAAGCGTCACTTGGTCCTCCTTATGTTACAGCTGGTGAGCACCAGGTCAGTGTTTTAAGGATAAAGCATTGTGAACAGTAAACTAAGTGTTTCTTCCTGTCAAGTTATTTCAGCTGGCTTTGTAGGACACTCAAACTGAAACCTATTGGTCAAGTGCTTCTTTAAATCCAGAGGGTACTTTTGAAAATTTTATTTTTTAAAAACATGTCATTAAGTTCCAGTCAAATAGAAGTTTAATATACATAAAATGTTTCCAAGAGAATAGAGAAGTATAAACTGCTTTAATACATCTTTAGAAAAAACACAGCTTAAAAAAAAGAAGACAGTGGAGTAGATGATTCCTTTAACCCCACACAGCTGACACCAGATTTTTAGCAGAAAGTTGTCACTTTGTGTGCCCTTCCATCTCCATCCAGTTCCAGGCACCACAATTCTTCCCTTTTCTCTGGGACAGACTATGTACTGTGATAACAAACACAGAATTCCTCCTTCCCTCACCCACACTATTTTTCCATACACAACTGGAAAAGCTTTAGTGCAGGGAAGGAGGGATCATGAACCTTCTGGCCTGCAGGCAGTGCACACCAGCAGGGCAGATGTCCCTCAGGAGGTCACAGCCAACTACAGCACAGTCCTGTACACCCATCTCTCAGTGCCTGGGAGCATCTTCCCATTCCATTTCACCTGAAAGCAGCCCAGTTCTTGCACTCCAAGGCAGGGCTGCAGCGTGAACTGAGGCCCCCAGGGGATCCCCTTCAACTGCACATTTCTAACCTGAACTCTCCTGTAGCTGCTCCAATCAGACTAAATCACTTACAAAGGCAGACCGAACTTGCCTGTTTTCTAAAGTACACGTCTGAACGAGAACAAGATCAAAACTGCATTCTAACATGATATGTAAGTGCCAGTTGTTGTTACAGGCAACCAGCTACATAGAAAAAGGTTTTATCTTGTAGAGAAAAAAAGTGTTTCTCCATGAAACATTAAAAAACCCCACACACACCTTAAGAAACAAGCTCAGTCAAACCATACTGCTGCGGGTTTACCATGTAGTTCGCTGTCCTTTCAAGAGGACTTCTACATCAGCAAGATACAGAAATGCTTTTCCTTCAAGTCAGAACTCAAATTAATCTTTAAGTACAGTACCCATGCAAAACACTAGCACAGAGGTTCTTAAGCTCCAGTTACAAAAAGAGTACTGGAGCCCTCTGTTAATTCAGCGTGTAGAGAGAAGCAGTACTTTCTCCTGTAGGAATGTCAAATGCAGATGCTGTATGAACAACTCAAAGCTGGAAACTGTGCTTGGAACCAAGTGATGATAATCAATGCCAAGCAGAAGGAAAAAAAGCCTGTGCTACTTTTTTATTTATTACTGTCTGCTCCTGCTTTAATCCATCCCTGGATTTAGTTTTTTGGTCAACAGTATTTCATGTGTTTTGACTGCTGCTCTCACTGCACTTTTTCCTGCACAACGATGAAAGGCAACACAAGAAGAAAGGAAAGAATAAATACCAAAGAGATCACAGTATCACCCTGTTCTAAGATGTGTTCTTATTTAAATAAAAGACCACTATCCAGTTAAAAAAGCACCTATTTCTGAGAAACACTCAACAAGCCAGGATGTTTCAATACAGAGCTGAACCAGACCAAGCTACATTTCACACAACAGCTTAATGGAGAGGGAACACAGAAGTAATCACAGTTTGCAGCCCTAGCACAGTAAGCAAAACAAGAGGCTCCGTGCTCCTGCTCAGTAGCATAGCTGTCATTGCAAAAATACCATTATAGGTGCATCTTAGCCAAACACTGTCAAGAGGGTGACTGCTGAAATGGGGAGGTTTCAATCATAAACTTCCAACTATTCACAGTGCCTGTTGCTCTTCCAGCCTGTCAAACACGCACTCAATGCCAGTCAGCCCCAGCTCTGTCCCTCTCCCCGGTCCCTTCCTACAGCCAGCAGGGCTGGAAAAGTCGCAATGAATAAAGGCAACAGCTGAGAGGTTACAGAGTGTGTGCTACCAGCAGAAGGGATGATTCACGATACATTTTTGGGAATCAGGTGGAAGAATATTATTGATGCTACTCTACAGCCCAGAGCTGAAACAACACAAGTAGGATTCGTGTTCATTTTGAAAACTGCCAGATTCCTCCCTCTTCCTTCCAGAAGCCCATCACAGAACTAGTGCAGCACACCAAAGCTTACTCTGAATCTAAAGAGGTTAAATTTAGGAGGGATCATCTAATCAACAGATGTCCTCAATTCACATCTGAAATGCTGTCCAACACGCCATTGAAAAAAGAAAAAAGCCTTTAGATCACAATTAAATTCATATGCTCACTGAGGGATCACAAGTTGAGAAACCTCAACTAGCCAGCCTAACAAATAATGTCAGCTTGACCTTCATTCTGATCCAGCAAAAAAACACATTGGTGACATTGGGAGCGTTATTATGGTCAGATTTTTATCTTAGAGGATGGCAAGAGTGCGGGTTTTTTTAATGCTAGAGTCACCTGGTTCAAAAAAAAACTCCAAAGAGCGGAAGCTCAGGTATCAGAGGAGGCTCCCCCAAGCCAGGCCTGGTTGGCCCGAGCCTGCCCACCAAGCTCCAGGGCACATGGATCCCAATCCATCCCACGGGTTCCAGCCCGGGAGTACCATCAGGAGGCCTGGCAGCAGCTAAAGGCACCAAGTGTTCTGCCTCAACAGATGCACATTCTCCCACAAAGCAGAGTTTAACTTTTTTTTTTTAAATCAGAACTCACTGGCTGTGCTGCTAACACGCTATGAAGACCAGTGCTAATGCATTATTCTCCCTTAGAAGCAGAGCATGGCAACACCCGCTTAACCACACTGTAGATCTTTGTTTTCTGTCCAATTAATTGTTCAACAACATCCATCTTACCAAGATTTTTACGTTTTTTTAAATACTATTTTACACATATAAGATTTTCAAAGCATCAATGAAAACACATCCTAATCAACAATCACTATCTTTAAAAAGCAAAATTAAGGAGTTCTGAACTGCTGACTTTGTAACCTAGAATACCATTTAACAAATCTAGTGCTGCTTATCCCGAAACTTGCGTAGAAACACAAGGAAACACTGTGAGATTGTGAGTTATAAATTTATAGTAACAACAACAACAACAACAATAATAATAGCTATTTAAAAATAAAACAAGGCTCTTGTTCACTTGTTTGGCAATAAAGAGTTCAAGTTTCACAGATCCTTGACAATACCAGATCTTACATCATGACAAATTTTGTCTTTCCAATACTCTGCAGAGTGAATACACACATCAGTACAAGTCTATGGGCAACCACAGATTCTGATCTGCACAATAACAGAGTCTCATTACAAGAATGTACTTTTTTCTCTGCACCTTCCAAAAACCTCAACCCTGGAACACGCTGCTTACAGCTGAAATTGATTGCTGCATGGGTGTTTTCTAACTATTGTAAAATGAGCCAGAAAAATGCAAAGGAAAAAAATTCCTTTAAATGACTACCTGCTCTACTTTTTTGGGAGTGCAAAAGCACAAGAGTTACACTATTAAGTGGTACATTGTAAGAATAAAGTTTAAGAAAGAAGAAAAAATTCCAAGACTCAATCTACAGGAGTGCATTACTTAAGTAACAATCTGCATTTAAAATTCAGAACAGCAGCAACTGCTGTTTCCATTAATTTCTTCTTTTTTTGGTAGTCTTGTTATTAAATAAAATCAAGGATATAGACATTCAAAATACAGGCAGTGAAGAAGAGAATCACTGAAGACTGGAGCCATCCAGAACCTTCTCACAGGGCCCTGGGAGTCCCACTGCTCCCCCCTCCAAAATCCCTGTCTCCAGAACACAAGTCACATGGTACAGAACGTGCCTTTTCCCATTTCATTCCGACAGCCTGAAGTATGAGAACACTGCAGGAGACAGCATTAAGTTTTGCCTTTTCTAGATCACAACCACCTCAGAACATCACTCTTGCACCACTGCTGTAAGTCACAGCTCTTTCTGACAAGCTGTTTTGAAGAATATGGCAGCGTGAACAGTGTAGAAGTGTCTGCAACCTTAATTACTTTTTTCCACTGTTACAGTGTGAGACACTCAGTATATAACACTATTCTCATGAAGCTTAAAAAGAATAAATGCCCATTCTGAAGATATCACAGAAGTACTTTGTGCATATTTGTAGCCACACCACAAAGTCAGGTTATAAGGCCTATGCCTTCTTCCATAAATACCAACAAAAGTCAAAAAACCCCACATGTGAAATCTGAGTAATAACTGTACAAAAGCAGAGAAAGCAGACAATAAGATTCCATATAGCAGGAACCACCAACTTCACAAAGCACCTTCGTCCTTACAGAACATCACTCTACAAAAATACAACTAGGGAGATCCAACTCAACTGTTTTGATTCCACAATTTTAAGCTTCTATTTTTAAAATAAAAGTGACCTTTGAACTGAGGATGAGTTAAGCCTCTTAATGCAAACATATCTACTTTTGTCTAGTTTATCCTGTAGTCTTAAGGGCTTACATCTTTGAATGTGTCCAAGCCCAAATAAAGAACCAAATAAAAAGATGAAAATATACATTGCCATAGTGGTTATGAACAACTGATGCTGGTTTCCTCCAAGGCCTCTGGTATCTCATCAGCTGTACAGTATGAAACAGCAACCCACTTCAGATGAAAAAGCAAGCTCTGAGTTTGCAGATTCCTGTAGAAACAGGACCAGTTAAAATATTTTCATTAAGATTTAACCTTGCAACATGGACTCTCCTTTCAATGAAGACAGGCAGCAGGTGAAAGCACAAGTTCAAGTACTTAACTAACTTCAAACTTATAATGATAAAAATGACAGCTAAGCAGAGTTCAGTCCATCGTATCTACGAAGTTGTTATTTCTGAAATGCCCTTCCATTTAAATCAGTTCCTTTCAAAAACTTAATCACCACCTTTAAGTTCTTGCATAAACTCCATTTTTTATCTCAATTTCTCAATGCACAAACCCGCTTCTTTTAGAAGAATAAGTCACTGAGTATTACTGCTTTGTTTTTTTTAAAAGCAAATGGTACATTACTCTGCATGAAATTCCTCAGTATAATGCTCTGTCCTGTCACGCCAGTTCCTGCAAAAGGTTGCTCACTACAACTCATAAACAGGGCGGGAAGAAGTAAGACTAGCAGTTTATATGTGTTTAAAAGCATTTTAACATGCTATACACAACCCAATGTGTTCTCAAGAAAGGGAATGTGCTTTTTAAAGGATACACTCTATTGGAACCAATTAAGTATCTTTATAAGCTACACTGTTTGCCAAAGGGATGCCAATTGAGAATTCTTAAGATCTAAGTAAAACAGATTTTTGGATGCTTTTACATTCTGAGAGACATGCACTGCAGCTTCGTTTGGCTTTTTTTCAGAGAGCACACATCCTTCAGTCAAAGACTTAAGTGATAAAGCAGTTAAATCAAAATGAGCACGTAAAAATTGTTGGGGTTATTCTCAAATAGTATTAAGTGGATTTTGTTTTGTCTTCAAAAAGAACTAGACAAGCAGGATTTGCATGAGCGCTCCTTAAACAACTGACTTCTGTTTCTTTTCTCAAATTCATTGTGTTTAGCAGAGGAAGAGCAATTGTTGGCTTTAACCTGCCAGTCACTTCTGCTCAAAGACAGCCTTCAGAAAATACACAAATTCCATGACAAAAGCCTAACCAAGCACCGTGGAAGACTGAAGTAGAGGTGTGCATAGTACTGCACAGGCAATGGAAGATGTTGATGCTCAGAAATGAAGATACTGCTGTAACTGATGCAAAATGTTTATGGTAGTAGAACAGGAATGGTTCTCTCTGCTAAATAAATACAGAATGTAGTCTCCTGAATTAGTTATCAAGAACATACACTGTGTATGCTGCCTCAGTACTATATTCTGCACTTTTTCACCTCCTTCCAACACCTGGGTAGTAGCTTCACTAAGTTTGTACATTATTTACAGCATATCTGGAGAGAAAGATAGGCCTCTCCCATTGACCTCAGCTTTCTTTCCCCTTTGCATCTCTCTGATACCAGCTTCTCTCCTGCCCCTGCAGCTGCTATCTGCCTTGCACCAACAATTTTGTCTTCATAACTCACTACCAGCTTGTAAAGCTCCAACCGTATTTCCAGCTGCTCACACCACCAAGCAGGTCAGACCACCAAGACTTGCGCTTGCCAGAAGTCAGAACTTTCACGTATTAAACTGGTGTTTTCAGTGTCTCAAGGTTCTTGTAAAAGCTTAATCAACCTAAGTTTATTCTGTGGATTTGTTAGGGCCCAGCTTGCTTGGTATTCCTCTGGTTTTCTTCCCTCACAAAAATTAAAAAACACACAAATGCGTTTCCTACCACGTCGGGCAGCATTCCTGCAGATCTGTGCCTCAAACCCAACAGGTTTCACAGTTGGGTTTCTCCCTCTCCCTGCAGCTCAGGGTCAGGAGCTCTGATCTAATATCTTCCAGAAACAAACAGATCTCCCACCTCTCTTTTGTAGCACAGCCTATTCATTTGCCACTGGCCTCTGCGGAGTCAGTGGTCATGGGCTCCATTCTGCACCAACAGAATGTGAAAGCAAAATTAAAAAATGCTAGTAAAAGCCTCTGTGCCCCTGAAATAAAAGATAGCAAAGTCAGTCTCCTCGAGCGTGACCTTATGAACTCCCAGTTTTGAAGCACTATTTTAATATCATACATAAACAGGTTATTTACATACTGTAAGTACTCTTTGACAGATTCTTGAAAAAGCCTTCTTTAAATTCCTATTCCAGCCTCTTAAGATATCCCAATCCAATACAAGAATTTCAGAGAAAAAGAAGAGGTTGCTCAGAGTCCATCACGAAGAGCTGCTTCCACAAGGGAGCTCTTTAGCACTGAAACATATGTTCAGGCTAGCAGGGAACAGCAGCGGAACTGGAAGGCATCCTATCCATCAGTCCCAGTTTGCACATCTCAGTGCAGTGTTTCTCACACACGGCATAAAGCAATTTGAGCTACTTTTTAGACAGCTCCGTACATATTTCTCCACTCCAAATTCAGGGAGCCTATTTTTGTAGCGCAGTCATAGCTGGCTCTTGAATTCAATATAACACGTAACAGAAGGAGCAAAATACATCTTTCAGAACATAACTTCAGTTCTCTCAGACCTCTGATTTGCAACCAGATCATTTATGAAGGTCATACTACAGTCCCACAAAAACATAAAACAAAAGCCGTATTTCTGTGACTCGATCACAAATAATATTCCTCAAGCCCTGAGGAAAGACCATCTCACTGCCAGCAGTCAGATATCAGTCACAAGGGAACAGGACAGTCCAGTTAATCAATAACTTCACATAAGGCCACCATTGTGTTTTTGATCTGGGCCTGAACTAGCCATCTGCAGCCCAAACCCACAAGCAAACCACAAACTGCAGGATGTGAGGTTTCAGAAAAATTTAGAATGGAAAAAAATAAATCGAGAGCTAAAACCTTGCTTTCCTTTTCAAAAAACTCTTTTTAGGTTGAGATTTTGCCATGAGCTCCGTTTTCAAAGAAATTCAGGTAGATCTTACTGAAACCTCATCACTGGAAAACAGGAAAAGCTTGGGGGGAAAGGGCAGGTGAGAACACTCTTCCCTTCTCCCCATACTTTTACTCTAGCTTCATTACTTCAGGAAAAAAAAATAAAATCAGCTAAGATTCTGTCCATTTATAACGTGGCACACACTTGGACGTAGAGAAGCACATATATCTGACAGAGGAAAGAAACACAGCTGAGGATGACAAAATTTAGGTGATTTCAGAAAAAGTAACTGGGCAAATACACGGAAAAAGCCACATAAGGCCTTTACAGCAGCACCAACGCTCACCATGGGTCTCTGAACCAGACGGTGGGAGCCTGGGAAGGGCTCTGCAGAGCTGTCAGTAACGTGTCTGGCCTGTTCTCACCCTCCTCCCCAGGCATTCCGGATCAGCCACGTTGTGCAGGAAGGGATGAGAAGGGTGGGGCTGGCACACAAGGCTTGGAGCTACTGCAACACCAGGTCACACCACGGCTGGGACGGAGCAAGAGCAAGCTCCGAGTTCCAGCAATCCATGAATATATTAATCCATTAATTAAGTCTTAGGACACATCAGGTACTATATTCCTTGAACCAGATAATGCACTTCTCTTATCTCAGAGGCCAAGAACATCAAATACTGTGCCAGCAAAGGCTGCTCTTGAACCCATTTTTCTCGCCCAACTGGATACACATGGGAGAGTGAACTCCTTCAATGCCTAAATTTAAGCACTGGTGTTTTAATAGTAATAGACAACTGTTACAAAGGTCCTTTACCATAGATATCATTAGGTTCCCAAGTGTGCCAAAAACCCAAAATCAGATACCCAAATACCAGAATGGACCGGCTCGCTACCATGTTGGTAACATGCCACCAACCTGACAAGACTCACTTGACAGTATCCTATTACAATTTGAATCTAAAAAACACACTAAAAACATTAGGCTGAACATTCTTACTTCCTGAAATAACATACTATTTTTCCCTCCTGGTCCACAAAATTACAGTTTGACCCAACACCCAACAGAACTCACATGTATTTTTCCACTGACCTATACAGGATCACATCCCTTGACAATTACAAGGTTAGTACATTTCATAACATGCTTTTAAAATATTAAATATTTGTCCCTTACTGTAGAGTATTTTGGAATCAAAGTAAGGGTTGTAAATGGCTGCACCACAATTGCTGTCACAAATCACCATCTTATACATTATGTAACAAACTGAAGCAAAACAGCTGATGAGATTCCAAAGGCATCTGCTGCCAGAGTGGGACTGAGATTCCTGCCATCCCCACCTCCCTGTCTCCACCTTCCCAGGACAGCACCCTGCCTCCTCTTCAGACACATGCTGCCACAGTTCTTTGCAGAGCCACACTGCAAACTTGGGAGACTAAATAATCCCACTTTTAAAAACTGGCACACAGAGCTATGTGCAGTCAATTAAACAGGAGCAACAGGTCTTGGAAATTATTTCAAACCTTCTGTACTAAAGACAGTTCCAAGAGCATCATCTTACTTCCAGAGATTTTAATCAAACCATTTGTGCAATAGCACAATCCTTCCACTTAGCACAATACCACCATATGCATCTGGTGTTATCTCAAGACGTTTACTTGGGATATTCTTGTCCATCAAAAGTGGACCAGTGCTGTTGGTTTAAAACACTTTAAGGCTACAGGTCAACAAATTCTGAAACAAACAAACCCAATGAGCTCATCTCAGCCACCCCTGCTCCACACTGAAGTTCTCATAATACCTCTGCCTCCCAGGTGGTCTCAACTCCACCTCCAGATTACTTCCTTCAATTGCTTCACTAGTAAACTATCTGTGAGACTATATAATTTAATTAGTGTAATCATAAAGAAAACAAGCGGATAAAGCAGCCACTAACCAAAACCAGCCGCTGCTGCGCATACTTGGAAAGCAAACTTGCAAAATACACTCACTTGCCAAGTTTGTTTTCACCTTCTCTAAATGAAGGGAGATAAAGCATCTAACTGCAGTAGCATGAGAAAAAGTTAATTTTATGTCTTTCACAAGCATGTTCTGTAAGACATACAGAATCTGGCCCAGACTAGGAAGTTTTCCTGGCATAACTTTGGGTTTTAGAAAACACAACAGAGGGAACATCATAAATACCAGCAAAGGTCTTGAGAACACGTCTTCGAAGAGGGAAAGAGTCATGTTGCTGCTGTGAGGCTTTCTTTGCTTGAGGAACAGACACAGTTACAGCCCAACAACACTCATTTATGCCATAAAGTCTTCATGCAATACTTGAACTGGAGTGGTGATCATAATTACTATAATGAGATATTTATTGGATCTACAGCCTGTTCCTACAAAAGTAACTAACTTTTGAAAAAATATTTTAATATGATTTCAGGTCTAATTCAAAAACCAGCATGCTAAAGGCAGAAAACTAAATTTCTAAGAAGTGATATTAGCAAGTTACAAGAACCACAATACTTTTTTTCTCCTGGCCATTCACTGTATCTCAAACATGATTGAATGCTATGACGGGTATCACACAGTCCCACTTATTTCAATTACTATTTACTTAAACTGGGAACACAGTCAGATGCTCATTAGCACATCAGAATGCACACAGATGCTCATTAAACACAAGGATCTTCCTCAGCAAATCTGAGTATAGATGTGGTAATAACCTGTAGCACTGCCACACAGACCTCCAGCAGAAAAGTCATTTTCTTTTATTAAATCACTGGTATCCTTGCTATCACTGCAGGGAGAAGGTTCATTCGTCAAACCTAAGAAATACTTGTTAAAATACTTGACACAAAACTAGAAGACAAAAAGTCTGAACACAAGAAATCTAGATTTCACACTGGCATAGCAGAGATTTGGGGTTTGCATCCAGCCACACACATGGATGGGGAAAAGGGTGTGTGCATTATGTCTAAAAAACACCTCTTCTAGACAGATGGCTTTTGGACGGCAGGTTTCTCTAACCCAAGGATGGTTTCAATTCACAGAAATGACTTCCACACTTTCTTCTGAGGAAACAAAAGGTGCAGTACCAAACAATATATACTGACTCATTCTATCACTTCTGTCACTTCAGAAAGCTGTGTAAATTTATTATGGATGAAAGGAGGAAAGATTCATAGCTTGTGATAATTACGTTTCCTCATTATCAAAGAATAAGACAGCATCACTGAGCAGTTATTTTTACAACTTCTCAAGAAGTTCTAGTTGAGGGATCTAGAGAGTATTTTCCTTTCTTCCCTGGGATGACCAGCAGTGTATTTTTACGTGAACTCCCTTGGCCTTCACAAAATGGCTTTATGGGTCAACAGTTAAGATAACTACTGTATTAGTCAGGGCAAACGCAGTCCTAATCCAGGACTATTCAGGAGGATTCTAAAACTCCCATACCAATGCTTTCTGTGACATGCGTTATCTAGATAATTTAAGTCAGACATTTCTATCAGCAAGTTGCAGCCTACAGTATAAGGCACACAGTGTCACAGTATTTTTTTTTATTTTTTTTTTTTCCACTCTTGCCACAACGTCGTGGTGCAGCCGACATGATGAACCGCATGGCTCTACCTGCCTCAACCTGGACAAAGGAGAAAACAGGGATGAGAGGAGCTTGGTCTCAAGCGAACTCACAGGGACCTCACCACTCTCTAAAACCACCTGAGAAGAGTTTGTAGTGAGGCAGGTTCTACCGTGCCTGCAGAGAGAAGATTAGCTAAAATGACCTCAAACCGAGGCAGGGGAAGATTCAGATTAGATACTAGAAAAAAAAATTTTGTCACTGCTTGGGGCAGTCAGGCATTGTAATAGGCTGCCCAGGAAGGTGGTGGAAATCACCCTCCCTGGATGTGTTTAAGAGGCGTCTGGATCTGGCACTGCGTGATGTGGTTGGGTGGTTTAGGGGTTAAAGTGGTAGTGCCGGGCTGGCGGTTGGACTGGATGGTCTTAAAGGTCTCTTCCAACCTTGATTCTACGATTTTATGTCTCCACATCCAGCTCACCACAGCCCTGCACCTAGCAGCGACTACGAGCACCTTACAAAGCACCGGTGCGGGTCACCGTGCTCAGCAGGAGGAATGGGGCGGACGTGGGACCCCAACACCGTGGCTTCTTCTTGCCTCGCTGAGGCGGAAAACAGGCGCGGGCGCTCCGTCCCACACCCACAGGCCCTGTCCCGCTGCACGGCGGGGTCCCGCAGCCGTGAGGGGGCCGCTGCCCTCCGGGGTCGGGCAGTACCACCGCACCCACCGCCCCCGCCCGCGTGTCCCGGGGGTGTCGGGGCCGAGCGGGGCCGGATCCCAGCGCGGCCCCGCCGGAGCCACCGCCCCGCGGGGGGCGGAGCGCG
>VXAY01007089.1:4854693-4876111 GCA_013399855.1 Oxyruncus cristatus | reverse complement strand
ACACACGCTCACCGCCCCTCTGCGGGGTCCCCCGCCCCGCGCCCCAGGGGCCGCCCCGCCCGCGCGGCCCCTCACGGAGCGGATCCCGCGCACCCCGTTACCCCGCCGGTGACCGCGGCTGAGTCACCTCCCCACCGCCGCCTCACACCGCCCCGCGCAGCCCTCGGGGGCTGGGGGGGCCCCGCGGGGCTGAGGGGCGCAGGCGGGAGACGTGCGCTGGCCCCCGGGGAGCCGAGCGAAGCAGCTCAGCTGCACGGCCGGTGACATAATCGCCTCCCGTGTTTCTGGTCTACACAGGTTTCACTTAAGCACTAAATCCTCAGCCCTCCACGTGCGGTGCTTTCGTATCAGGTAACTGCTGTCTCTTGTCACAGCCCGGAACTGGGTGTCACACAGGGACAGGGCCCTGGATCAAGGCAGGATGGCAACAAATTAATTGTGTCAAAACTGAGGATACGTAAACCCTGCATTATTTCCAAGCACTAAGGTGAAAAATAATAATAAAAAGTCTGTCTGAAATAAGAGATGACAAAATAAGTTAGATTGGAAAAGACCTCTGAGATCATCGAGTCCACTGTGTGAACTTAGATCATGGCATTGAGCGCCACATCCAGTCTTAAGCACTTCCTGGGACGGTGACTCCACCACCTCCCTGGGCAGCCCATCCCAATGTCCAATCATCCTTTCTGTGAAGAAATTCTTACTAATCTTCAAACCTAAACTTCCCCTGGCACAGGTTAAGACTGTGTCCCCCTGTCCTATCACTGGTTGCCTGGGAAAAGAGCGTGACCCCCACCTGGCTTCACCCTTCTGTCAGGGAGTTGTAGGGAGCGAATAAAGTCCCCCCTGAGCCTCCTCCTCAAGGTGTCCTGCTCTGAGAAAGCAAATGGGAGCTCCAGCCGTCGAGTGGGCAGCTCTGGATGGCCCTGGCAACACCAGCGACAGTAACTGGATAAGGGGAAGGAGACTCAGGAAATATTTAGCACTATGTCTGCTCGTGAGTGCTCATTTGCTTCCAGGAGTGAATCCAAAACATACAGAAGCAGCACTGTCAACATGAATCTTACTTTAAAATAATAAAGAAACTGATAATACCTTCCAACGTATCTTTTCCCTCATATTTTTTTGCCATTTATTTGAGCAGTGGGCAGGGTCAGCTTCGGTTCTCGCTCCAGTTTATGAAGCACCGGATAGTACTGTTGTTTCACAATACCACAGGTGAATTCTAACATCCCCATTACAAAGCGTTATGAAGTTTGAATGTTTGTAAAGATACCATTATGCATCTTGATCAAAATAATCAGAGATCTAAACTCCTTTAATTCATCCCTTTTGTCACCAAAAAAAGCCCAACACCTGAATACAGGACAATGAAGTCTCTGTCTTGGCTTTAGAAAGAAGTTTGTCTTTTCAAAAAGACTCTGCAAATATTTTTCATAAAAACATAATCACATTAGTTAATTCAATTGAACCAAAAAGTGGATGAAGTAATAGTTGACAAGCAGCTCTTTTTGAAAACAATCCTGCCAAACTTGGAGACTGCATTCCGTTATCCAGCCCCTCTCCATAAGCTGCGTATGTACAAGCGCAGTGGTGATCAAGGTTTCTGAATTTTAACAATCATAGCAGAAATGCCAGGAGGGATAAACAGATAAATATTTTTATGCAAGTGATTAGAGCACATGAATGGAGCCAGACTGAAACAAATGTGATTTGAATCTCTATAGATAAGATAAAAATGCAGATACTGTATTTTTGTACTGCTGCATGTTAGTCTGGAAAGATAACGCCTGGACAGGAATGAATTTGCAAAGGCCTGAATGGAAACTGAACTATTGGTAGAAGATGCCAGCTACCACCGCCCGGTCCCGGCACCGGGAACTCGATGAGGCCACCTATGCATTGCTCTCACGTCAACCTGATGAGATCAGTGACTCCCTTCTGCCTCCAGCTGACCTCAGCCAATTCCAGCTGGCAACCCAGAGGCCCCATGTCCTGTAGGCTCCTCGAGTCAGGCTGTATGAAATGCTAAACAATTACAAGTTCATCCCATCACCATTTTTTTTTTCATTCCAGACTGCCATATATCTAAAAGCCACTTCTTTCCCATCCAAACACAGTATTTAAAGGTCAAGATGAAACTCTTGTTTCCTGTTTCAGAAGTTGACCTTTCCAAGGACAGCAGCAGGCCAGGTTCACATACTCTCCCTCCGTTGAGGATTTTGGCTTTTGGATCCTGCTCCTGCTGGACACCACAAGAGCTGAAATCTAGCAATCTTCTGGGCACAATGCAAGACATATATTTAGTTTAATGAGACACTTTTTGTTCCTGAAAATAACAGACACCGTGGTTGCTAACGTGCATGAATGCAGCTAGAGTGGCTCTTTATTGCTCCTTCATGGAGTTTGTGTTTGCAGTGCTGACTACCTGGCAGATGTGGTGGCAGACATTCGTCACCTCAATAAAGTTTAAACTTTTCTTGGGTTTTAATTGAAATTACACTCATCTACATTTCTTCAACTGCAATAGTTACAGAAATTGTCTCTATGGGGAAATTAATCACAAAGCTACGGCAGATTAAGCTCTCCTATAATTAAATATTTTGAAATAGTTGCTATGTAGATATTCTATCCCACAGTAAAAAGGAACATAATTCTGGGATAATAATTCCAGTCAATTTTTGGCTGGATCCATGGTATTTTTCCCTGTTGTGCTGATAAAATATTATTTTTCTGTTCCTTGTCCTAACACAGCTTAAACATCTAAGCTGTTGCCTCTAACAGGATTTTAGCTCTGACAGTCTTCATTTCTTAACACTTGTATATTGCTTCATTCGTTCCTTTTTCTCAGCTAGCTGCTTTCTGCTCTGAATAAGTAACACACCTGTGAGACAGTGGCCATGCTGCTTTAGGCACTG
Source organism: Oxyruncus cristatus (assembly GCA_013399855.1). Lineage (NCBI taxonomy): Eukaryota > Metazoa > Chordata > Aves > Passeriformes > Cotingidae > Oxyruncus > Oxyruncus cristatus. The sequence continues at coordinate 4,873,193 of VXAY01007089.1, read as the reverse complement.
AAGATGCTCAGCTTTGGCACTGCTCAGCCACCTGAATTTGGGGCACACTTGATACGTTAGTCAGAAATTATCTACTTAAAATCTGGATCAACAGCTAAACCCTTCAAACCTCCCTCTGCTGCTGTGGCTCCCTATCTTGGTCATGTAATACAGCTGCCCTGATGACTTCCCTGCTTAATTTAAAAGGCTTCAAGCCAGAGCAGAAATGGCCACTGCTAAATCACTACAAAAATACGGATTAATCCATGCTGTGAGCTGGGGAGGTATGATCCCTGTAACACAAAAAAGGGGCTGCTGCCAGAGCTAAGGGACTTGTTTGGCACTACACAAGGTGCAATTTTCAGTGCCACAGTGGGAATTCAGAAGGCTTTAGTTCTTAGCCAGCCACAGATCTATGCTGTCCCTTTCTGAAAAGTGAAATGCCCTGTTTACTTAAAGATTTTGTGTGCAGCTGGACTCAAGTATGAAACATAAGAAATTGTACTAAATAACAGCTCCTTCACAGTTATTTTCAAGATGGCAGAGGCTGAGCAAATTCAAGTCCTTTGATATGGTGTGCTGTGTCAGAGCTAAATATTCTCACCCATCAGCAGTTAGCTGCTCTTAAGCCAGACACTACAAAAGGCCAGGCTGCTTCTGCCACTGTGTCACACAGCCCCTTCTGGAAAAACAAAACAGAAAAAAAACCCCAACCCAACAAACAAACAAAACCCCCAAGCCAGTATTTTCCAGGATATTGCTCAGCAGCACCTTCTTTTTTTTTTTTTTTCCCCTATTTTGTGACAACATTACAAACTTCCACGAAATTATGACTCACCCTTGAAGATTTCTGCCCCTTTCACTTGCTCCGTCTCCTTTCTGAAACTATTCCACTCAAGAGTTTGGGAACCTGATCCAAAACTTGCCTCTCCACCGCCTTTCGAGAGTCTGGGTTTGCTGTTTGAAGGACAGTGATGGTAGCTGAGGTGTAAACCCTGCATTACTGTGGGCCATCAGACTTTAAGTCTGCTGTGGAGATGTGCACCTGAATTTCTTTTCATAGGTTTCAGCCAATTCAGGAAATACCATTTTCAGCTAAAGTATAAGGAACAGACTACAGATACATCCCCTGACTGGAGCACGTTTTCTGCTGATTTATTGACTGTGCATAAATACTACACTATAACTGTCATATTTAACCACAAAGAAAAAAAGCTGTATGCTCAGGAAAATAATCCGGGGCAACTCTGATCCGTCTTCCACGCACTTCAGAAAAAGCAGCCACTTAGCACAGGGGCATAGTCCAGCCATCCTGATTCCCCCCCTCCCCCAGATGTGTGTTAACCCCTTGCCGTGCACAGTTCAGAGCACCTTTCCTCTTCCTGCGAGGTTTTTATGCAAGCACAGCTAACGCTGCCCCCAGTCCAAAGGTGAGAGGCAGATCACCACAGCCTACGTAACAGCAGGCACATTTTCATGTCCATTCTGCTTTAAAGACCTATGAGAAGGAGTCGAGGAAGTGATTGGTTGCCTAAGATGAGGGACTGTTTTGCAATAATGGTAGATAAGCAAAATTCTGACAAAACATCTCTGAGGAGACATAAAATGAATCCACAAAGCAGCACTTTGAACAGCAAAGAAAGCTGGAACAGATTTCCAGGCAGGCAAGGCTTTCCGTATGAGAATAGGTTTCAAAGTCCAAGAGTCTCTCCAAAGAAGAAACAACATTCAGAATAAAAGTTTGAGAAACATTCTGGCTACTGAAAAAGAAACTGAAACCCTCTTGGTAAATTTAGCAGACTGGAGAATTGAGTTACTCTAAACCTGAAGACAAGAAGAAGAAATTAAAATTGTACATATACCTTTGCAGGGAGATACAGAACCGAAAGTGTGTGCTTCAGATAAGTGCATCTTTGTGATGAAACAGCAAATAGTATCAGATTAATTTGGTGGGTGCCCCAGCCCCAAGCCCCCATTATGCCCTTCCAAGTTCTTCCCACATAAAGATTTATCATCTGTGTTCATAAATGCTGGGAGACAGCATTCTGGGGGGTAAGAGAAAGGAACGGGAGAGGGATTTGTGGCCGAGAGAGGAGCCTTACACCAGGCAGTCACAGCCACTGGAAGCAGGGGCTCTGGGGCCAGGGATGCTCCAACCTCAAGGTGCATTGAATTGACAGCCAGCCAAGAACTGCATGAAATTCCCCGTTACTTCCTTTTACTGGTATTATGCTAAGTGTTGCTAAGCTGTACCTGGGAATCAGGCCAAATCAGCTTGGGATCTTTGGATGAAAAGCATTAAAAAAAAAAATCCAGAGTATTACCCATGTGGAAAGCAACAATATGAATTAAATGGATGTGCAAGTAGCAGGATTTGGATTTTATTACATTCTACAAGGTAAAATATAATGACAGACTAAAAAATTGCCACTTCGGAGGAAAACTACATCCTTCTACCTGGGTTTCTGTGAGGAAGAGTCATAAAAGCAGTGTATCGTTACCAGAACTGAAACCCGAGAATACACATTTTTAAGTAGACTGGAGCCAATGGGGGCTGGTTAGTAGGGTAGTTTTCCTGGGTTAGGCTACACAGATTTGTGCCACAGAGCGAGGAGTTCACACTGCTTCATCTATTACCTATCAACATTTATTTTATGGCAAAGAATACTCGAGTGGGCTGGGGACCTGCTCTGAACTGACAGGATTCATCATAAAGCAGAAGCCATATTTGGCTGTTTCATTTCTAGACACAGATATGATTTTTTACTATATATGAGGCCTGCCTGCAACAGAAATTCTCCCTTACAGAGTTCAAAGTATCTCCCACAGAGAAAGTTTATCTAACCTGACTGCACTGCACATCCTACTTGTGCCTGATCCAAAGCGGACCAGATCCTGCTGGAAGCCTCAGGGAGCCTCAGCCCTCCCATTTCAGCTCTGCAGGTCACTTCTCACCCCTCAGCATTATTTCACTGCACTGGGAACACCCACTGGCATAGCACTGTCCCCCACTGGCCTAGCACCTTGTGTGTCAAAAAAAAAGAAAAAAAAAATTAGGGACAGTCTCCCAAATATTGAGGGACACCACTCCATGGGATGTTAACTCTATGCTGAGGGCACCTAAAATAACTTGCTGGTCCCAATCCAGAAATGTGATGTATTATTTAAGGATGAATATTAACATTTCCAACGTGTCCTTAACAGATCGTCATTATCTTATTGAAACCGAACACTTCCATGGCATGAGTATATTTATCATTGTTCAGTTCCCAAAAAACACCCTTAGCTACCACAGAAAACACTGTGCAATAAAAGCATTATATTTTACCGTAAACAATTTTCACAAAATATTTTTTTTCCTCCCAAAGGAATCCCATATTTAATGCTAAAGACTATTTGTCATCAAACAGTGTCAAAAAAGCAGATAGAATTATCTATTTGGAGCATTAGCTCTGGTGCCATGTGAGCACTTGCTGGCTCTGTTATAAACCTTCACCAGCATCCTCCTGGCCTTCCTACCTTGGCTTCACCAGCTGTACAAGTGCTTATTTTGTTGTTTTCACTATGTTTTTGAAACCATTTAAAACTGTGCCAAGCCCTCTCTGCAGAGATGAGAGGAATCAGTCCTGCCCTGCAGTTCTCACAAGCTAATTTCAGCCATGATCTAATCAGTGGGTGGTAACAAGAGAGAAAGGCAGGACAGGAGGAAAAGGCCCAAGCAGCGCTGGTGAGGTTGGCAGGAAACTCAGCAAAAAGCAAGTGCAGAGGAGAATAAAACAAAGATCTTTTTATTCTTTAATATTTATTTTTGTTTTTAGATAAGTAATGAGGAAGAGGAAGTGAAGGCTCATCTCCTGAGGTACCTGGGAGATGTTTGGAAGAAACAAGTTTCCAGGAAGACCTTAGGCAGGGACACAACCCCATCTTGTGAGACCAGCTCTCTGTGTGGTGGCATGGAAAGAGGAGATGGCAGGAGCAGACAGCACAGTGCTGCAGCTTTGCCAGCAGCACAGAGCAGATGGGAAATCCAAAGAACTGAGACACAACAGCAAGGAAGAAATAGGTGAGCAGAGTCTTGAAAAGCCAGCTTGAGTGCGACGAGGTAGGACAAAAAGGCACATGGTGGAAGAGCTGCGTGACTTTGCCAGACAAGGGGCAGCAAGGTGTTACCTGCAGATGTTCGTGCCTGGATCTGAAGACATTTGCATTTGCCTCTCACACGTCGGGTATTTATGCCAGATAGGAACATATAAATACAAAATAAAAATGTGCTCTCTCTTTTACTCCTCTGTCTCTTAAGATTTAGGCACAGTAGAAGGTATTGTGCTTATTCTGGACTAAGTAGAATAAAAGAACCCTGCTCTCTGTGTTCCTGTTAATGCTGCAGACCCTGCTCAGTACAGACTGAATTACTGAACTTCCTGATCTCTCAGGTCCCAGTTTTGTCACTTCCTTGCACTAAGTCGATTTTTGTGTATTAAGTTTGAAGGTTTGTTGGCAGCAAAGGAGAACTATATATGCAGATGCTTCTTCTGTTTACTTGCTGCTCTTACCTAGTTTTGGGTACAAACCCCCTCAAACCGGAGGGGGTTACAGGAACAAAGTTTCCTCTTCAGAAGCTTTTGGCAATTTCCAAGAGCGGAAAGCTCGTTATTTTGGCACAAAGAAGCACCAAAGAAACTTTTAACTATGGCATTCCTCTATAGGGTTTTCTTGACATTTTCATCTGAGGAAAAAGAGAGGAGTAATAATAAGCCCACTTTTTTTTTTTTTTTTGAGATACAGGACAGTTTCGCTACAAGAACTTAAACAGACAAAGGCTCTTCAAGTCGGAAAAAAAAGATGACTGCAGAGAGAAATCTTGGCAGTGTGTGAAATGTGGAAAGGAGAAGGTAAATGCAGAATAATTGTTCACTTTCGCTTGCAGTACAAAAGCTGAGGGGGCATCCAACAAAGGCATTTAGCAGCAGGTTTAAAACAAACACACCCAAAAGGAAGTACTCTTTCCTACTGTCCATAATTGCGTTGTGGCAGTCAGTGCCTCAGGAGGTTGTGGAGACTGAAAAAGGATTTTAAAAGGCATTAAAAAAATTCATGTGGGACAGCGTGATCAACAGCAAATAAACACCATAGCTTTGGTGAAACTTTGGGGGTTTCAAACCCTTACCCAGCAGATCCCAAAGCCGGGAGGAGGCACCAAGTCAAGATGGTTCTGTACGTGGCCTTTTTCTCCCTCACTAAGCATCTGCTGCTGGCTGTTCCTGGAAACAGTGTGGCAGTTCCTATGCATTGCTGAGCCATGAGCCGGAGTGTTGCACATCAGTAACGAGCAGCAAACGGTTCTCTGCATTCTCCTGGCCGGCTCTATCTTCCAGCAGACTTCCTGCAAGGGCAGGAGATGCTTCTGGCAGAGCTTTGCAATCCAACCCTCCCCCCCACTTTTCCCCAGAGCAACCACACTTATAATTGTGCAGAGAGAGAATATTGCATTAGCTAGTGAAGTGCAAATTTCAGGTTAAAACAAGGAAAATTTCAATCCTATATTTTGGTGTTTAATTGTAGCTTTTATCTCATATTTAAAGGGTAGAAAATGCAGCTGCCTCCATTATTGGCCAAAAAGCTTGTCAGTCCCAAATAATAATATGGTACTTTCTACAAAAAAACAAAGCAAGGCAACCAAACAACTGTTCTACATAGCCAAGTAAAAGTAACAATTTACCTCAGACAGCAAGGAAAAACAAACAAAGAGAAACACCAGAAACTCCACCCTGAAGTCACTCCATTTAATTTTTTAAAAACAGTAACTACAATAAAAGGTTTTATGTACAACGTTCATATAAAGGAAAAGGATTTCCAATTATGATTAGGCCCACCCTTTTATTAACAAAAAAAAAAAAGGCTGTAATAATGCCAATTCTCTTCCAAACATTTTCGAACTTCAACTATCCCCCATTCAGCCAAAACCATTGTGTTTGCAAGGAAAATCCAACTGAACTGGGAGTTTGTGCCAGCTGTTTCCCATGTCACAACACACTCATTCATCACCCCAACACTTCTCCAGCCTTGCACAACACACTTTCCACAGCACCCTTAAGCCGGAGACAGGCAGCTTGTCCCTTACCCCCCTTTGTCCCCCATTCCATCTCCCTGTGCAATTTCCATTTTTATCCTGACACACGCATCCAGCTCCCTTGTTTTATCATCCAGCAAAAAGGCAGAAGAGAGGAGAAAGCAGCAGAGAAGGGGGAAGAGAAAAGGACATGGTGGGTCATTGGTGCTGGGCACAGACCTTACACATACAGTAGAAATGAAACAGAATTAGAAATTCCAGAGGGGAGACCACAAAAGCCTAGTGACAGGCTAGCAAGTGAAAATGTGTGGTAAGGTACTGGTTGCTCAAGGTTTCCACAGCACTTGTATTCTCAGCCTTGGAGCACAATAAAACAAGAACTATGAGGCAAGTGGTACACTTACACTAACGCAGGGGGGTCCTGAGTTGCTCAGCACCCCTGCTAATGTGGGTCTCCTGGGGAGAGAGTCACTGAGACTGGGCTGTGCCCTTCAAGGGCTTCTCAGTGCCATGCCTTCGAGTTTCCTACTAAGAGCTCACTGCCCCTTTGCCCTACTCCAGTTGCTCAGGCCTTCTTCGTGCTCACACATGTTAAGGAACACAGACAGGAGAGAAATTAAAATGCAGGAGAACCTACGTAGAGAGGCAAAATAAAGAAACAAACCTTTGAAAAGTTGTTGTGGAAAAACAACACAAGTGTAGATCAGAAGGAAAACTGGCGCAGAGAGAAGCACAGTTCTACAAGGTTCCTCTTGTTCTCTAGGAAGAGCCACCATGACAGAAAATGCATAACTTCATGCATTGAAACCATAAATTACTCTTTGATACACATAACAGGAGCTTATCTGAATTGTGTCCCAGGCAAAGAGAGTCACCTGATAAAGCTAAAATGACCATAAAAATAAAAGTTAGCTTTTTTTTTTTTAATTTGGAAATTAGCACTAAAGAGAGTATTTAGCCATCAGACTACTCAAAAACCAAAAACAAACAAACAAAACAACCAACAACCCAAACATCATAACAATATATTACATCTCAGTGCATTGAGGCACACTTCAGAATGGTGGAAACAAAGGAAAAATTAGCCTCAGCCTTCCAAGGAGTATTTTAGTGAAACACAGAAGTTTCAGTTAATGGGCTTTGACTGTGGGTATTTTAGCTCTAGGCAGTCTCGCCTGGTGCACTTTGAGCTTAATTCTCTGAGGTATCAATCACTTGAAACTCCAGATGAACTCAGGAATATCAGCAGCTGATGCCTAGTCAGAGTCAGGCCCAGCTACCCCAAAATGGTCAAGCAAAGAGGCATTAAAAAATGGCTTTGATAACCAGGAGTTCATCCATAATAAGACTAAGAGGGCAACAGGACCCTAAATCCAACGATATTGCCTGCCATCACTGGCAGAGAAAAAACCAGAAAATAGAAAAACTTTTGTCCTGATAGTGATATCCAAACATATTCTTTTCCAAATGCAGCACAAGCTGCAACATGCAGCACTCCTGCCTGAGGAAGGGCAGTTGCTGGGTCTGAGGAGCAGGACAGCACCTGTAGCCACGTGGGTTGTGATTCCTACAGGGAATGCAGCTGAGGCCAGTGCATTCCTTGCTAATTAAATACAGTCCCAGGCTGCCAGCCAGTTACCCCTGCAACCCTACTAGGGCCACGTTTGCGAACCTTTGGTCAAATAAGGGATATGTGGAGCACTTAGAAGATAAGTAAGCTCAAATTTAAAGCGTTGCTGCATACCAGATACAACCCTAATATTTTTCTTGCACGTTTACTATTTTCAAGCAAAAGCACTAAAGGCTGTCTGTCTGGGCTCATAATTCCCATTGCTTGCAGAGTCTCAGAAAGTTGTCCAGTGGAGCCTTGGCCTCCAGGCTCTGGGACTGGCATATCCACAGCACCCCTAGCTCTCAAGGAGCTGGTGATGTGGCAAACAGGGAGGGCAATAAAACAAGGTAGGGCAGTGCTGCAGCAACACACCAGAAAACTGCTGTACTTGCTGTGAGTGTAACATGGAGACTCCTGCAGTCAGTGCAGCTCTTTGTCAAAGTACAAAATGAGAATCTTATCTTTTTCAAAGCTTTCCTTGAAACACTATACAGAGCTGCCTGTGTGCAGGCATTATCCTCAGCTGCTCCTTTCCCAGCAGATAGGCAAAGAGTGCTATCTGATTTCAGAGGCTGGGGCTATGCTCTGCTTTTTTTCTCTAAGTGGAGCTTTCCTTAACACCATTAAAATAAAGCCAGCCCATTTAAGAAATGGGACTCTGCAGACAGTGGACTGTAGGGGTTTGCTTACTGTTCTTTCTTACTGAGGTTTACCTTCTCATCAGAGCCTAATAATTAGTTTTACAGAGGTACAGAACATACACATAACTCAGGAAGGCAGCAGGCAGTGGCCACATCCTGCCAAAATCTACTGATGAGGATCTAAACAAGCCTGGTAAAAATCCTCATTTTGTGATTACTCTCCAACCAAGAAAGCAGCTGGGAATGATTCTGCCACTACCAGGTCTTCCCACACACCCTGCTTTCATCCTAATTTTTATTCATAGGAACATGCAAATTTCCTGTGACATGGGCTGGAAATTGCTTCTACCGCATTTCCAAAAGACATCAGAGAATTTCAGCATCAGTCACCAATGTGTTACATAGGCCAAAATTTTGACAGGCAATAGTGGAAAAAAATCCTGAACCAAGAATTAGCCCAACAATCATACAGAGAAACTCAGTCCCCCCTCTGGAAACACTATTGTTCACTGCTGCCAAGGTCAATGAAGCTCAAAGCAAACTCTTTCAGCAAGCCCCGCACATTTACATGTGCCAATACCCCACATCGTTAGTTCTGAAGATATTTTAACAGCGGTTATAATCAGAAGTAGGCAGGCCTCAAATACAGCAGCTGAACAAAAACTCTGTGGGCTTGAGTGGCATCAAGGCCAACCTGCTGCTTCTCCAACAGGATCCCTTTCCTTCTGAATCTTGGGAGAGAGGGACAAGTGTGTCAGTTTTTGAGAACTCAGTGAAGAAAGTATGAATTTCTGGCCTCAAAGGCTAGGGACTATTTGCTGCTCCTTCATGGGGACCCAAACATTATCCAGTGGCTTAAGCCATCCCAGGTGTCCCCCCCAAAATCCTGCAGAGAAAGGAAAGAAGGTCTAGTTAAAACCAAGTATCACCAGACAGGAAGAAGCTTTCCAGATGAGCTCACATCTAGTTTAGGATCAGAACAAATTAAAACTCTTCTACCAACCATAGTTATGGGCACGTCAGACATCTCTAGTAATAATTAAATTATTAGTTTGTGTGAAAATTCAGCCTTTTGTGTCTCAGGAAAAACTAAAGAGGGGAGCATAAACAATGAGTAAGACTGAGCAACAGTGATGCTTTCCTGTTACTTGTCTAGTTGCCAATATTTTGGTTTAGCGACAAATATTAATCCCAACTGTTAACAGTCATATAAACCAACTCACATCCAACGTGCTTCACATGGTGTATTTTATTTGTGTTCACTGAGGGAGAAATCAACATCTAATCAGGCGGAGCCAAAAGCACTTTTGTCATTGAAAAATCACCTTGACTGCCGTTTGCCCCCTTTTCTTCACCACTCAGCATGATTTTGACTACTAGTTACAAGTTTGATTTTTTTTTTTAATTTAAATTTGTTAGGTGACATTTGCAGTCTGGTCTTAAATTACTTACACAGGGCAATACAGGGAATAAAAGGCAGAAATTAGAACAGAATCTCCATTTCCTTACTTAAAGCCACGAGCTTTAACCATTCTCCAGTGCTGCCTCCTTTACTGAAATAGTAAAGTATAAATGCAGGCAGTTCTGGTGTTCAGATTATATGATCCCAGCCTTCCTCTTTTGTTGTTGCTCATTCATCCTTTTTATGTAACTGTTGCCTTAGCTGTGAAACCCATAAAGGTCAACTTGACTGTAAACTGTATCATTGGGAAGAGTTATCAAAATTGTGGACAAAGCAGATGAAGTTGCCACCCATTTCCTTGATTTTGGGGAGAATCATGTTGGTAATGTTATTCTAAACACAACTGCTTCAGTGAAAATACTTTTGCAATCAAATTTACTGCTGAGATTGGGTCTGCAATAGGGGGAAGCTGTAAATAAACAGCACAGTCTTGCTAATGACTGTATAGTGGATAGCAATAAGGTCAGACAGCAGTGCTGTTGTTTTCAATGAATTCTGTGGATCTGATTTTATCCTGCATTGCTATAATTTCAATGGTACTATTTTATCAATTTTCATCGTAATATAATCCAAAGTTTCCCAACTGTACACTGTTTGTCACAGCAAAACATTTCTTGTGAGTGTAATTAGACTTTGGTGAATTCCTAAGTATTATTACAAAAAAGTACAAAGAAGCTAAAAATAAGACTACACCAAGTGCAATATGTATGTGGTCTATATCAAACTGTGCTGCTAGTGTTGTGTTGGGGAAAGGAGCAACCCAGGGCTGCACCAGACCAGGAGTTTTATGAGGATCTGTGCTTCACTTCTGCTGGAAACACCTTTCCCAGCAAAAGCCCACTTTTACTGTAATGAAATGCTTCAAGTAATCAATAGTTTTATCAAAATTTCATTTTAGAGGAAAAGGAAAACTTCCGAGAACACCTGGTATCTTGTTTCAATATTTTCTCTCCAAAATAATTCTCCTGTGACATGTAGCGCGGCGCCTATAAACACAGCGTTGCCATGCTGCAGTGCAAGAGACTCTAAATTAAAACACACGTCAGCCTATCCACCATGCCTTTATTTTTATTTTCTGAACACTGCAATTTTACCCCAAATAACAATAACTAAACTTTGCAAAAGCAGTGGTAGAGATCTCTCCCTCCAGCGTTCACGGTGGAATTTCCTGCTTTTTCCCATTTCTCCTTGGAGCAAGGTGGGTGCAGTCCTGCAGGGAGAACACGGCAGGAAGGCTGCTTTCAGGGCTCGTTTTCCATGTGGATTTGCAGCTTGAACTGGCGTCACTTGGCTTTCCCCACGCTCCCTCCCGAGCTGGCATGCTGGTGTCTGGCTGGGCTGCGCTCCTCGGGCAGAGCTGAGGAGGAGGTGGAAAGCAGCCTGTGCAAATGCAGTGGGAAGCGAAGCGGGCCATGCCGATGGCAGCGGGAGGGATGGTGATGGCACAGCGGGGAGTTCCCACAGCAACCACTGCACAGGCAGCACCCAGCGGGCAGAGCCTGCCGCTAAGGGTGAAAGAAAGGTTACAAACTTCGAACAGGCTCCCCCCCGGTTGCATTTAGGTGTAATTTAGACCCCCTGACTTAGAAGCTATGACCCCTGAGCTAAGCCATCCCTTGGGCTGCACTCAGACCGCGTAGGCACCACAGGTCTGCGATTAAAGCCCAGGTTTTGCATCAGTTGTCCTTCCAGTGCCAGGGGAAATCGGGGAGCTTCACTGCTGTCCTGGTCCCCACGGCGTTTCCATGAGTTTCAAAAGTGTGGTTATATCCTACAGGCGGTCATTACACCAAAAAAAGGAAACTCACTTAAAATAAGTTTTATTATGTTTGCATTTCAGAATAAATGTAAATTTGCACCAGAATTGATATGGAATGAGACTTACAAATGTGTTGGTATAAGCCTGCACATGAGGCAGTCACAGATGATTGATACGATGACTGATACTATAATTTAGTTTTTTATGCGGTTTAAATGAGCACTCAATTCTGTACCCTTTAATCACAAAGTGCCATTTCATCTCAGTAGTAGCCAGCTGTAGTTCAATAAAAGAAAGACTGCCCAACAGGAATGGGCAAAGTAGGCTGAGGCCTCCAAAAAACCCCAGATCAAAAACATTGTTTGAAAAATGAAATATTAATATGGGCAAGGTTTCCAACTAAATGTTTCCTTTGGTATTTGTTCAAGTGAATGTTATACCTCTAGTGGCAGCAGAAGTGAATTATTTAGCATAATGACGATGGAAAATTCAGACTACAGTTAAGTAGTTTCTACATCTTGGCTATAGGTATGTACATAGAAAAATGCATGTCATTTTTGAAAAATGAAATCTTAAATCCCCCTGTCTGCAATTCACTCTGCAATTCAGACCCTGAAAGCTGAGCAAGCGACATGAGGAGGCCTTTCCAAGTTAAATACAGTAATTTGTCCAAGTGAAATGACAGAACGGAGGCTCCCACACAGTATTGGGATGCACCCGTGGCTTCTGCTGAAGTTACCAGATCTGGTCATCACCTCCCCTCAAAAGAAAGCTTATTATAAAAATGCTAATGTACAACCCGTCCCTGCAGGCACCAGGGAAGGCAAGCTGCTGCTCTGGGAGGGAGGCTCACAGCAAGACTGGTTTAGGCTGTGACAGTGCTGGGAGTCAGTCTGTGGACATGTGTCTCCTCCCAAATCCAGCTGTGTTGACAGCACAGTCCTCCCCCAGTCTGCCCAGAGGCTGGTGAGTATTGCCCAGCAGTAAGTTACCACCCCTCTGATCTGGATATACTTGTTTGAGCAGTCCCTAACCTATTTCAGTAAAAATCAGCTGGGCCAGCATTAAACTCATTACTTAAAATGTTAGGCCATGTTTGCACAGACATTTTTTCTTCCCTGCAAAGGAAGCTCCAGCTATTTCTAGTCCCCTAATCTTTGGCTACACTTTGCCTCTGCATCCCCCACTTCGGGGGTCTGTGCACTATTTTGTCTATTTTTATAAACCTAAGTCATTGTTGGGGGTTTTTATAAGTTGGATTCCCCCACTTCCCTGATTCACTTAACAGCTGTCTGTGCCAACACAACAGAGGAGATGGTGAGTGGTCAGAAAAAATGTCCCAGGGGTCCCTACATGAAATTTGTCTTCAGGATAAATGTCTTGAGGAAACCATGGTCTATACTCCCTAATCCCCTTCAGAATTTGGCCTTTGGTAAACTACATGACTTGAGTTATTTTACAGTCACAGAAACAATGATCTCAATTTCTTGTTAGTGTCACACTCTTCACATCCACCAAATTCAGTAGCGTCTCCATAATCAAAGGGTTGTTTTGGCCTGGGCCTTCATGTAAGTAATTCAGGATGTGGCTGTTGCTGAGTTGTACCCTCCCATACACAATTTGGAAAATGCCCAAGGCAGGTTGCTTCTAAAGCCTACAGTAAAAGGGGTCACTGTAATACCAGATGGAGAAATAAACCCTAACCATTGTGTGTGCAAATCGTGCACAGGTAGGATCTGTGCTGATGGTGTCTTCTTTGAGGTAGTGCACGTAAATTATCTGTCCTCATTAGTGGCAGCAAAGCTCAAATCCAGAGTTTTTTGGATTTCCAGGTCAGAGATCAAGTCCAGCCCAGGTCTCTCTTTTCTGCAGCATGTTTGCAACTTACCAAAGGCTGCACAAACTGAGCATGAGACCATCTGCTTAGCAGCAACAACAGTTCCTTGTTCTCGACTTCTATCCTCTTCGAATCCCTTGTCGTGGTCCTGTTGACCATAATAAGGAACGAGTTCAGCAGGAAGGACGAGTGTTCTCTGGAGTAACTCCCAGCAGAACTCCATGAGGGAGCCGGGAGCCTGCCTTGGCGCCATGCTCAAGAAACAGAGCGTGCAGCGTGGAGAGCCCTTCAGAGAGCGGCCAGGATCAGAGGGAGAAGGACAAACGGTACCTGCTTTTAACAAGAAATCCAAATATCATTTGCTGAGGCGATAGCAGAGCTGCCCTGCCTCTCCCCCAACCAGCTGCACAAAGACTCAGCAAGTCACAAATGTAGAACGTTTGTGCAGCCGAGGTGCAAAATGGATCGTATTAAGTGAAGCTTTTAATAAGATTTTGATAACAATGATTTTTATGTTAATCTCCAGAGAGTTTGCTTTTGTAACATATAACTGATAAGCATATAATCTAGTTTTAATTTAATCTCTGCAGGTGTTTCCCAATGGTAAATGTTAAATTTTTATTGCTTCCTTAGGCAGTAATAATAGGGGAAATGTCTGTAGGGCTCCCACCATCCATTTGTATGCAGATAGCATCATATTTTATAATAGCTGTAAATCTGACAGGATAGACTCTTACTGTTGAGATGATATTATAAATATGTGTCAACACTGAATAAACATCTTTGAAAGGAAAATAAAATAGAGATGTTATTAGAGGTCTAATGAAACAACCATAACTGCTTATTTATAAGAGATGTATGCGCACATCCTTGGAAAAAACTAGAGCCCATGCTGGGTTTGCAGCTTTCCAATGAGCAGGACACAGAGATTCTCAGCAGGGTCCTGCAGACAATGCAGAAATAGATCCAACACTTCATAAAGATGATGACTGTCTATAAACCTCTAACTGTTTGTTCTCTCTGAGGTTTCAAAGTGATTATAAATACCTCGGTGTCTAAGACTCAATTATGGCTTCTCTTATACAGCTGAGGGAGCACAGCACATCAGGAGCTCCCACACCAAAGAACCACAAGACACCAAGTACAAGGAAGTGAACCCTGATACCTGTCTGAAGTGTAATGCAAACACATTTTGGGCAAAATTCACTCAGTACCAGACCTGAGAGGGACTTGATCCCTTAAATCTTATACTGACCTTATTTGCTGAGCATGCATGAAACCTGCTCTTGTTTACATTTAGTGTTTCAAAGACAGCTACACTTTAGGCTATATTTTTCCTAAATCACTTTATCTGTTCTGCAGCAAATGTGGCTCTCTGGCATGCTGTGCTCACAGGGTCCACAGGCACATCCTCAGAGAGCCGAGCTAAAGGACTCCTAAGGTGGAAGTGGCTTGGCTCTGGCCAGTGGGGAGCACGGGCAGGGAGAGCTTCGAGCTGTCTTCGCTCTCCTGTATAGGCATGCCCAGAAAGGGATTACACTTTAACAGAGGTCTAGATATTTCCTCAACGGTGCTTAGATATGTGGCTCCCAAGGTCCACATCATTAGTCATAAAAGCAAACAGTCTAACCTCTGACACGAAAAATACACACTAGTACGTCTGAGTCCCCCGTGACAGGGAATGGGAATANCAGCTGCCAAGTGAAGCGGGGGGGGGGGGCTAGAATTTGAAAAGCTGCCACATAAGCAGCACAAAAAAAATCTTTTACTGGTAAATTAAAGTTACAAGAACAGCTTGGACAGTTTAGGTTGAGCAATTCCTGCTTCTGTTGTAAGCCAGAACACGTATACTGCTTTAAGGTGGTAGTTTGAATGCAGTGTTTTGTTTCTTCTGATGGTCTTTTAAAGTAAAAACAAGTATCTTTTATGAAGACTTAGTTTTATAAATTGGTATTAATTAGAAAGAAAATTCAAATCATCTTCTGCAGAAAGACAAGATAAAAACAACACAACATGGCCATGAATGGAAAAGCAGATAAGTCATCAGAAAAAAAGCAAATAAGTCATTTGCTGAGTGTCTTCAAAGCTTAAAAAGATCTGCCATGTTGTGCCATGGAGAAGGAAATTGTCAAGAAAAACAAAATACCACATTAAGAATATTCATTATTAAGAATCAGATGCATTATGAGCTGTTGGTAAGATTCAGATATATAAAATGTTGTGCTCACTCATTCTTTTCCTATCAGACCTTGTACAAATACGATTTATTTTGTGTAACTGCTTCAGACTGAGGATTCATTAGAGGAGGTCCCTAATGAACTGTTTGCAGTCAGACTCTCCAACTGCACAAGCACCACCCATGTGCCAATATTCCAGGCCTACTGGGATAGTGGTAAACACAGAACCCTCTGCCATACCCTCTACACCTAAATAATACACCATGTCCTTATGCCATGGCAGATAAGTGGAATTTTTTGCTAATCAAGTGTGAAAAATTACAGGAATCAGACACAATGCTGTGTTTCTCTGAGAGAAAATCTTAAGAAAATCTTCTCCATGATAAATGAGTTGTGAATCTCCCATATAAAGTATTTAAACAGATGGATAATCACCACAGCAACCAAAACCGCCACAGAGTCATTCAGGAGCTTTCCCTATCTGCACACTCCACTCTCAGGTTTCGTACTGTAAGGAGGCAATATTTTATGTAACAGAAGACTAGCCAATGCTTTTAGGTAGCTCACAGTGATTTCCAAGGTATGTAAAAAAATCAGAGGACCAAACATTAGCTACAGAGACAGCATTTTTTTACACCTCAGATCACATTTAAGGTGACCTGACAAACTTGTTGCAGATTTTTTGCTGCATCTTATGTCTCTGCCCCTTTGCATCTGCATTTGTCATCTTCCCCATCCACATTTTCTCCTCTCATCTTTTCCCTGCTCTACCAGCATCATAACAAGGACTGCAACCTCAATCTGCCTATGATCCCAGAAATAATTAATTACTCGAGCAGAATAAAGCAGCCCAAAAAGGAGAAAGCGAAAGAAACAATAACCTAATGATACAGGAGAGAACTTCCCACAGATCTGAGATAATCCCAGTCACTGCCACACAAGGCAGCAGTCTCCATCTCCCACGGCGCAGCTGAGCAGCCTTCCCACAGCACACGGAATGTGGGCACCCTGCACGAATCCTCGAATCCTCTCCATCATTTTCCGTTCCCCTGAGGCAAGTTGAGCCTTGCTGCAAGGCAGGAGAAGAGCAGTGGGACGGTGCCAAGCCAAGTTTTGTGTGTGCCCTAAACCAAACAGCTCTGGGATATTTTAGCATATGTCAGTGCTGGTTCAACAGCGATGGCACACACGTACCTTTAGGAATGTCTGGGATAGGCAGAATCTCTCCCAAGGGCACGTTACTTGGCAGGGATGGGGGTTTGTGCTCTCGAAAGTAACAGGCACCAGCAGCAAGGACAGAACACCACTGACTCCTACTCACACACATACAGGTTTTCACACTGAATTTGAGTTAACACAGGGCTTCTAAAATCACAAAATAACCTGGAAACAAGCTGCAGTGATAGATGGGTGGGAGAGGAAGGAGACCAGCATGAGTCCTGATTTTCAACAGGTGCACGCAAACGTTATTAAATATGTGGCAGAACAAAGTTGGATCCTGGGAAACTTGCAGAGGAAGACATTAAACCTGCTTTTAGAGAGTCTGAACTTTCTTTTTAAATGAGCTGGATGAACTGGAAAATATCCAATGTGGCTAATTATCATGCTTTTAAGTCTAGTCCTTTTAAATTGTGTTTTTTCTAATTTGATCATTCTATTTGTTATTAATTTGAATATCTCTGAAGCATGTTTATGTCTGCCACTTGTCCTAAGACAGATTTCCAAAACCACGAACACCCTGCATTGGATCAATACTCAGTAAAAACATAGTAATTTTCTGAATGTATCCTGAGAGGCTGAAGTCTGGTAGTCCATTTAAAAACAAGAATTCCAGTTTATTTTTAAACATGTTAAAATCCGAGCTGATTGACACTCACCAAGAAACAAAAACCCCATATTTTACCAGTTTTCACTGCATACGTTTTCAAAAATTCTGACAAGATAATAATTTCTATATATAATAATTTAACAATATTATGTAATTTTTGAATTCTTAATGAACTACTAGCAGATCTGCAGAAAAAGGTAAGTGATAATATACATAACGTGGCTAAATTAGAAAATACATTGTTTAGAATTTCTTTATTTAATGTCTCCCACGACTTTAAATAGACGAAATGTGTTGCTTCCTGTCCTGGATTGTTTCATGGTATTATTGTGAAACATTCATGGCTGCGGTGTTTATTTCACCACGGATGTGTGTTCATTTCACTGGTGGGTAAAGCCTGGTAATGGGTAAAAGATTTTGCAATCCTGCTGCCTGGATGGCTCAATGTAAATCTTAATTATCCACCTGACTTGCAATGAAAACATTCTGCTGCATTAATAATCTTAAAAATGGGGATGATATTGGGTGGTGATTACGCATGGGTTTGTTTTTATTACACTGGGCTCAAAAGCCGAAGTTGGGAAGAAAACCGAAGGAAGATGATATAGTGGATAATGCATAAAATGAGCTGAAGTCCACAATTAGTTCAATTTAATGAAAAGACCTTAAGTAAATAAGAGGAATGGAGAACAAAGGTAACAGGATGAGAAGCTGTTTACAGGGAAAAATGGGGATGATATAGCCGTGCTGCCGTACGGTCACGCAGGTACCACTGAGTTGTCAATACTTTTTTTGTGATTCACGCCGGGTGAGACACCGACCCTTCCACCGCGGGATGTGCAGGCGACGGGAAGCACCGGGGGGAGCCGGAGCTCCGGAGCCGCAAGCCCGGGAAGGAAACACGGCGGCCCCCAGGAGCGGGTAGAGGAGAGGAACCCCTCCAGGACGGGTTAAACCTCAAGAACCATGAGAGGATGTACATTACTAATAAAAAACACCTTCCCGCAGGTGAGGAGCGCCGGGCCGGGCGCGCCCCCCGCGGGGCTGCCCGGGAGGGCGGCGGTGGACGCTCCGAGAACAGCCGCGGTGCCGGGGCAGCACCGGGCGGCGGCCCCGGGCGGCGGCCGCGGACACC
>VXAY01007089.1:4814296-4854321 GCA_013399855.1 Oxyruncus cristatus | reverse complement strand
GGTGCGGGGGAAGGTGCGGGGCCGGGCTGCGGGGCGGGTCCCGCCCCGGGCCGTGCGGGGGTGCCGGGCTGGGCCGGCTGCGGGAGCCGCCGGTGTCGCGCAGCTGCCTCAGCCCCGATCGCTGCTGCTGCTCCTCGCTGGAGAACAAAGAGGATCAATTAGGAGTGTGCAATTACCGCCGTGCCCTGCCGGCGGTACGAGCAGATCGGAACGCCTTTCCCCCCCTGCCGCTCTCCCAGGGAAGAGTGTTTGGCGTTTCGGGGCCACGTCGTGCTAATGAGCACAACAGACGTTTGGAAATCAGACGGTTTAGTGCATTAAACACAACCTTAAAGTGAGAAAATAGAGGCTAAAGTGAGAAAATAAAGACTAAGGCAGATGTGCCCTTGAAAGTCTTCCCTAGGATTCTTCCGAGCCGGAATGGATCGGAAGCAGTACACAGCTGTTATTTCATTTTTCAGTGCTATTACATGCCTCTTAGTTGCGTTTGTATATTTCTTTTTGTTAGTCACCTCTTCAACGTTCAGAAAAATAAAGGACTGCATAGTGTGGTCCTAATAAATTTTGCTGTCCGTATCAGCATGATTTATGCATGTTGTAGTCATCCATGCTAATAGGTAACGCTCCGAGAGTATTTCATTTTACAGCATCCTGGAGACAGTTACTAATTACATTTCTCATCACCCTGTGAAGGGGTAAACAGTAGCAGCTTTGCAAAGTATCAGAGCAGTTCTGCCAGTTCAAATGGGACCGTCCGCCTACTGAAATCCTTTGCAGAATATGTGCCTTCGTAGATCAGCAAATTGAGGTGAGGTTAACCGACTTGCTCAAGGTCATGGAGTGTCAGTGACAGAGTTAGCAATAATGGAATCCAGCCATCCTGGCTGCTGGGTCTGTTGCTCTCCTGTTGGGTGACTCTCCCAGATAATTGCAGGTAGTTTAAACATTG
This sequence comes from Oxyruncus cristatus, assembly GCA_013399855.1. NCBI lineage: Eukaryota > Metazoa > Chordata > Aves > Passeriformes > Cotingidae > Oxyruncus > Oxyruncus cristatus. The sequence goes on along the minus strand of VXAY01007089.1, from coordinate 4,853,372 downwards.
TTTTGCGTAAGCGCACATTGAGGCCTTCAAAACATTTTGGAGAAACAAAATGCTAATGGATCAGCTTCAGATCCCGTGCTACATTTGCGTGCGTCTCAGAGTGATTGCTCAGCTTGATCCAGGAGGAAATTTGGAAGACTTTGTGGTTTATTTTGTAAATAGGTGCTCAAAAGGCATCAGTTTTACTGAGTATGTACTGTAGAAAGGCTCGTGTAGATTTATAGGGTAGATCATGAGATGTAACAAAAATAGATTACACTGTAATTAGACAGTTTTTAAAAGAAGAATGTGGACAGTATGACTGTAAAGAGGTTTTCTTCTGAATAAAGTGTTTACCTGACGACATTCTGTAGAGTTATTTGGAGTTGTTAGGAAGAAAAACAACCAACAAATGTGCTGAGAAGCCATGGTGATGAGGCTTCTGAAAGTTTAAATGGGAATAAAAAACTTCCTCAGCTGGTTTATTTATCCAGCAGGTACTTGTTAAGTAAAAGCAAATCACGATCGGGGTTATTTCCGACCCTGGAGAGAAGTTATGTTTCACTTCATGTTTTTCTCTGTTGAGTTAAATTTATGAAGAAAGGGATTTCAAAGGAAATGCTGGCAGATCTGTGCTATTGTGACACCAGCAGTATATATTTAGTAACTTCAGGGAGGAAAGATCCTTACTGTGCTGAGAAAATGCCAACGACAACTGTTTGTCTGGACTTCAGAGAGCATTGGGAAGCAAGCTGGTGTTGTTCAGGTGTTACACACTGGCCAATGTCCTGTAACCAGCACTACCTTTGGCAGGTCCCTGCTCCTGCAGGAACTTCATTGGCAGTGCTGGGAGAAGCCCATCTGTGCAGTGCAGGCCACAGGGCTGAGACCACAGATCCGGGGTTGATACAGATTTACGTTGGGCGAGTAATTGTGGTGACTATTGACCGCAAAATTTAGTGGTCACAGTGCAGAAGAGAGGCAGCTGAGATTCTTTTAAATGAACTGGCTGGGCTGCGTGACCTTCTTCTGACCATGAGAGCTGCTGTGGGGTTAATCTGGGCGGGGAAGTTCTGGTGATACACGTTTACTCTGTAAAAGTTTTCGAAGTTTCTTGTTGATGCAAAAGGTGTGGTGTTATCAAGACTAAACTGTCACATCTCCCCAGCGTGTGTGTGGTTTATAAATCAGTCTTTGGGAGAAGTGCTTTTACTGCTGTTGCTTGGTGAGATGTCTCAGCAAGGTGACTTCTAAGCTAAAACTGTTGTCTCAAAAAGGAAAAAGGATGCTGGTTGCTTGCCTAGGAATTCAGAAATTTATATCCTGAATGACACTGCTGTGTCAGCAAACATGTCCACTGTAGGCCTGCATTTGCCAGATGTTCCTTTTGCCAGTTGGGGCGGTAACTCCTCATCCAGCCAAGTTAAATAAGAAAAGGAAGCAATAACGGGATATACTTTTTTAAGATTGGTGGCTTTCCGTGTGCAGGTTGTGGAATCCTGGGAGGTTTGTGCACTGTTTTCAATGGATGTGTGAGAAAAATGAGCCTGTTGATAGGCTTAGTGATCCATTCCTCCACTGATACTGTCGTTTGTGGGGTCTTGGACACTAAACACTTACCACTGGCTGAGCTGAAGAAACTGGAGATGTGGTATGAAGCCAGCAATTGGAATGAAACATGTACAGGGTTTAAATTGCTCTTGGTTGTATGGTAGTTTGAAACATTTATTCACAAAAAATCCCTTTTGTTAATGCAAAGATTACCTGCGTTTCTGTTACATGCAATGTACACAGTGCAGACATGTATGAGACCCAAAGATTCCAACCTACTCTTACTGCATACTGTATTGAGCTAATTTTGGTTTAAAAAAAAATAATAATTCCTAATCTACCTATGAAAAACATCAAAAGGAGTTATTTTGTATTTCTACTTGCTGACAGTTTTTCCACTTTAGCTCTTCAGATAGTCCTGATATGTTTGAATGGAACATCAAGCTTCAATTTGCAATAGTACATGAAGTTGTTCAAGAAATAATGCTTACACTTGCTGTACAAGAGTTTCTTGGTTCTTCTGAAACAAAAGGGATTCACCAAAATTCTAAGAAGCACTTACAGAGCCATTTCTTTTTCTAGTCTTTTCTTAATAAGGTAACAGAACATCAGCTTGGAACACTATCATTGGGGATTTGTTTTCAGAATATTATTAGTAGCATTTCAGTGAAGTGGAAACGAACTTGTACTCTGAAAAGAAACTGGATCGTGGGGAAAGACATTCCAGTGAGATCCGTGAATTTAAATTCTGCAGGGTTCATTTGCTGTTTTAATAAATAAATTAATAAATTTAAAAGCTTAGTTTGTGAACAAGAATCGGAACCTGTAAATCTGATGGTGTGACAGATACACTCTAGTAAACACGTGAACCCGTGTCATGTTTCAAGTATGAAACCTGTAGCTGGTGCTTGGGAATGTGATCATCATGATGTTTAGAATGAAGAAATAAGCGTTTGGTTTTGATTGTTCATAGTGTTTGGGCTATTCACTGCTAGAAAGTTCAGAAACTAAGTTTTTTAAGGTGCAATGAAACCAGTTTATTGGACTGGAGAACAGCTGAAATGCACCTTGTTTATAAAGCTTCATTGGAAGTGGAAATGACAGCTAATGAGTCAGTAGGAACTTTTTGTTCTTTTAGTATTTTCTACTGTAAAGTTAAACCTCAAAGGATGTCTTCAGTTTGATAATTAACCTACAAGAGCTGCAATAAAATATGACGTTCTGGGGGGGGGAAGACTTCGTTCTGTCATGTGTCAAGTCAGTGGTATGTGTGCTGAGGAGTTTGGCCTTAATTTTATTTTATGAATTACATTTGGGATTGTTGCTTGATTGGGTCATGGGTTCTGGTTTTAGTTCTGGAATGTCACTCAAAATAAACCAGAACTGTGCAGGTGGCAGAATTGCAGTGGTCGTACTTTGGTTGGACGCAGTGGTGGCAGAAAACCTGTTGTCTTTTTTAATCAAATAGTAAATCCCAGATCTGTTTGGTGTTGCTCATCCCAGTTATTTTTCAATTCATTTCCTGTAACTACCGCGCAGTTGTGACAGGAGTTTAGTTTAAACAAACAGCAAAGGTGTTCCCCATTCCTTTGCTCTGAGTTTCTGGGAATTGTCATACCTGGGCGCCTGGGTGAGCAGATACCTATGCTGTTATTCCTCATCTGGGAGGTCATCCCTCTGGAGAGGTTTCTGCCTAAACAGTGACTCCTACTTATGTCATGTTTCCTCATTTCTGCTCTGTTTTTTCTCAAGTGTTGGTGTCCTGAGACATGGGACATGGGATGGGATATCTTTCTGTAACTGTTGTTTGGCTTGTGTTGCAAAGAGCCAATATAAGTAGCTCAAGTCATGGACTGAGACCCCAAATACTGCCATGATACACTGAAGAGGGATCCATTTATTTTATAGCAGTTTGTTAAATAGATGGAAACACAATGCAAATATTTTTTATGTAAAAGTATTTTTGAAGGAACATAAGTAGAGGTAGATTCTTAATCAAGCATCACACTTTATATTTTTACACCTTTGTTGACTGCCTCAGTTTAGTATAGACTTACAGAAATAATCTTCTTGCCTTTTCTCTTTTTTTCCCATTTTTTCCTTTAGAATTGCCAAAATGCTTTGGAATTCTTAAACGATTCAAAAACTGAAGTCTCTGAGGATTCAAAATCATAAGAACACAAGAAGCAGCAAGGAGGATTCAGTGCCAATGCAGCAACAAAAAAGACAGCCAGAGTTAGTGGAAGGAAATCTTCCTGTTTTTGTTTTTCCTACAGAACTTATATTTTATGCAGATGACCAGTCAACACACAAGCAGGTGTTGACTCTATATAACCCCTATGAGTTTGCCTTAAAATTCAAAGGTGGGTTTCTTAGGTTAAGTTCTGTTTAAGGGTTAGTTGGTGATCTTGAACAGTCCAATTGTAACTCATGTAACAAATCGTATCTGTGACAAAACCAAACTCGTGTCTCTACTTGTATCTGTTGATGAAGTTGGTGAGGTATTAATTCATGATTTGTTACCACTCCTGTCCTTTTCATTGCAGTTCTTTGTACAACCCCAAATAAATATGTGGTGGTTGATGCTACTGGTGCAGTGAAGCCTCAGTGCTGTGTTGATATGTAAGTAAGAGTTGGTTGGGTTTTTTTCTAAGATATGACATTTTATTATTTTTTTTTATTATTTAAGAGGTAGTAAACAACAGCATGCATATAAAATATAACTTGGATAAAGTTGTAATATTTTCCTAATCTCCTGTATACTTGTGGCTGTCTGGTTTTTGCTGTTCTTTCACTCTAGGGCAGAGGTATTACAATATTCTTTAATTTTGTCTTTGGGCCTAAATAAATTGCCAGTAAATGCATCTTGTAGTGGAGTCTGTAAACCAGCAGTGAGAGGAATGTGAGCCTCCTCTGAGTACCTTTCTGTAAAAAATAACAAGAAAAGCAAGACCCCCAGGGTTGGGATTTCTTCGTGAGAAATACTAGTTTGCAGACTGGCAAAATGGAAATGTATGCAGTTCTGCTGAGCACATTTTCCTGGGCCATGTTTAATTAAGGTGCTCTTGCCTGCCTTTCACCCTGACCACCCCTCCCATTCTCAGATCTCTGTGTCTCCCCTTTACTTGCTTCTCCTGTCAGGTCCCAACCCAATAACTGAGAAAATAAGGAGACTGGTCAAGTGGCCAAATAACATACAGGGTCTTCAGGCTGCTGTAATTTGGAGTAGAGTAGGTGTATAAGCTCAAATTGACCCACTTTTTTTGTCTTGTATTTGCCACGTTATTTCTGAGCTGATGTACAGATACAGCTGAAGAAAGTGTGAGGTACCTGGAAGAGTAGACTGAGCTTTGTGAATAGAAATTTTCCAAACTGTAAAACACCTTCTGGAATCTCTGGCAAACAAGTGGTGATATGCAGAAACCCCCCCTATTGAATGAACTGTCTTTTGTCAGATAAATAATACCATGCTTGGGGAATGGCTCCTTCCTGTAGACTGTTTTCCTGAAGTGTAATTTGAAAAATTACAAGGACTCACCAAATAAAAAGGAAGTTTAAAACATGAAACTAATGTTTCAGTGGGCAGGGGCAACAGTGCTAGAAATGGAACAAAACGGGTCAGAATATACCACCATATCAGTGAACTGTTGTGGTCTTTGGCAGACTTGAACCAAATATAATCAAGCTTGTGTAATTCTTAAACAAATGTCTTTTATTAAATAAAGGAAAATTAGACCTACGTGTGTTTCAAGGGGATTTTTTTGTACAGGAAAACCCCCATCCCATTCCAGTGGTTGCTGTCTCAGGGCAGTGTTTACTGCTAGGATATGAGCAGTACTATGCAAGTGTGGCCATTTGCCAGATAAACAGATATTCTACAGAGCTTCCAATTATGCAATGATCTCTAAAAAGAAACAGGAGAATGTATCTGTTTATAAGGGTCTGCAGAAAATATCTCTTTGCTTGGCAGCAGATGCATATTCTCCTAGCACAGTGTTACGTAAAGATTCTGTTTAGGTTGGTAGTTAGTACCGTGGTACTAAGAGTGGAAACACCAATTCAAAGGAAGTGTTAAAGGAAGAAATCAGTTGATCTGCTGTGCTGATATGCTGAGAGCTGTATGAATTAGGGTTGTCAGAGGGAAAAAGCTTTTTGTTTTAGTGAAGGCAGTTGCCCAGCCAACACTTGACTTGCTGAAAGGCTGTCATAAGCACACTCATTTGCCTCTAAAGTGACGTAAAACTCGGTATATCACTGCAGCCTTCTCGCTGGGGGAATGACTTGGTCTCTGTTTCTGTGATGAATAGTCTATTCAAACTAGATACCAGTTGCAAGCACTGGCTATGTGCTAATGCTTGTCGATATCTTGATGTGATACAGTTCCTTTAAATGAAGACTAAAACACAAAAATCCATCCCTTCCTTGAGGAAATTTTGAAACTACTATCATGTGTTACTAAGGGTACAGTCATTTTTTTTCCCCTCATGAGATGGCAGCCCTCTTGAAACCAAATCACTTATTTGTAGGGTTTTTTTCAGTTTAGCTATTGTTATCTTAGAAGCTCAGAATAACCTTTCACAAAAAACATCTGGAGAAATAATTGAAATCCATATTAACCCTAAGAGCTGATGCCACTTCAAACCTAAATGTTCGAGCTTTTTAATGCTAGATTCATATTTTCGTGATGAATCACAAATGCAGAGAGGAGGCAATTGAGCAGAGCGCTGCTCAGAGGTCTGGTTTGCCTTTGATCAGTGCTGTTTTAAAACTGTGCCTTTTATAGGTTCCAAACATGCTCATAAGGAGGGAGTTCTGATTTTGAAAATCCCTAGCTGACTCTTGTCCACAGAAGGAATGAGTTTTTCTTCTGAGAATGTAGAATTGTAAAGCTTTGAGCCTGGTTTCCTCAAAAAGCTGAACTTCAGCTTGCCAAACACCTGTCCAAGTGTTTGACAGCCCTACTTTACTTCTTTCCTTTCCTGTCCACTCCAGTCCCCTCATACCTTTTAAAATCATTGGCCAGCATCAAAGAACTTCAGTAAATTGATGTTTCATCAGTTGGCAGCTCAGCCTCAGACTGAGGCAAAGGTGGGTTGAGATAAAGAATTAACTGTTCTTTTTTTGAGCTTATTATATATCTGGGAAATATGGAGGGGAGAGAGAAGGCAGGATCAAATCTTCGAGAGCGCTGAGTGATGGAGGAGGTAATGGGGATCTGGGTTATTGCAGTTTATCTGTGCATGGGGGAAAGAGGACAAACTTAGTGATATAGGATGTAATTCCATACATGCTTCTTATTAGTTGATCTGTTTGGAAATGTTGTTTTTCCCTGCAGTGTGATTCGTCACAGAGATGTTCGGGCTGCTTACTATGGTGTGATAGATAAATTCCGTCTACAAGTGTCTGAGCAGAGCCAGAGGAAAGCATTAGGGAAAAAGGAGATTATTGCTACTCTGCTTCCATCTGCAAAGGAACAACAACAACAAAAGGAAGAGGAGGAAAAACGAATAAAAGAACACCTGGCTGAAAGTGTCTTTTTTGAGCAGACTTTGTGTCAACCAGGTAGCTGAAATCTTTTACCCCTCCTGTCTTCTGAATCAGTTTTGAATAACTCAAGTTACTAGAAAGACTAAAATATTTTTTTAGATATAGGCTAAAATAAATTTGAAAGGAATTCTTTTTACTTACCTGTAAGACTGTTGTCTTTATCAGTGGGGGATGACAGTACCCAAGAACCCAAACTGTGGCTATTCTGTTTATGCTGCCTTGATCAATCAAGACCCTTTGCTGCCCTCTGTTTGCATGTCATACCTTGGAGAAAGCATCCTCCCTTCCTCTGGAACAGGAGTTCTGGTACAGCCAATGGGAATTTATCTGCCAAAGGATGGTGGTTATTTTTTCCCTTGGGCTCTTTCAGAACATATGCCCCTTCTGAGTTTGTTCCAATCCCGTAATCCCCCATTTCCTGATGAGCAGGAAATATTGCCAAAACATCTTCTGAAGTGCTCCTTGTTCTGCACCCTCTCCTTTGTCTGTCCCACAAGAACAGAAGAGCACAGTTAGAAGCTGAAAACTCTACTTGTTTCATACATGAGGAAGTAAATCAACAGTCTTGGGCAAAACCTGGGCCAAACAATTAAATTGAAGGGGTAGGATAAAAAGTATCTAGTTTTACCTGAATTGAATCTAAAGCGATTCTTGACAGCCTACAGTCCTGTTAGTTTTACTGATTTATATTGTTATGTTCTTGTCACTTTTAATTTTTCTTTACAGCAACAAAAATCAATTCCAGAAAATAGATGAACCTTATTAAAGGTGCTCCTCTGGCTAAAGCCAACCTTATACAGAGTTTGTTGGCTGGTGAAATACCTTTTACTAAAGAAAACCCTGATGATAGATATTAGTAGGATACACAGTTAAAGCAAACCTACAAAGATCTTTGGACTCACAGAACAAAATGTTACTGTGATAGTTGTTCCAGGACAGAGGGTTTGAACAATCTGATACTGGTCTTAATCCAAGTGCTACTTCTCTGCTTAAAAACCTTGTTGACCACATTATATTGCTGACCACATATTGCTTACAGAAAAGCAGTAAACAAAGTGACTGCAGTCTTTGCATGTAACCTACAACCTGGAAATAACTGATTTATGGAATTGAAATAGAGCACGTATTGCTGGTCACTGAGGGTAGAAAAAAATGATAAAAACATTGGCTAATTTCCAATGGGACTTAAGGATTTGGTTGGAGGTATTCAGTTAACATGTTAACAGCTCTTTTCAAAGATGACACAGTGGGCCTTTGAGTAGGTTCCAACTGTTGAAGTGCAGAGCAATAAAGGGTATGAAGGACTCTTTATTGTCTGTGGTTTGCATTTCCTTATTCTGGTGATACTGGATGTCAGAGTGGTTCACTCTCACGGTTTTTAAAGGAAGGTTCAAATTTTACTGATTTGTGGCATGTAAACTGGTTCTGTTGGGTGCTGCCCATGAGTCCTCTAAAGAAAGAAGGGGAATTCATTTGGCCCAAGAACCTGTGCTCTTGCTGTAGCCAGGTTGTGCTCGGGAGGTGTAAGCAGTGACCCGTCTGTGCACCTCTTTTGGGTGATCTTTCCTAATTGATTACTGATCACTGAAGGAACATATGAAGGAGTGCAGTGAGGATGCATGGGGAAATGTCAGGCATTGCTGAGACGCCCATCTGTCCTGAGTGTGTGTATATATAGCTATAGCTGTAGTGTAGCTGGGCCTGGCAGGCTCTGCTCCTCCAGAAGGGAGGGGTTTGGGAAGTCATGTGAAAACAAGTCCCAGCATCAGAACAGGGAGCAGCCTCCCCCACTGCAAAATGCAGAAGGTTTAGAACGGTGGGTTTAGGAGTCATTTTCCACCCCCTCCAAACCACAAAGGGAAAGGAAGAATCTCAGGGTATTGCAGCTCCAAGGCACTGCAAATGTTTTTGCAGAATATTTGACATTTATCTTGGTCAGATGTTCCTTACAGTTGGTACTGTCTTGCTTTCCCAGAAAACAGAACTGCCTCGTCGGGACCTAGTTTACTAACAGTCTTCCTGGGAGTAGTGTGTGTTGCAGCACTAATGCTACCTACATCGGGGGAAATGGAATCCCTGGTGCCTCTCTACCTCCACTTAAGTGTGAATCAAAAGTTAGTAGCTGCTTATGTTTTAGGTGAGTACTTTGGGGTTTGTAAACGTTTTTCTTGCAAATTCTGTGAGTTTGGAAAACTTCAGCTGTGTTTGCCAGTGGCTTCAGAGAACTGGATGGAGGCAAAGCACCACGTTACCTTTTGTTTTGTGTCTCCACATATATCTTAATTTGCAGCCATGGTGATAGCAGGGTAGATTAGTTATTGTAAGTGTTTTAGACCAGATTAGAGTCAATACTTATTACATACAGGCCTCTACATGTTAATTTTACCTTCATTTGATGATGGGCCAACCACGGTCATCTGCCAACAAAACTGAATGGAACGTCCTGTTTCTTACTCTTGTATTGCGATGGTTACTCTATTACAGAATGTAGGGCTCCTGTGTTACTGTGTTTCTCCCTCCAGCCCCCATGAGCTGGTTTGTAAGGCTTCATTCTCACTGCCTTCTTGATAAGCAGTCCAAGGGTGTAGCAATAAGTTACTGTAAATCCTTTCCAAGAGACCACTACCATCCACAGTTCTTCCTGATTTGTGACTTACTCCTACATTAGCAAGCATAGGTAAGTTGCACATTTCATTTGTGATGACTATTTCTCTACAACTATTTCAGATTTGAAGAACAGTCACACTAAACTCAATTCTCCTGTCCCACTACCTGGCAGAAATGAGGATTGACAGGAAACGAGCTAGGCAGCTTCAAACTGATAGCTAGAGGTGAGGTAGTGATGGGGAAAGGTGCAAGTTCTTGATGGTTCCTGCACAGTCAGCTGACTCACAGGTCAATCTGAAGCAGTTTGAAATCTCACTTGTGGCTCTTTGCCCAGGCTGATGCTGATGGACTCTCAGATCAGGACTTTACAGTAATCTTCACTCTGTTTTTATGTCTGCTTTTGAAAATTACTCCAGGTTCTGCTGGTGCCAGCTACAGTATTAAACCATGTGACTTTATTCATTTGCAACAAATGAACCTGTTCCTTGATTCCCCATGAAGTTCTGGCAGGTTTTGGTCTCTTTGGTGGCAGTATTTTTAGTGTTCATGGACAGATTTTTTTGTGTGCAGCTCTTGCTTGTGTAGGAAGTCAGTCGCTCTTGAGAAGATGAAACCACTTTCTTCCACAAGGAAGTACAACTGGATTGTGGAGCATTTAATTGAAAAGGGTTATACCACACCAATTGGGCTATATGACATTTGAGAAGTATTTGATTTACAGAAATGAGTTAAACCCTTTATTGCCTGAAATTCCCTGTACAAGTGGTACAGGCTGTCCTGTAAGCACCCTCTAGAAGCCTCTGTTGTTACTCTGCAATGATGGAATTAATCCAAATTAAGGCCTCCAGCAGTTGTGGTAGCACTGGTTGTCTGAGCCAATACAGACCTTAAGAAATAGCTGAACTGTAATTCCTCCTTAATCGATAAATTGCTGATCTGATGGAAGGCAGCATTACAGCTCTGTTCTGTCATGCTTCACAGTCTTCACAGTCTCATAAAGTAAATAATTTAAATCACTATGTAGTGGCAGGAGAGTAAAATAATCTCAGAAACGTCTTTATTCATGGTGAGATCTGTGGGCTTATCTGAGTTCTCTGCAGTGAAAGGCTGTTACACTGACATCATCTGAGCCTGCAAGAAAGTGAGATTGCCCAAGAACTGATAAATTATTATTGTGATGTTACATAAGGTTGGAATTCAAGGAGCCTTAATGTTCTTCCCTTGCCTTGTGCAATATAACCCATGGCTAAGAACTTGCAGATTTGTACTTTTTCCTGTATCAGCAGATAATTAAAGTGAACTTTTCAGTGTGTCATGAGTAGGTTTATTAGTCCCACATTTCCTGCTTTCTTCTGGTTTTAATTGTTTTTAACCTCTATCAGAGCAGTTGGGTTTTTTTTTTACTCCCTCTTTAAAGGTCACAACAAAGAGTCTGTTGAAAGCTCTCTCTGCAGACTGACAAGGAAGCTTAACATCTTTGTCTAAAACTAGTCTTTGATCAGTTATTCTGCACAGACCAGAAAAAAAGCCTTGGAGCCTTCGAGTAATCTGCCTTACTGATGATTCAGCATTTGAATGAGACTGCCCATAACTGGCCCCCATGAAAACTGGGGTTTGGGTTCTACTGTTGCATTTACCTAAGTCAAAATTTCAGTGTTAGGATTTTCCAGTAGCGAGATCAGTAATTGCTTGGAGTATTTATAGCTTCTTTAACATTGAGTGACTAGATAAACTGCACTTCAGTGTTGGGGTTTGACTACATCAAAACTTGGAGCAATACTTCTAATATTGGAGTGTATTTATAAATGCATTCTGCATGTGTTTACACACTTTTACATTGTTTTCTATGCTGTGACAGGGTAAACTGCATTTTAAATGTTTTATTCAGTGAAACTGAAGTGTTTAGTTCTTAATTCTTGTCTTTCAGGTCTCATCACCATGGTTATTTTGAGAACATGAGCAGTGAGTTCATAGGATGTCAAACACCTTACTGTATATTCACATCATGAATGTGGACTGCCTTTTACTCCCATTTGGCTCATTAAGATGCTAGCAAAACTGTTCAGTGATTTAAGATACCTTCAGAAGTGTAATATATTTTAACTGTGTATAATAAACGAAAGACTCAAAGCACTTTGCGGTGCTTCTGTAACAGACAGCTATGAAATGTTCAGTGATACCTGTGAAAATAATTTGAAAAACTTTTATATCTACGCCTACTGTAAAAAATCCTTATTAAAGCAACATTTGTTATTTTTAGTCTATGTTCACATCAGTGCGTGATCACTATAAAAGCAAACTGTCTTCTGTAAAACGTTCATTTGGTTTGTGGTTGTACCTGCCGAGGCTGGCACATAACACTTCTGTGTACAGACCAGAGGGGTCAGAGTCGTGACTGGTCCTCGAAGAAAATGAAAAGTTCCATCAGTGAAACTATGAAATAAACCATGAATTTTAGGTGAAGAAGTAACTCTCAAATTTCTTACTTCATCATTACCAATACATCACTGAGTGCTCGTTTTCTTACCTGGGGAAATAATTTCTGCAAGAGCCATTTTGTAACACAATTGTAGACAATAAAAACAAGTTCTGTAATCAGATCCCTTCATTTCTTAGGGATGCATGGAAGTGACATTAACAGAAGTGGAACTCACGCCACACAGTAATACAAAATTCACCATTTTTTCTGTTTTAGAGACCAAACTATAGCAGCAAAGGCATTTCTCTACAGAGTCCCTACCCCCACAGCTACCACAGTGCAGGTGGCTCTATCAGAAACTCCTGCTCAAATACCAGTTTCATATTTGAGGTGAACATTTATCTTGTTTCATATAACAAGTATTTCCCTTGGTTTGACATTTCATTGTTGAGATGTTAATTTTAAAAGGGCAGCTATTCTTGCATTTGGATCATACACACAAATCTTTGTTCGTAAGAAGTCTATAGAATATGATCTGAATAAAAAATTTGGAAATGAAACCCTTCACCCCACGTTATGGGTCCCTTCTCTGCTTATGCATGGAAGTACGAAAAAAAAAAAGCCTGGAAAAAACTCTTTCTTAAAAAAAAAGGAGAAGGAAATGTTGAATTCAAGTTGTTATTCATTACTTTTTTACTTATATATCAGTAAGTCTTTAAAGGGCAATAAAATGTTGCTTCAGTTTGATTCTTGGAAGAACTGAGATTGTGTCATCAATCAGTATCAGATGATAAAGTCAATCATTAACATTCACTAAAAAAGACCCCAAAAATGTTCTTAACTGGATGAGAAGGTCGGGTCCCAGAGCCTGCTGCAGGCACAGCTCTTGTCTGCAAGACTGAGCTGGTGGTTGGGTCTGTTTTCCTGCCACTGCAGGGCTGTGTTCTTGTAGCTTCACTGTTCTTCAGTACCTCCACTGTTAATTCTGATTTTCACTGAGTGGCTTAACCTGCTGTTGCCTGGGGAAGGGTGAGGGAATTGAACAGAAGTTGGGGAGATAAAACTGCCATGTGGTGCCTTATCTTTGCACCCAACAGCCAGGCTAAACATTTAATTGTGCCCAAGCTGATTAAAAGAGCCCAACACAAACCCACTTTTTTTCCCCTCCTATCTGGGCGTTCCAGTCATGGGCCAGGATCACGTTCTGCCAGGCACTTGGAGAAGAACAGAAGAGACAATTTCACCTACAGGAACTCAGAGTCACTGTAACCAAGTCTGACACCTGCAGCTGCCTCACTCCTGCAGGACAGCAGGTGCCTGGGGAAGGGACATCACAGGACACGGGCCCAGACTGCCAGTGTTTGTTTTCGAGGAATCTAAAGAGAAACGATTGGTTTAGAAAAACACTTTGACCAAAGAAATCAGTAACAAAAAGTAATCATCAACCAAACAGCCTAAAACATTGGACCACTTCTTTGTCAAGGGCAAGCAAGGAGCAATACACAGATAAAAAAAGATTAAATGCACAGCGTAACTCAGCAGATGCAGATAAAACTGGTGCCTGGGCAAAATAAGGATGACAAGTGTGAATTCTGACTGCTTTCTACTTCAGGGAGGTTGCAGCACACTGCAGAATCACTGATTTATCCACAGTGTTGTGGAAACACGACCTGAGGACAGTTTCAGTTCAGCATTGTGAGGGGGAATATATCAAATCATGTTACAGCATAGTCACAGAGGGGCACTAGTAAAAATTTAGCAGGTGGATACTCATGATTTTTAAGATATTTCCTGATTTAATGTACATGTATATATATATATATATGTGCATGCACACACCTCTAATACTTACTTACTAGGGGCTGAGAAAACACTGAATGTCTTGGAAATAAGACTCAAGACAGTGAATATGCCTCCTAGAAACAGCAGGAAAAACAGTTAAGTGTTCACGTCATTTCCCATTCCTGACTCCTAACACAAACAAACAGTCATTTCCTTGCAATGGACAAGTATTTTCAGCAGACAGTTGGGAGGGCTTTGAGATCATCCAGCAGAAACAATCCTCGTGTTTACCCAGCACTTGCTGTGGCACCGATATCTCAAACGAGCCATGCTGGCAGCAGGAAATGGGAGCCCTGCCGAGATCGCTTTCGGGAGCGTCACTCCCGGTCGCTGTAGGCTTGGTACATGATCTTCTCGAGGTGTTTGCACTTGTCTGGATCAGAAAATGCTTAAACGGCCCTGTTTTCTCTAGAGGAGAAACTTGAAACCGCAGTAAATGTGGTACTGCTGTTTCAGAGCTCCAGGGACAGACGGAGCTCTCAGGGAATCAGCTCATTCCACCAGGGATCGCAGCCGACGGAGCCCCTGGGACTGGAGAGTGGGTCTGGTACCCTCACATGGCAACCACCTGGCAACAGATCAGGCCCTGCAAAGGGAAATGCTGGGCTGCTGCGGCCACGTCCCAAAACACGCCCCGGGAAGACAACAGAGCGTTCTGTCAGATGGGAACAGTCACTGCTCCTGCGGAAACAGCTCCACAGGGGCATTTCAGCAGCTCCAAGAGGAGCCCATGAACACAGCTGTACCTTCAACAACACAACAGAGAAATCCTCCCTGCAGTCAACTAGTTAAGAATTGTCAAAGCCAATCGTATGTTATTTCATGGTGTGTTCCTGTGTAGGAAGTATCTGATAACCAACAAGCCTAAACTGGAAAGAGGCTGCCAAATAGGTTTGGCAATAAATCACCACATTTTAGTCCAATGTACATTTAAGATAACTTGCTTTCCATGTAACAGCTTTCCTTATAAATGCCAAGTTCCACCACACCTCTCCTTTGTCATAAGTGTGAATCTGCTACTTCACACTTAGATTATTTGGTAAGCCACCTCACTGGAAGGGCAAGGCTACAGAAGGGAACTTGTCTGAGCCAGTAAACCAGATCCAGGAATGTTTTGTTTACAGGAAAGAGAGCTCCCAGGTGCCAAGTGATACATACTTCAGAGAGCCCATAGTGATCCAGAGCGACGTTAAGTTTAAGGACCAGGAGGTCTTTAGAAAACCCTTGTACAGAAGGTCTTAAAAACACCCCAAACCTTGAATCACCTTTTCTGCCAGGTGAGAGTTTGAGTTCTTGGGTCAGCTCAGGTGCTTTGCCCTCTGACTTTGCATGAGACCCTTTGGGCAGAAAAAAGAAGGGAACAGACATCGATCCAAAGCACGTGGGGCTGAGCAATCCTGGTATTGATCCTCCTGCCAGCTGCATGCAGTGAGAGGGGCTGAGTGGCTGTAGAAAACAAGTTCTCTCCTGTGGCCCTGTGGAACAGGGCACTCACCTGTTCACAGCAGTGTAGGGAAGGCACCATCTCTTATTAGAGCTGGAGGAGAAACATCCGAAGTTAATGGTGCTGGAGTCTTCCCTGCAGGAATAACGTGCTACCTGAGGACATTAAATTAAGACTGAAACCACTGAAGGAGAGTGAAATACACTGTTGCCAGCAGCACATCACTCACTTGTTACTGCTGCACAGAAGCTGGTGAGGATTGGGAAACCACTGCTACGCCATCAAGAGCCGCTTACAGATAACGACTGTGTAAATGAAAGGAGCCCAGAGAACAAGCGCATCCTCAAAAAGGAGTGCTGGGGGAATGAACACAGGCAGGCGACACAGCATAACAACTAAAGCCGAGTAAGGGGATACACACACTTTTGGGTTTATTTTTGTCTTCTGTAGAAGCTCTCCACTGTACACTAACGAGCTGTTTGCTTTGGATAATGAACTGTAGCTAATGCACATCAGCACTTAAAAATTTGCAAAGCTGTATAACCATGCTGACAATATAATGTGGAATTACATGCAGGCAAAGTAACTGCACTGGCCTTCGAAACAGCAGAGACTCTGAAAAGGAGTAATTTAAGCAAGAGCACAACCACGATCACAGGCACTATCAAAACAATGAGTGACCTCCTCCCTGTGAGGAAAAAGGATAGTAAGAAGATCTACCTGAGAAATAGGCTCCCCGAACTGGAACATAAATCCATGTCTCCAATTTAAAAAAAAAAAAATAACATTAGCAATAAGATTTACAATAGCAAAATATTATTTACAATAGCTGAGTGAGAGTGTTCTCTAGAAAACTGCAGACACTGGGTGGCTTGAGGTACGAGCATCAAGAAATTAGACAAGGCTGTGCTTTGACAAACAAGAAACCACCATCAAGAGACAAAACTGCAGTAAAACTCTGGAATCCCGGGTTCCATCAACATCACCCAACCCATTAGCGCCTTTCCCTCAGGAATCTGCCAGGAATCTCCAAAATCGAAACCGACTGCTGAAGTGAATGCACTTGAAAGGAAAGGATGTTGTATTTTTAGCAGGAAGCTTCTCGCAGGATTTCAGTGCCAGCTTTATTTAAACCACCTTGAAAGACAACACAGTACCTGATTTCTGTGCCACAAACCCCGATGTGTGCTGTGTACATAGTTTTGATTCTTCTCCACACAAGGGCAAAAAGTAACCAGGAGGGCTACATTTCCCAAGATTTGTACCTGCAGCAAAACCTGCTCCCTCTTGAGCAGCTTTTCCTACTTAGGCTGACATGCAGCAAAATTCTAAACATTTACATACAGTTGTTTATCACGGAAGGAAATCTTAAATAATAAGCATTTTCCAAGGCTCTCATGAAGCAAGTAAAAGATGAAGAAACTAAACCATCAGAAGAACTTTAAATTCGATAAATGCCGGCTTTGTCTCAGGAATCTTCATGGCATTGGGGATGTCTCACTAGTTCCTTGAGAGACACAGGGGAGCCAGCACAAAGGCATGTAGATGCCTTGTTTGGTTTTGGTTTAAATGCACTCAACTCCTCCCCCCTTTTGGAAGTTCTGTTCATGAGCCAGCTACTGAAAGTCAAACAAGGTTATTCTCCTTCAGTGGTTTATTTTTTTCCCCTCCTCTCTTTCTCTCATGCTTCTACCACAAAACCCCAACAGGGGAAGCAATCTCACCCCTCCAGCATGTGCACAGGGTCTGGGTCTTTGGGAATCAGGATGTCTGTGTCTGCTTGGAGTGCTCTGTGGCTCTGGAGCAAGGCCTGGGCTAGCTGGCAACTTGTCCCCAGGTTATCAAACAAGGATGCTCACACCAGACATACAGAAATGGGAAGGCTCCCCTGGTACTGGTAAAACAAATCACCCAAGACATACCTTTAGGAAACAAACCTGAGGTGACAATTTTTGGATCCAGTTATTGAAAAGGATGCTTGCAAAGGACTCCTCTTTATGTCAGTAAGGTTTTAATTACTGTACTGTAGCTGTAAACATTCAGTTGCATTTACAAATATTTTAACTTGTTGCTTCCAGGAGAAGAGGGATCGACTTAAACTCCATCTGCCAGTTGGTGACGAGAAAGGTTGCTTAAAACAGGATAGGAAGAGCTCACAGAGTTTAATTATGACTCCTGAAGTTCTCTATTTTAAGTAAATGAGTTACGACTCCAACATATGCAAGAATACAACAGCATAAAGTGAACATGTCTGAAATGATGACTGCCAAGGGAGGCACAAGCTGTTCTCAAGCTCATGGAGTGCCAGAGGCCCCTCCTGCCTTCAGTCACTTCACTGGCAAATCTTTGCACAATAGGGGGGCTGGGCTCACAAACACAGCACTGACATGGAACCACAACACACAGCTATAAATCAAAGTGTCTCAGTCTCACCAGACTTTGGAGACCCGTTCCATTTGTACGGGTTGGAGATTATTTACTCTCAAGTTTTCTGAAAAAGTGGAAAAGAAAGAAATTAGGATTAAGTTTACACTGATCTCGGGAGAACCGTGGGCAGCTGTTGAGCTGAGCATTCAGGTCACCCTCCTCACTGACAGCTCACAGGAGACCCTGCGAGTCAGCCTGGCTGAGGCACAGGCTCATTCTCCTGGCATTTGTGCCTCTCTCCCAGCGTGAAGTATCTCCCTCTGCTAAATGCAGTAACCACCGAAGCGTTCATTGCAAAAATACAGCCCCCTGAGCACTGGCACCGTTACCAACCTTCCCTCAGCAACTGTGTCACTGCGGAGAAGGTGGAAGGAAGAAAAACATCCATCAGTTGTCAGGGAAGACACAGCAGCCTAAGACCGGATTTAACTGCCAGCAAATCCTACAGGAGAGTTTTCAACCAGAGCAATCAAGTGCCAAACACAAGTGTGACTTTGGGAGGGGGGCCATTGGTGGCAGAATCCCGGGGAGAAGCAGCTGTGTGCCCCAAAAGGGCTGCAGAATAAAGGAGTTTATACATAATTGTATAGGGGTTTTTTTACATATATATATATGATAATACTTTCAATATGGCCCAAGCTGAGAAAGTTGCTCATTTCTTCTCAGAATAAGACAAAGGCACAGACACTTGTCACAAACTCAGCTCAGTTAAGAGACACCCCATGCAACAGCTCTATGACAGTGACACAGATTCAAGCAAAGCTTCGGCATTCATTGGTCATGAGTAAATGGGGAGTTACTAAAACAGAGGCAATTCCAACAGCATGAGTTACCACTTGAGTACTGGGTTGATTATGCACATTGTATAACACCCTGATTCCCTGAATTCAGATACATATCTTGCAGGATAATTTAAATATTTGATGTTTAATTTCAATGGCAAAAAAACCACCCCTATACACGTCTCCTGACTCCAGGGCACAAAACTACAGCTTCTTGGTGACACGGAGACAAAACATTGAGATGTTCTTCCACAAGTTCAAAGCAAATTCTGTTTTGCAAAAGCAGGGAAAGGAATGGATGCAAATAAATAACTATTTCTCTCCAACAATATTAATTGGCCCAGAGAGGTGTGGACTCTCCATTCCTGGAAGTGTTTGAGCCCAGGTTGGATGGGGCTCTGAGCAACCTGGTCTAGTGGAAGGTGTTCCTGCCCATGGCACGGGGTTGGAATTAGATGATCTTTAAGGTCCCTTCCAACCCAAACCATTCTGTGATTCTATAATTAACTGCCCCCTACTCTACTAAGGCAAACCACAGACTCCCCACTTCCTCCCAAGAGTTAAGACCCTCAGTATTTTTCAGCAGAGAAGCTTCTGTCTTCCAAAGTACTTCACCACAACTTCCTCTAGGTATAAACTCAGGACATGTGTAGCTATTGAAGTATTCTGAAAATGTTTGGGTTTATTCTCCTTTATCCCAAGGGCTGTCACAGACCTGTAAGACAGCATTGCACTAGGAAAACAGGTAAGTCTGCTGCAGATTTTAAGGCAAACTTAAATGTTAACTAGGCTGGGCAGAAGTAAATTACAACAGATATTCTGATTTTAAAAGAAAGCATTTAATCCCAGATGAACAAAAAAGAATATGGTTATCTAACAAAGTGCAGAAACAGCAAAACACATTTACTTTTCCATTTATTGGCACTTATTTGAAAAATAGCATAAATATTTAACAGAGAAGAGACAAGTTGACCCACACGCAGCTATGAAATCCCTCCACTGATGCATCTTTTAGCAAAGACTCGAAGAGACACCAGGAGGTTCATTCTTAAGAAATAAGCAAGATTTGTTTTAAAAAAAGAGTCTTGCTCTCACCACAGAAGAGTGAACGCACAGCAACTCTTTGGCACATACCTGAAATTGCAAAACCAAACTTTGCCTTGTCGGACAAACAGACACCAACCCTCACGTGTCCATCTGCACAGGGACAAAGGGCAGCTGGACTCAGAGAGGAACTGCAAACAGCCAGGGGATAGTACAATAATTTAAGAGGAATGATATCAGAAGTAAACCATGTCGCATCTTACTAGAACAGAGTCAGACTATTAAATACATTCTATTTTCTCTCTACAATAAGGACACATGGAAGCGGGTCGTTGGCCCTCAGGTCGCCAGGTCTTTGCGCTCCAAGTCACCCACTTCTGATTTGGATGGCTGCTGTCAATCAAAGCTTCACCCGCGTGAATCTTTCACGGCAGAGTTCAGGGCAGGTTTTTCTCCTACTTGAGGAAGTTTCCATACTTTCCTTGCTTTATGACACGCTACAAAGATTTAGTGTTTAAAAATAAAACGTTTTGCTTCATTATAGACCTCTCTGAAGAGAAGGTTTGAAACCACATCGCACAGACGTGCACAAATGGGGACCCAGCTGGGGCAGTTCAGCTGCACAGCAGGAGCCCACAACCCAAGTCAGGTTGCCACTGGAAGATCTCTATAGACAGCTGTCTATAGGGGGAACCTGCATGTTTTTCCTCCTGTTTGGGGAATTTCAGAGTTGAGATCAGGATGCCTCAACACACTGATTTTTCAAACATCTCAGATGACCAGATTCTAGCTTCCAATCAGCATCTGAAGTTTTCAACAGCAGAAAGGACTTGATGTCATTCTTTGAGGAAGTGACATCAGGAGATAAAACACAGATTAAACAGGTTTGATCTCCTCAGCCTGTAAAAAGACATTCAGGATTCCTCACTGTATCTGTCCAACAGAAGTCATATATGAGGACAAATACTGACTGTTAGCGCATTTCTGAAGTACTAAATACTAAAGCCTCAGGATTTAATGTTTTGTTCCAAATATTACCACTACTTTTCCCTATTAACAGATCTTTAACAGAGCATCTACCACTGCAATACATCATCTAAATGGGGAAGAAAATAATACAAAACCCCAGAAGAATGTTCCACACCTAATTTAGATTTTGTCAAAACAGCAGTCATGATGAATAAAATCCAACATATAAATTTGACAATTCATCACCTTATTCTTTGGACATCCACTGGAACATAGAATTGATTAAGAGCCAATCATAACAGAACACATAATCAATTCCCTCCCACCCCAGTATTCTCCCTTACATATGAAGAACTAAAAAATATAAATATCTAACACTGGGAATAAAAACAATTAGTAAGCTGATTCATTGGTTTCAGACTGAGGACAAATGTGACAGTTATCTGCTCCTATACAAGCACCACATTATATGAGGGAGGACACTGGCTGCTGGCAAGCCAAGTCTTCCACAAGCAGGACACACATCCAGCCTTTATAACTCATACCAAGGAGACAATATCCATGGCAAACCCACATCTCGCTGGCTGATGTGAGCATCCAATGGGTCTGCAACCCAAATGCTTGCTGTTATTTTAGTAAATGTCATACAAATCACTAGAAACATGAATTCCTCCTCAAGGAACTACTCTGGAAGTTTTCTAGAAATAATGACATTCCTGGAAGTTCCTATGAGGAACAGAATCGGTTACACACAACAGAAAGTCTTGGCGATATCCAGCCTGTTTGCTGGTGTCCTTCAGCAGACTCCTGCTCCTCAGTTAATGGGTAACTTGGCTGTAAGATCTACTGGTAAAAACGGGGATCTGGAGTCGGAGAGAGAGACTGGAGAGTCTGTGCTGGTGCCAACTTCCGCTGGGGAGTCACAGGAGGAGCCGGCACTGCTCCTGTTGTCATCGAGGGCGTGTGAGGACAGGCTGAAAACAGCAACATCAGGCCGTGAGAAACGAGGCACTGGGGAGTCCCAATACCAGCTGCACTCATTATAAAGCCCTTTCAAACACACATGTACATCTCTGAAGGAGCAGTAAAGCCCCATGATCTGAGACACATCTGCAACCACACACCTTGCAGTCTCTTCCAGAAAGACACGGAACACTCTGCCCATTTCCTCCTTTGCTCACCCAGAAATGGGGCACACCTTAGAAGACCTGGGCTGAGCAATCCCCTGCCAGCTTTACCCCATCCCCGGAGCCTCGTACCAGCACACAGCTGGGGTCTCTTCTGCCAGGAGAGACAACAATAAACTGTACACACTCCACTGTACTAAGATCTCACAGGACACAAATTTCTAACTATAGCTGATCTATGATCGGTGATAGCAGCAAAGTGATTTTTTAAAAGTTATCATCTCCTGAACCAATATGAAGCAATTGAACCCACACTGCTATGCCGACTGTGAACAGGGTGTGCAAAAAAGGTATGTTTTTGAAGTACCTTTAAAACATCTGTTTTGCTACTGCAATGTGCTCAAAGCTTGTGCACAGCTGAGAGGCAAAAAGGACAGAAGTACTGTGAACAACCCTCTCTTGATAGCTGTGTGGGCACACCCTGTGCATGATTAACCTCTTGACTAAAACACAAGATCAAAACCCCTTGCTATTTTGAGTCATTACGATTTTTAACAAAGTACTTTTTATCTACTCCCAGCAGGGAGGGTCAGACAGACTCATGTTCCTCTGTGAATAAGAGCAAGGGAAAAAAAGCAAAACCCCATCCACCCAAAAGCATCAGCATTCACATTAGATTGCAGCTTGAAACTGGACTCTAAAAACTGCCAGCCATGAGGTGTCTTTTCCTAAACACACTCAACTCCCATACAGGGGAAGCATGTTATCAGTCAGGCCTAGAAACTGTAAAATTGAAGTGAATATTGCTGCCTGTTTACTGTGATGATTTCAGTGCTGTAAAGTTATGTCTGTACTAAAAACAAACAAGCAAAACCGATTTCAAGTCTAATCATTGCTAGGAGAAAAAAAGGCTTGGCTGCTGCTGCTTAAAGGGACGATAAATAACACAGCATTTACCATCCCCCAAGGTCCGCCTGATGTGCAGCTTCAGGGGTAAGCATGTTGGTGGATCCTTGGAATAATCTTTTGGGATGATCTTCCATCTCTGTCACACCTTTGGGAAGAGATAAGGAATGATAAAAATTACTACTCATTCAAATCCGCTTTCAATGTACTTCTACAGAGCAAACAGAACAGGGTCTCAAACTTACTACAATAGATTCTTTTATATTTAAACCATAGAATTTAGATGCGGAAATTTTAAACGTTGCCTATTTCTTCAAAACATTTTAGTCCAAGCTTCAGTATTTAGTGAGTTATTAACTGAGGTTTAGATATCAGACATTTATCCTTCAGTAGTGAAGCATTATCTTTTTGTTTCAGTTTATCCAGCTATCAGTTCACTGACCAGCTCCACCAGAGCAGAGAAGCTGAGAATAATGAAAGAGAACAAGGTCCAGGATTATCAAAAAACTTTCATATTGACTTTGATTTGCAAATACTCTAGAACAAGAAAGGAGAGATCTATGCTTAAATAGGTTATGACAGAACTCAGATTAAAGTGTTTTAGAAGTTGTCTCAGAGCCAGAAATGTTCTGTAACAAAGGTGAAGCAGGAAGATGTAAAAACAGATGCAATAAGACAGCCAGAAGTTAAACTTGAAGAAAAATGAGGGAAGATAGAGAAGCATTAGACCAGAACAACTATAAGCTTTATGGAATAAAGATGTTTTATCATCTGTAATACCTCCTATTTCTAGTCACTTTTTGAAGTATCAGCCACTTGAACATAACTGTGAAGAAAGTTATGTGAATTATTAGATAACTAACAAGTTGGCCTATTATAATAGCCAAACCTAAATACTGTACCTTTTCTTTTTATTGATCCAAGAACACTTGGTCGAATGCAGTTAATTGGACTCTGGCTTCTCCTGCTAAAAGAAGGCATTTGCTATACTGAGATCATCATTAAAAAAAGGAGGTTGAAAACATATGAAGAATCAAGAGATACTCAGAAAACAAACTACTAAGTGAAAAACACTAAGAAAATAGGCATTAAAACAGCTTATCCAGAGCAAGTCCTTTTTTTTCCCCCTGAAAAAAGACCAGGGAGCATAGACCTGAATAGCAAAAGTTTAATCACATTATTTCACAACTGGGGCAGTCTAAAACCTCACATGCAGGCACTGACTACATCTCAGTTGACAGGCAATGCTTTGCTGAACTGTTACGGCCTAGTAAAATTTAATTATAAGCCCACATCACTCAAAACAATATCCAATGCAACTAAAACCCAGAAGGAGTAACAAACCCTAAATCTGTTTGTGTTTTCTTCCCCTAAGAATTCAATTACTTAAGATGAATTGAGAGCAAAATAGAGACTACACTGAGAAGACAGATGCCACAATGCAGCCCACTTTCCCAACGTTGTGACAGGAGGATTTTGACAAATGTTTTACAGCACTGTAAAATCTGAAGTTTACGCCAGTATAAAAATTTGTGCTCAGAAATCAATGATGAATACAACAAATTCTGGTATTTCAAACATCTACTGGGAACAAGTTATGCCAGTGTTCCATCGTTGATATGATCTGGCACTTACCTTGAAAATCTCCTTGTTGGACTCGGGCTGGGACTTGGAGGCAATCCACTGCTACTGACCAGACTTTGCAAGGATGGTGAGAAACATTGCTGAGAGGAAAACAGTTCGTGTTATTTACTTATACAGTCGGTGTCACTCCCCTGTGGTAACAACTGATGCTGACTGCAGAGAAACAAACAACCCAGTATCAATTTCAGCAACCAGTCACCGAGGCTGGTTATAGTGAGACACCACTTTTTGCTACTGAGCAAAAAAAAAATTTAAAAACTGGACAGACTCCATTTTCATGCAGATTTATTTCACCATGCTCTGGTTAAACAGACTTATTTATTTTTTATTAACTACAGATTAACAGCTGAGCACTCCACAGAAATTCACATCCACAAGCTGTGCAGCTGCTAGCTGGTATTTTCTGGTTTGGGGTTTCAGGGGGTTTTATTTACTCTCTAGTTTCTTGTTTGCAGCTGAGGTAGAAAGGAGCAGGTGGCTTAATCTTTTGCTACTAATTTGGCTGAATTTATTTAGCACTACTCAAGATAACACCATTATTAGCATATTTTGCTCACCTTCCCTATTCCTCTTGTAGGTGAAGGAGCTGGAGAAACTGGAACAAAGTCTACTTGCTTTGGTGATAGTGATTTTTCAAAATCATTGTCGCTCTGTAAATATGTAAATAGTAAATAGTACATATAATTAACCTTATGATTAACATAAAAAGGATTGACTGGTGTGAAATTCCAAAGTTATCCTTCATCATACCAATACTTTAAGGTAGCCATTTATGAGCTTATGCCTAACAATAAAAAAGCCTTAAATATTACATGGTATCAGAGCATGGAAGAAAATTTGAACAGGCAGACATCCATGCAATTTCCTTTTGACATATCAGCCCAAGGAACCCACATGTACCTTGAACAACTGATAATTCTATGCCTTGTTAGTGTGAAAAACCGCTGATCAAAAGCAGTGCTATACTAACACCTTAATTGTAGGTCAAACTATCAAAGAAAATGTTGACATGAGAGAGTCTCTAGTGTCCTGAGACTGATGATAGAAACACAAATTAAAGCATGAATGCATTACCAGGCTCAAGCTCTCCTCCCATGAGTGGCTCATCTGCATTGCTACTTGCACTTCTCTATAAAGAAGAAAAGAAATGTATTGTCCCGGGCCCACAGACAGCTGAGGTAACTGTTCTAGTTTGCCTTAGTGCTCACCTTTCACGAACTGTTTCTCTGTTCAGCAGATTCATCCCTTCTTCCTAAAAAAAAATCAGCAGATGAAAAAATAAGATCAAAAAAAGTCCTTTGCTGCAGCAGATCAGAAAATCTGTGGTTTCGTTTCACTTTGGCATGCAGAAAATTTAATTCAGCTCGGTTAAGCAACAATAACCTTGAGTTCTCACTACTGGAAAAGCAGTGAAGAGAGGATGAGAAAGATGTAGCAAGAGAGATCATCACATACGAAGTGCTTATGTGAGCTGGTCGTTTCCCAAGAAGCTTTATTTTCATTACTACCCAAGAGCTCATTACAAAACTGCATAATAATAATATAAACCAATAATTCTGCACATGCTAGAGCATCTTTATGCAGTCTTGCATAATATCATTTCACAAAGTGGACACTGGTACAGATAATCCTCAAAAAGCATGGCTGGATTCTTACCTTATTCTATGGATTAGTGACTAACTAGACAATTGTCAGCGTCTCATTTGCAATACACTGCATTGCACACAATGAATTTGGGATAAAATATTATTAAAATGGCTCAAATATGTAAAATTAAACTAAACATTAACACCAAGTTCAAACTTGACTCTTAGGTAGACACCCTTCCTTGAAATCAACTGAATGCTGCCCAGTCTGATGAGTGAATGAGTAGATTCCCTAATTCAGCCCAGTTCAAGAGTAAAGGTTCAACTAAACATCTTCACCATCCTCAAGAGGCAAGAGCCTGACGTAGTTCACCTGTGTGGTAATTTGCTCAGATTTGAAAGAGATCAGAAGTAAATCACACTGTTCTCACTAAGTACACGGGACAGGGAATTAATTCCAATTTGTGAATTTAACGATCATATACAAATTAAGAAATTACACTGTTTGCTTCAATAAATATGAGTGCCGAAGTATTTTCCAAAAACCTGAATTATTAAACTTTAGTTCATGTAATACAGCAGAGCCACAGCAGTTCATTCCTTTGCTCTCAGCATTTCTCATTATATCTCCCTGCTCATTGCAAAGGGGGTTGGACCAGATGACCTTTAAAGGTCCTTTCCAACCCGACCTAATTTATGATTCTATGATATTTACATATTAATCCTAAGCTTTTTTATATTGATAAAAACAGCTCTACAACTGACCCAAGTGCTTCAGAGTCTCTTTAAGCCTGTAAATTATTTACATAGTGAAAGCAAGCAGTTATTTTCTTCAGGTTAACTGTGCAAGTACCTTAAATATCTGAGGTGGGAAGCAGAAGTGCCTTCCACTGCCTCAGACAGCATACCCTAAAAATGCTGTCTGAAGCATTAAATCGTTTTCTTAAATTTTCATCCTGTAAAAATCAAGCCTATCTATTGAAAACTAGCTAAAAAAAGCTAAAAGCTTTTAGCTAAAAGTTAAAAAAAAAAAATCAAGCATCTTCAGGCCATTTTTATAAAAATTCTACTGTGGAGATATAAAATGAAGGAGCCACAAGAGTTTGAGCTTGTTGATTTTAAAGCTGGAGTCTTCAGACTGCGGTTGCTGGCTGGGAGCAGAGCTATTTGAGCCTGCTCAGATATTCCCCACACCACCCCCTCCCTACGTGTTTGCTCTGGTGCCCTTCCCCCTCCGTTCGAGCTGTGACAGCACAAGCTCAGGGATCTGCATAAGAAAATTATACAGATGAAAAATAGCCCAGTAAGAAAAGCACAAACTATTTTTTTAGCCAGTGCTTCCTTATCCTGCTCATTTTCTGGCTGCACAAAAGTCTTGAGCCAACACAAGTTAAAGAACACTTTGTTATTGGCCCTGAATATTTATGCTGGTACTGCTGCCAAAAACTTGGTGAAACTTTACCCTAAGAGCTTACATTAAAGTAAAATGTCCATTTTAAGACTCCTCTCTCTGCTCAAATCCTCCTCTCGCTGTAAGATGCATTCTGCTTCATGAAACATGGAGCAGCGCAGGCTGCTTGAAACTAAAATCTACAGCCATTTGAAGGACATTGCACATCCAACTGCAAAAAAACCCCACCAACTATAAAAAACTTAAATGTCAAAAAGATCAGAATCTGTGGTTACCTGTTTGATTTGATGCAGGCGGCTGCTGGGGATACGGATAGGAGATGATGGCACAAACTGCAAAACAAAGTCACACACAAATGAAAGTACAGCAGAAGGGAGGGAGAGGTGCAGCAGGAATGTCAGCAACCACTCTGTGGGGCTACCCCAAACTATGAAAAAGGAATTAAAAAAAAAAATCACTTCTAACATTCTCAGTACATATAAACTACGTTATTTCCTTGCAAGGACATGTTAAAATGTATTTCCACATTGCACTGCTTTGTATGCTCACAGATGCTAATTAGTATCAGCCTGGCTTCCATTCCATTTCCAGGCAACTAGAACTGACAGCCTTCTCTACAGAATGGGGCTGCTTTTCACTAACACCCTGCCACCCTTCATATATATGCTGGCATACATATTTTCCTTTATGTGATTCAGGATATTTATTTTCATTTAAGTGAGCCAGAAAGCTCCCTGACAGATCCTTTAAAAATAAAAAGCCAAAACAACACGTCGTACAAAAAGGTTCCTGGATTGTTGTCTGCCTATAAATGAGTACTTTGACAGGTGAAAAAAATCAGCTATGAGAAGGCTAACAAAGAGTTAAACACTTTCTTTATGGTTTCTCAAGAGCTTCACCAATTTGGGTGAAATCAGAGAAGACGCCACTAAAAACGGTCCTCTGTTAATGTTGACAGTTTTGCATCAAGATCCCACTGAACATTGTGATCTAAAACTGAACACTCAAAACCGAATAATTTAAAGCCATTGTTTTCACAAAATATAATTTTCTTTCATATATTTCCCATCCCTCAAACAGTCAACCCTCAGTTGATTTTTGTCATAGCCATTCAGAGAACAAATATTCTGAGCTAAAGCTGTGAATAGAGGTTGAACTTCTCTGTAAGCTGAAAAGCCTTCCGAAAAATAAGGTGTCTTTTCAAAGATGGGCATGTTCAGAAGGAAAGGTTTGCATTATTATGAGTGTTTATATTCAGTAAAAGGCTTCATCCCTTTCACAAAACATTACTAGAGCTCTTCATCATGCTACAGCTGGAGAACTAACAAACATTCCGTTAACTGTTACTGCACCATCTTCTAATTAGTGCAACTGAGAATACAAAGACTTTGCTGCCTGACACAGAGTCATGATAAGTTATCACAGACTGTTAATGCTTCATAAATCCAGAATCCTCCTTCTAAAAAAACAGGACATCAAGACATCACACCCTTCTTTTCTCAAAAGAATTCAGACTATCAGACTCACACAGCGCATGTCTAATGTTTGCCCTAGAATTTAGTCATCATAATATATATAGTACTAAAGTCTAACAGCTATAACATCCTGACTGGCTACTTTTTAAGTCCAGTTTAGGTCAGCTTTGCTATTATACTGGGCTCCCAAAAATCCTCTGCACCAAATAAAAATTCCTCCAAGCTGCACCAGCCAATGCAGACCTTGAGTTGACCTTGATTCTCACACAGAGAAAAGGATTTGGACAATAGTGCATTCCTGCCTATTCACTCTGTCATTCCACAGTAGAAATGCATTTGTTCCACTCATTATATTCTAATTTTATGACTGTGATCCACATAGTTTAAGGTTTGACATTAATAGAATATGTACAGAACCTGTGGCTTGCAGTGTAAAATGAGAATTATAAAAAGGCAGTTAAATGTTCCTCTGCAGGGTCTAATGCACTGACTTAACTCTGAGGATCCCACACCTTGTTCCCAACAAGGCATCATCCTCACCTTGTTAACATTTAAAACTCACTTCTGCTCTGTTTGTATCCTTTGATTTCATTACTGTGAAAAGAAATCTCAGTCACTTTTAAAGGACAGGCTTTACAAGTCTGCTAAACAGACTGAACTGTTAAAATTATGTTACTCAAATCCCCAATATTTTAAGAGAGCACAAAGCTTAATAACAACATTACAAACTATTAGACTATATTAGACTACTACAGGGAAAAGAAACACTTCCCCCCTTCTCCAGTGTGTCAGATACTGTTCTCCACTGCAGGTAGAGTTTCAGAAGTGCCAGTCTGGAGGCACCACAGGCAAAGTGAGCAGCGACTGCCCCGGCCCCTCTGCCCTGCCCTGCCCTGCAGTGCCCTCTGCCTCCTGCCAGCACAGCCACTTGTGGGGCCACGCTGAACCCCAGCAAGGAACTCAACACAGCGTTCAGAAAAACAACCAAAAAATTAGAAACAAATTAAAAAAAATCAACTTTTGCTGAAACAGCATCTAAACATCTAATGATGAAATAAACAACCACGTTTCTTAAACAATAAAACAAACTCCCCAACCAAACCAAACCAAACAAAAAGAACACCAAAACATTTACTCCCCAGTGTCACTGATATCTCCCTGAAGGAAATAAACAGCAGATACTGAGCCTAGTTGATCCTTCTTTGTAGTGTCAGAGAAGTGCAGATCAAGCCCTAGCCCAAATGGCAGAGCTGCCCCGTGCAGACATCATTATAAAACAGCTGGAGTGTGAGACTTGGGGAAGCTACTCAAAAAATGCATTTTAGAACTCGCTGAGCAACTGGGATGGCCACGACAGCCCTGAGGATGGAGCTGATGGAGTATGATCTCCAGTTATCAGAGATTTTAGCAACTCCCATTGTTCCCGTGACAGTGAACACAGATTAGATAAATACTAATCAACTTTTTTCCACAAAGTTTACAAAACATAAAACTTTATCTGTACTTATAATACTACATTAACACATTTTCAGTTGCTTACCAAATATTTTAGTCCTCTTTATTAGAGCTTACACTGCAATAAAACTTGGATTAGTTTTCTTAAAAACGAAGACGTGGGTTTTGAAGTACCTTTATCACCTACTTAACGTAACATATAATTTACCAAATTAGATGTGATCTAACTCCTTAGAATATCTCTAACATCATAAAACTACATGTACTTCCTTGCTATAGCAGGAATACCAGGGGAGGTTGCTTAGGGCCCTTAGTGCTGAAAGTTTAATTATTTTCACAAAGTCATTTATCTGTGGATGATCCTGGTTTAAGATCACAGAAGGATGAGAATCCCAAGGCTCATTTCCGATTCCATCCTCCCTGCCATCTTCAACAGAACCACAAACCAGACCACAACTCTATGGAATGTCTCAAAACAGACAAGGCACTGATCTAGCAGTTGGTGAGGCACAAGTAAAATTTCAACTGTATTTTGTCAGCACCTGGTCAGTGCTTTCTTCTTCACTCACCTGGGAGTTAAGAAGAAAGTTAACTTTCAGGACATTTTTTAATGACATTAATGTGAGGGGAAGGGTCAAGAACATCATCCCATGAAGGTGGGAAGACTGGTTCAGTCCAGAAGACTGGAACATCGGTTGGGGCAGTCAGAAGAGCCAGCCCAGAAGTGAAAAACAAACTGCTTCCCAGCAAGTTCTGGGCAATGCCCAGAATTAATTAACATGAATTAATGAATTGGCATCTTTTTAGCCCAACAATTGCGGATCCTCATGAATAAACACAATAAACTTAGTTTTCATCTTTGTTTTTTCTCCTTCCCTCTGACCACAAGCATAAACAGATTTCCCTTAAGCTGCCACCCTAAAAATATGTATGAAGAAAGAGAGTTGTTTAATAAATCTTTACCATAATACTTTCCATCAGGTTTCATATCCCAGAAGAAGAAAGGATTTCCCCCCAATCTTCCTGGACCTGTACATAAGTCTCTTGGTCCTGTTGCACATGCAGACCTTTGCTGCAGTATTCGTCTGTCCTGATCTTAAACCAGAATTTTATCTAAGGGGTATCAGTCAACAAAATAGGAAAGTAGTATTCTTCAACCATGAACAAGGGGCTAAAGAGTCGGTTCTAATGCATCTTCGAAAGGTAACTAAGAAAACCAGGATAACTGCTGTCAGCATTACAGGGACTTTACTTCCCAAATTTAAAATCAATACTACTCCTCTCCCACCCCAACAGAGCTTAATTTTTCCAAGTTTTAATAACCACCTGAGAGCAGCTGGTTTTTAGCCTGTGTCTACCTGTTTCTTAAGGCTGTCTTAGGGAAAAAGTTACATTTCTGGTTATGCACTGATCAGACCAAAAACCCTTTTCAGTGAGAGGAAATAACTACCCCATATTCCCTGACCCTGCAAGGGTTAGCAAACCATGCTGTGATCATGTACAGGTGTTCTAAATCAGTCCAAATCACACCCTTCTACCAAAACTCTGTATGATACTAAAACAGAAGATATGTAACATTTTGTCTGGGCTGAAGCACCATGGGTTTGTTTAGATTAGTGTTTTAAAAATTCAGATCTGGGGAACTGTAACACCAGAAGTCTCACGAAAGTTGAAATCACAAATGAATGTCTCAGAGACACGGCATCATTCATTCTGCAAGTCTTGAGATTGTTCTATCAGCTAGTTCTAACGTGTTATTGCAGTTGTTAATTAGAAGAGTCTAATCTGTCATTTCTATGTAAAAGACTATTTAAGAACAGAGCATCACTGCCCTTTTCTTCTTAAGCATCAGAAATCATTAACACATCGATTACTGATCAACACTACAGCTATGGGATTAGTTTTCTTTGTAAACCACCTTTCTTACTCTCTCTTACAGCATCTGCTTGCACTTTATAAGCAAAGTTACGATCACCATGACATACAAGTATTCTCCAAGGCCAAACGGCCTGTAAGTAACATTTTACTATGGCTACGGCGTATTAATGTCCCAGTCCAGAGCCTTGTTTCTGAAAGCATGTGGTCTTAGTTTCACAGACTGCAACCTAATTTTGTTTACTGCTGTTTGCACACTTCTGCTTTGCACAGAGTGGGGTTGGTCTGACAGTTTTCTTACCAGGCTGTGCCGGTTCATGACCGTGGTGCTGTTCCTGCGGGTTCGCAAGACGCTGGCCTGGAACACCTGTGAATTATCGCTGTGAAAAGAAACACTTGTCAAATGCAAAAGCCATTTCCTCCCTATCAAAAAGTACCTCTTAATATAAGCTCAGTTTCCAATGCTATGACAGCTGTCATGTCGAGACAAAGCACTCCAGAGACAGGTATAAGAACTCTTTTAGCTTGTTGGCAGAGAATGTAAATCAAATTGTTCATCCTCCAGTTCCCAGCTACTTCAATTAATGATTTTAATTAATCATATTGAGTCTGCAGAACAACTGAAAAATTGTTTAGACTGCTCGTTTCTGTGGGAATTTATGATGTTTGGAATGGCTGCAGTTTGTACACTGATTTGAATGTCATTCAGCAGAACAAATTTATAAATGGCTTGTAACTAGTAACTGAAACCAGTTTCAATCCCATAGGTAAAACAGAATTTAAAAATACAGTATCTTGATACATCTTACCACTACAAACATTTAATAAGTTCTAAACTTTTTTCCAGGAAAAGTTAAATTAAACATAGAGTGAAATCAGTTTTTAAACCCCCATAGCAGTACATTCATTGAAATAGTGTATGATTATTTATTTTATATAAAATGAGCTCCTTTCTCAAGGCAACTTTAGTTCTATTGATTCCTAAAGCAAATTTCACTGGTCATGTCATCACTAATGTTACCAACAGCCGATGATCAGCATTTAATGAATGCAACTGCAGAAATTAAGTAACTTTTATGGTCATTAGAACAAAAATTTTGAGCTACAATCCTACAATCCCCTGCCCAAAAATCAGTAAGGAACTGCACAAGTAAACAGATCCAAATGTAAGACTGTAAATATATCCAAATTACAAGAATTCACTGGGTTGTATCTTTTTGTTTCAGCTGCTAACTCGGCATGAACAAAATTGTAATTGGGGGGGGGGGGCCCAATTACAATTCCTTAAAACTAACCTGATCAACAGTTACATTGTTCTAAAGACTGATATCAAAATGCACTTTTAAGACACATCATCAGAAAGCTCCAGTTTAAAATACACCAGTTAGACACATATGTTTTAGACAGATTTTATCTAGCTGTAAATAAAAAACAAACAAAGCTTATACTGTGAAATAAAAGCCAACCACAATTGGCATAAGCACTGGAGTTTTCGCCAAGAAAAATGCAGACTCTCCTTCTCTAAAGCATCAACTGCACAGGACCAGACATCATTTACAATTTTCCAAGAAGTTTCGTTCAGCTCACATCCACAAGAGATTATTTGTTACCATTTGACAGGAGGTGGAGCTGGAGAAATTTAAGGGATTCACGACATGATGTTTAGAGATGAGATTTACTGACTGAGGCCAACAGCTACAAATTCTTTTCAGTGTAAGTGTACTGGTTGGCAGGCAAACACAACACAAACAGTACATCTTGAGATCCAGGCCTGAGTCAAGAAAACAGGTTGGAACGATTCTGCACCACATTTCCATAGGCTGAGTCCAATACTCAGCACTAACTAGCAGAGAGGGAGAGAAAAACCCCTTACAAATATCCTTACCTTTAATCTCCCTTGCAAAAACACCAGAGCTGGTCAGATCTCAGGCCTACCTTTCACAGAAAACTACAGTTCCTATTAAAAATCAATTTTATTTGGCACACAAACAAGAATTAAAAGTTTTGTGAAAGGTAATTTCCATCATCTAAAATATTCCATTTAAAACTATCCTCTGATTCTATGGCAACTCATCCTCCAAGTTCCTTACTAATTTTGTTAATGAAGAAGTTAAACAGGAGGCAGAAGAGAAAAAGCAAGCTGTGCAAGAGCAAGAGCTTTTGTTTCAGTTTACCCAACAAAGCCATTCTGGGAAAAACTGAAGTTTCTTGCCAAGAGCTGCAATCTTGCAAAAACAGTATTCTGATGGAAAATTCCAAACTAACAGGCAAACCACTGCCACCACCTCAAATTAGTTCAATGGCATTTCAGTATAATTTGTAGGAACACCTAACATATAGTGTATGCAGAGTTTCAAGGCAAGAGCTCAGGCTTACCTTTCTACCTGCCCAAACCCTGAATTAAATAATTTGTCTGGGTTTTTTAATAGTCACGGGTCTTACAGTTTGCAAGAAACAACTTACAAAAGGCTGAGATTATAAAAACATCTTGTCCCAGTTACACAATGAGTTTACCTGCTCAGAAGCCTCCCTGGGGAGAACTGCCATACACAGCACTTCCATACTGCTTTGAAATGTAAAATGGGGGTTGTTTCATTATGATTATGCAAAAGAATCACAATCACGTTTACTTAACATTAAATCGTGATGGAATAGGCAAAAAGTAGTATTTCCTTGGAACTGTCTGGCACAGTTAACCACTCTGGTACAAGAGATACGTGAGATTTCTTCGTCACTTGATATCCAGTTCCTTACAGAAACACGAAGGAAAAAAAAGACAAACCACCAGGAAGTGCTTATCAAGTAATATACTATGTTTTACGAAGTTTATTGTGGATATTCCCTCCCAAATTGCAGACACAGTATTAGCAGCAGCGCATGGACGGCCCTACAATTGGATGGCAGCCACACCATGTAGCAGATGAGGCATCTCCCAACTTCACAGCAGCCCACAGGAGACAAGAAACAACACTCTGAGTTACCAGCTTACCCAAACACGAACTGTACCGGAGACCCTCCCCAACCGAGAGCTTTCCCCCTGGCCCTTGCCTGGAACTGCCGCTTCCTCTCCTGTCAGCTGAAGACCTGGCAAACACCCAACCCTCCCTGCGAACAGCACCTGCCACGGGCCGATGGCAACATCCAACCACAGCCCACAAAACACCTTGTCTTTCCCCCAGTAATACGTACTGAAAAAATCAGTATCGTCCAGAAAAATTCCTGGACACCAGACACACAGTTTCTCACTAAATGTAAAACTTAGGTCAGCGTCCCACGAAATGACCTTCCTCGCCGAAACTGCCTGGTTGTTCTGGAAGCATTTACTGTTGTAGTCATACACAGGGCATTGATTTAATTCGTTCGGACTCGAGCCATTACAGAAATCACCGCGATTGTTATTCTATCCACCAGAACGGCCACAACCCCCACACTGCGGACCAGCGTGCTGCTTCTCAGCTACACAACACACGGCAGACCTGCACGGAAACAAAGCGTTTTAGTAAAGCCACAGCACGTCTCCCTAGGCTTCCTTGCACCTCTCCACACTTGGACGCCTTGCCTAAACCCCTCCCCGCTTGGGACAGCGCTCAGGAACCCACTTTTCCCCAGGGCGCCGCGGAGCATCCCCGGAGCATCCGCGGGGCTGTGCCCGGCCGGGACGGGCGCGGAGCCCCTCGGGCTCTTCCCGGGAGCCCCCCGGGCCCCTCACCTGAGCCCGTGGATGAGCGGGGCGCTGTTCGACCTCCTCAGGCCGCCTCCGTCGCCCGGGCCCGCGGCGCTCCCCGGCGGCAGCTCCAGGTCCAGCTCCATCTTCTCCTGAGCCATCGCGGCGGCGGCTCCGGCTCCTCCCGNTCCCGGGGGTGCGGGCGCGGCCCCGTTCCCGTCCCGATCCCGTTCCTGTCCCGATCCCCGGCCCCGATCCCGCTCCCGATCGCCGGCCCCGGGCCGCTCTCCCCGCTCGGCCCCAGCGCGGGCGGGCCCGGCCGCAGGGCGCAGGCGCAGCGCTCCGGCCGCGCCGCGGAGTCACGGCTGTGAGGGGGCTTGAGGGGATAAAATGTGTCTGTCGGCGCTCGCTCTTTAAGGGCTGCGGCGCTGACCTTTAAATGCATCAAACATCGTGTTGGAGTTCACACCGAGCCGTGGCTGCTCTCGGAAGTAACAGCGGGTGGCTCTGTGTAGGCCCAGGCAACTGCGGGAATGGAGAAGAATAAACCCAAACGTTTTCAAAATACTTTTAATAGCTGACGTGTCCCTAGTTTGTACCTAGAGGAGGTTGTGGTGATATAGTTCGGAAGATCAATGGTGCTGGTAGGTGCTGAGGATCTTAACTCTTGTGAAGAAGTGGGGAGTCCTTGTGGTTTACCTTAATAGGGCAATTAATCATAGAATTGTGGAATAGTTTGGGTTGGAAGGGACCTTAAAGCTCATTTTATTCCACTCCCCTGCCATGGGCAGGGGCACCTTCCACTAAACCAGTTTGCTCCAAGCTCCATCCAGCCTGGCCTTGAACATTTCCAGGGGAAATGGGACATCCACAGCTTCTCTGGGCAACCTGTGCCAGGGCATCACCACCTTCACAGGGAAGAACTTCTCCTAATATCTAATCTAAACCTACTCTCTTTTAGTTTAAAGACATTTTCCCCTTGTTCTGTCTCTCCATGCTCTTGTAAATGGTCTCTCTCTGTCTTTCCTGCAGGTTCTCTGGAGGTACTGGAAGGCCACAATTGTGTCATCCCAAAGCCTTCTCTTCTCCAGGCTGAACAATTCCAATTGTCTCAGCCTTTCCTTATACGGAGGACACTCCATCTCTTCATCTATTACATTCCAGGTGAGAATTTCAGGCAGTCCTTAAGAACAAAAATAATCAGAGAAGAAAGGTAGATTATAGAGAGCAAAAATATTTTTGTTCATGGGTCCTATGCTTACTAATTAATCTAAGGCTGATGGCATTTTGTAACTGCGACTGTGTGTATTTCACCCACAGAGGTATTTTCCCTGACACTATCAAATATCTCCCACATCATCACCCACAACTTCATGTTCACCAGTCCCTCTGTCACTGTACACACCTATCTCATTCTCCCAGTCCTCATTTCCCCACTTTGAATCTCCATCCTTCACCTGTATCCTCCCAAGGGTCTGTTTAACATGTTCTCTCCTTCATTAATCCCTCTTGCCATCGTCATTTACGCTGTTTTCCTAAAACAACAACTTTCTGTTCCATAGCACAACTCTCCTGCAGGCACCTCCCCTTTTCTCTGCCATGTTATTCTCCTCGGCCATTTGAGCACATGGAGCAGATGTTTTTCAGCTATCAGACACATTCTGGATATTGCTGACTTTTTCCTTAACATTTTCCTGGTACGTGGCATTTGAAGCTGTTTGCTGTCCTTAGTGGCAAGGATATAAAATAACAACTCCACTGTAACAATAAATAGCAAAATCCACAGTTTGGTGTTGTCGTAAAATTCTGCAGGTGGCTTTTGTGTTAACAGAACCAGCATAGGTGTGAGTAGATTTTCATTCAGGGCTAGATGTTTTGCTAGATGCTGTTGCCTGAATTACCTTTTAGGAAATTCCAGCCATGGAAAATGAAGGTATGGAGGCTCTTCCAAGCTATGAAATGTTTGTGCTGAAGCACTAGACAAGGAGAATGGTGCAGGTTCTGTATTAAAAGTGTGGTGTTGCTTTTAGTGAAAGGTGTCAGTGAAAGGTGACTAACAGCATTTTCCTTTTGCAGCAGGTCCTAATTTTAAAGTGAATTGGACTGATCATAATTATTAGAAATCAAGCAAACAATGTAGATATTTACCTTCTTGACCTTTGCAGGAGATGGCAATTCTGTATCATTCCAGAGAAAGGTGTCTGTGATACATCATAGGGTAAGCAATGGCATGAGACTGTGAAAGGTGTTTTCCTTCTGCAGTATTACAAGACAAGGAATTTCATCTCCAGGTTTTTCAAAATAAATACATATTGAAAAATCCTGTAAATATTTAAAGGTAATCTTGTGGGTCTTTTAACTCATATCAGGTATTTATAGGCACAAATTTTCTCATTAATAGTATCAGTTCAGTGAAAGAATTGTGGGCATCAACAAAAACAGCAGATGAGACACATACAGAGTCTCTGATGGTAGAAAAAGGGAATAAACACAAGTCAGTCTTGATTAACAAAAAATGCAAGGAGGTACCGTAATAAATAGCTACAGGAACAAGAGTTCTACTGGGTTATCTAGGAGCAACTATCATTTTGAAGTAAGATAATAATTTGTATAGCCATATTCCCACTTAAGGAAGTTGAAGTGATGAAAAATCCTCACTTTTCTATCTTAAGTGTTTCTGTACCTAGCGCTCTGGAAAGAGAACAATTTTCCAGGAGAAAATGAAGAGACATGTAAGAGACATGTAAGAGACAAATGTGTACATTGCAATTGTTATTGTAGAAAAATTTTATAAAATAAAAATCAGTAAAGCACAAACTTTGATGTTTGGGTCATTCAGGATCGAATTGCCAGGGTCAGTCGAAAACTTGAATAGAGCCAAGAACTAGAATCACGTAGCTTATAATGAATTTTATGCCAAATGCTCATGCACTCATTGTGCATCAAAGCCCCAGTACATGCTTCAGCAACAAAGGAAGGATGGGGAGGACACTGGGTAAGGCTGTGTGATTTATGCTGGGGAGACCGTAGCCCTGAAGAGGATCGAAAGCCTTTTTCCTGCTAAGGAGGGAAATGTGCCCTGGGACAGGCCCGGCTGGAACGTGGGACAGGCGAGACTCGAACCCAGTTCCCCCGTCAGGCTGAGGCCCCGCCCCCCCCAGGCCTCGCCCCCGAAAGCGGCGCGCGCGTCCTAGCGACCGTTGCGCCGTTTCAAACACACGGACGCACGGCCCCGCGGCCAATCAGCGCGCGCGTCACCCGCGGGGGCTGCCGGGAGCCCGCCCGCCGCCGGGACGCGGAGCCACCGCGCGTGCGCCGCGCG
>VXAY01007089.1:4783514-4814081 GCA_013399855.1 Oxyruncus cristatus | reverse complement strand
GGGCCCGGGCAGCGGCGGCCTGAGGAGCCGCGGCGGACGCCGGCGGTGAATGGGCGCCGCGGCCGGGCGGGAGGAGCCGGAGCCGCCGCCGCCGCGATGGCTCAGGAGAAGATGGAGCTGGACCTGGAGCTGCCGCCGGGGAGCGCCGCGGGCCCGGGCGACGGCGGCGGCCTGAGGAGGTCGAACAGCGCCCCGCTCATCCACGGGCTCAGGTGAGGGGCCCGGGGGGCTCCGGGGGAGGAGCCCGGAGGGCTGAGCGAGCCGCGGGCCCCGCCGCGGGCCCTGGGCAGGCCCAGCGCTCCCCGAGCGGCCTCCGGGACGTGCCCCCTGTTCCTCGGACACAACGTGCCCCCCTGTCCCCTCCTGGCTCGGGGGAGATGCTCCCCCGGTAGCAGCCGTGCGCTTCTTCAAATAAAAGCCTGTTTTCAGGCCGCAGCGCGTGTCACGGCGCAGCGGAGCTCTAAGCAAAGCGCACCTCAAGAGAGTTTTGTTCACCAAACTTTTGTTTTCTCCCTCCTGCAGTGACAACTCGCAGGTGTTCCAGCCTTATGTGTTGCGGACTCGCAGGAATAGCACAACAGTTATGAGCCGTCATGGAATGGTGAGGAATCTTAAGCATGTCACGCTTGTACACAACGAGGAGTAATTGGAGTAGAGAAATGAAGTTGAACTTGATAATTTGCACTGTGCATCATAACGAGCTTCCAGGATGCAGAATAAGCATTTTTTTCACCTGTAACTGCAACTGTGATGAAATAATATTGGTGTGTTAACTGTGTCCCCCCAGGAAGACAACAGTAGCTGAAGCTACCTGTGATTCCCAGTATTAAGTACAGTCTTAAAGTTAGTTTAGACCTGACTGTGGATTAGAAAACTGTTTTCACAATTAAGTGTCTTGAAAGGGTGTTTTAATCTGTTGTGAAAATGAAGAAAGAGTCACAGTTTTTTGCTGACCTACTTGTTTGACACGATGCTCTTTTTTTCTTTTTTCCAAAGGCTGAACATTAGATCTCAGAAAATTATTTAAAGAAGAGTAATTTATTTGTTGTTCTCTGTTGTAAGTCTAGTAGTGTATAGAGCTGCAGTTGTTTAACGTTTCAAAGATGTTGCATTTTTTTCCACCTTTTCCTTGTCACCTCAGTGATCTCTATGTACCTTTCACTGAAATTTTTCTGTTTCATCTAA
This sequence comes from Oxyruncus cristatus, assembly GCA_013399855.1. Taxonomy (NCBI): domain Eukaryota; kingdom Metazoa; phylum Chordata; class Aves; order Passeriformes; family Cotingidae; genus Oxyruncus; species Oxyruncus cristatus. The sequence goes on along the minus strand of VXAY01007089.1, from coordinate 4,812,896 downwards.
GGGTAGTGAAGATTAAGTATTGCTTTTCTCAAAACCTGTAGAACTTAAAGTCCCCAAATAAGTGTTCTCTGTTCAGAAAAGGTGAGATGGGATTTTAATTCAAAACCTTCTGCTGTGAGATCTCTTTGAAATAAGAAGCCAGAATTTTGGAGTTCAGATCAGTAGATGTGGCAATGGACACATGGATGTCCAGAGTGGGAACTGTTGGCCCATTTATATGTGATAAAGTCAGAGTTCCAGAAAAATCAGATGCTTAAAATTGCAGAAGGAAAGCTTTAGGGAGTGTTGTTCAAGACTGAGCTGAAACAGTGAGGTTTCTCTTTTATAACAGAGAGCTGGGTGAGAAAGGTCCTACAGGGGTTTGTCATCTTACTCTGGGCAGTGAGGAATTGTGTAAAGATCCTAGTTTCATTTGTAGTATCTCACTTGTCTAAGTGGCATCTGTAGCTATTTGTGTACTTGGGTGTTGAGCAGTATCTGCCTGCAAGTCAGTTCTGTGCTACCTGTTGAGTGATACACGGAATTTGTAAGTGGTAAAACAAGTCTTTTCTCTTGAAGGTCAGTGTTTGCTTTTTGCAACATTGTTTGAGTCATCCACGGGTAGTTGTACAGCTCATTTTTAACTCACTAAGACTGTAGTTAATGGTAAATACTATGTATGCAAGCAGTTGAAGTGTGATTTAATCATTCTGGTGTCACTTTTTTTTTTTCCCCAGTTCTTGTCATCATCTCCTATTCGTATTCCTAGCAGCCGACTTCATCAGATCAGAAGGGTAAGTGGAGTTTTTATCTGTGTATTTAGTAACAGAATGAAAAGTAGTGTATAATATTGATGTACTTATATAATGGGAGTTTCTTTCCTGTCGAGTTTTTCAAGTACTGAAGAAAACTGTATTTTTCAAGACTTAATTTCGACAAGGGAAGTGTCCTTGCAAGGCTTATTGTTATGTATAAGCTACCTTGCATTTTTGAAGTGTTTCATTAGAGAGAAGCAGTGAGCTGGACTGGTGGCAGTCTTGTCTTTCTGTAGTGGTTCTACTGTTTGTATTTCAATTCTGATGGCAAGTGTTATTTCAAGTGCCTGTGATGAATCAAATACTGTGGGGAAACTTAGGACATTTATTTCCTGCAGGAGGAAGGAGTGGATTTAATGAACAGAGAAGCTGCACATGAAAGGTGAGTGTTATTGAAAGAAGGTGATACAATAGCCAGAGTTATCCTTTTTGTAGCTACTCATGGGGTTTTTTGTATTCTAGGGAAGTGCAAACAGCAATGCAGATAAGCCAGTCATGGGAGGAAAGCTTGAGCCTGGTAATCTCTTTATAGATGTTTCCTATTTAATTCTACTTTCACACTCAACTGATGAATTTAAGGGAAAGAGAGGAATTAACTGTCAAAATAATTTAAGAAGAATTTAAGCTGCTTTAGCTATTTTGTGCATTTGACCCAATGACTTTCCATTACAAGGTTTTGCCTTGGGTTTCAAGGTCGTGTCCTGTGCTGGTGTTAAATCTGAAACCTTGTCTTCACAGAGCGACAATGACTTGGACAAGTCTGAGAAATCTTTTTCCCCAAAGAGAATAGACTTCATTCCAGTTTCGCCTGCACCTTCACCTACAAGAGGAATAGGAAAGGTAGGATGAGTGAAATGCCAAACTGAGACAATATTTCAGAATTCCTGACCAAGCTGAACTGTGAAAATGTGTGACTTCACAAATTGTTTCATGGCTTAAAAAACCCCAAATAAACAACACAACCAAATAAGCACCAAAACCCCCGAACGCACATTTTAATTGGTTTCTAAGCATCAGCTGGTGACCCATCTTGGAGCCTGCAGAGTTTAGGCAGGGAAACACCAGATGTTTTCAGTTCCTGCTATTTGTGCAGTGTTTGAGTGGGTTGGAGTTCTAGTTCTGGGGGAGCCGGAAGGGGTCATGAGAGTAATCGTGGACATGATCTTCAGGTGCGGAAGTGGGGGGATGCTGGGGAAGAAATGCCAAAATTGGAATGTGTCGTCATGTAGAGTAAGAGTAGGCAAAGACTGCAGATCTGTGTGGTGGTAGGGATGAAAATGTGTCCATCAGTTATGGAAAGGAAAACACAAACACACTGTGAAGGAGGACTCGGGTGTGCTGAACTTGCACCAAAAAACGATGGCAGATACTGGAGAAGGAGGTAGCACAGAGAAACTGGCATCTGTGTTTGAAGATGACCTTGTTTTCATTCCCTTATGTGGTTCTGTTTTTGTACTGCAGTATTTTCCTGCAGGCCCCTCCCAGTGTTGCTGCACGGAGCAGCCCCATACTTGTGGTGGGTAAATGTGTTCCTGGGATAACAGTGGTGCTGGCAGCTGGTCCTGTGCCTTTGGAATCAGCTGTAAAGCAGTAGCAGATAACTTGACAGAAAGATTTTTGTGTGAGCTACGAGCATTCATGGGCTAAGCTCAAATTAGCTGGAGAACCACAGAGCTAAATATCCTGTTCTACTCTGGAATATTGTCAGTTTGCAGGCCAGATGTACTTTGAGTAATTTCAACTTGTTTAACAAGCCCCTTGAAACGAGTAAGTCCTGACTACTGCTGCTTCTAAATGTGACAAAGAACAGAAAAAACTGTCTTATTTAGAGAACAGCGTCTTATTTCAGTGTCACGTTTCTTGTGGGTTTCAGTTTTAGGTTAATCTGAGCAGAATTGCACAAGCCGTTATGTTTTTGCAAGTTAAGTTTTAAATATTTCCAAGGTAGTGTTTGATCATCTCTGCCTAGTTCTGTTGCTAGCTTTTATTTGAGTGGGGCTTGGAGGGTGGGGTGAAACATCTGAGTGTTTTGAAGGAAATTCTGAGGTGTCTTAATGTGCCTTTTTTTTCGGCAGCAATGTTTTTCACCATCGTTGCAAATGTTTGTGAGCAGTAATGGGTTACCTCCAAGTCCTATTCCCAGTCCAACCAGACGATTCTGCAAGTAAGTGACTTGTGTTTGTTGGGCTAGAATTGGGATTTGAGCCAAAGATTAATTAAAGCTGATATTAAGGCATTAAAAGAGACTATAGTTTTACAAGAACCAAAGCATTGCCATGTAAAAATGCTCTGCGAGTTCAGCCTTTACCAGTGGTAACTTTATGTAGGTGCTCTTATAAAGCTTGTGTCAACTTAAACTCGACTTGGTAAATTGTGGGGAAGTACTTCAAATTAACTTCAATGACTTTGTCAGCAGGTAGGTTTTATATAAATAATACACATAATTTATAAATGGATAGAAATGAGAACGCGATGCACAAAGGGACGGAGAAAACCCTTAAAAACTTCCTGCAACTTTTTATGGCAGATAATCTGCTCTGACAGGCAGCATTTACTTCTTATCTATGTATTTAGATTCCCTAAAAGTTCCAAGTTGTGCAGGAACAGTTTTGAAGGGTATTTCATATGCTGTGGTTGTGTTGGTTTCATGTAACTTGGAACCTCTATTGGCCTGACTTTCAGTATGCTCTCTCTAGCAGGAGGAGTCAAAGTCCAATCAACTGTATCAGGCCCAGTGTTCTTGGCCCTATTAAAAGAAAAGGTATGTGTATTTACTTTATCAGATGTTTTAATATGGATGTAGTTTTGCAGCTGGACATTTTTATGTTTATGCAGTAACATTTTTGTGTTACTCTGTAAATATAGTGCATTGTATCCATGGTGAACTGGAATTTGCTAGTTACAACTTCAAAATACAATGTAAAGTAGCTAGTCTAATGAAAAAATTTAAAAGCAGCTAGTGCTTGAAAGAGGCAAAGTTTATTACGCATCAAATGAAACATTGTGAATGTTTGTAAGCTCTGACATTCCTACAAGTACCACTGAACAGTGCACACCCTTCAGATCATCTTAGGAATGTTGCTTATCATGCATTATCTTCTAAACTTAGTACTGAATGTTTGTTTTCACTCTGAAAGTTCAGAAGGTGAGTGTTTAGAGAAGTGGAATAGATCGGTGCCCTTTCCTCCTGAAGGGGGAAAACTGCATTCTTTCCTGGAAGTATTCCATGTTAGGGATATTCAAATTACATCCCAGAGCGCGTCTCTGTGGTAGAACTGTAAGAGTGAGATATTTACAGGTGAACCACTACCTATGCTTCACCTTTTAACTTCAGCATTCTTAACTGCACCAAAAGCATATCCTTTTATTGTATTAGACTTATATTTAGCCTTTGAGAAAAGTTACTGTTTATTGTTTGGCTTTTTTTTATTTTTTAGGGCTGCTTGTCCTGTCAGATTAAAGACTGTTGTCTAATTCGTGTTGACTTGACAGGAGAGACAAGTTTTCTCATAGATGCCAATTCTGTCTTGGCTGCTGTGTTCTGTGAATTTTAGAGGCATTTAAATTGAACAAAAGTTTTTTAAGCTCAAAGATCAATAAGGGATAGGTATTCATACTGGTGCTTTACCCAGATTGTAAAAGCAATGCAGGCAAAGACAGGCTTTCCTCACCCAATCCCCAGGCTCCTGCAGAGCATCTTTTACAAAGTGGAGATATGAGCTTACCTTTTTTTATTTGAAATATCAAGGAATTTACATTTTGAAACTTAATTTCAAAACATCTAACCCGTTTAAATGAACTCGCTTTCTTTTCCTAAACGCATGATCCTGTTGTCTGAATTTTAGCCGTGGCTTTGTGGTTCATACTGTACTGACGTGACATGGTAACAAATGGACACCATGATATGGGGAGTAAGCAAGCCAATGTGTTGAACATTTCACTGCTCTAGGTAATTAATACTGGTAGGCTGCAATGTGCTGTAGCAGTGCAGATTTGCCTTTGTGAAATTTCAGGAGGCAAAAGTGTTACCTAAGTTGGTGGTTTATCAATTTTTGTGTAGGATGAAGTATTTTATAAATGTTTTTTTTTCCCATTCTGCTTGCTAGAAGCTGTTACTCCTTACCTTCAAAGAAGGGAAGGTATCCCTGTGGGCTAAAGGAAGTAGGAAATCTGGGAGGGTTTTAAGTCTTTTAGCACTATAATTTTGTTGCAGAATGTATTACTAGGTCCTGGTTTGCTGTAATGCTTAACCTCTCTCAGGTTTTCAAACTCACACCACAACTGCTACAAAGTGTAGGTGAAAAGACAGAAAAATCTATTACCATTTCCTGGTTTTGTTGTCAAACTAAAAATGAAAATACGCTGTAGCTGAGAGGGTTTCCTTTTTTTTAAGCTTGTTATTTGCAAGTTCATGATATTTTCAAATGTCTGTTGTATAGCAGGTATTAATGAGCCAGGTCATTCTCAGGGCAGATTATACTCAACAGATCATATGAATTCTCCCCATCATATTTAAACTTTTAATGTCAGTAGATGGTTACAGGTACAGAGACAGTCTGGTCCCTGATGAGTAAGTGGAAATGCTTCCACATGACAGATTTGCTCTATGCAGCGTTCCTCTAAAAGTGTACACATGCATCAGAATTTGTTGTGCACCAGAGGGTGAAACTGAACCAAGCTGGCACGATTATTTTCATAATCACTGAAAATTCTAATCTCCATGTTTTGGCGCAGTTACCTCATCTGAGCTATGTACTTAATTTTAAGGTACAGTAATTAATTTGCCTTAGATTATTTTGTCTGCAGTACAAATAGCAAGTTCTATGTCTTTAAGTTCGTTGTAGCCCCTCAGATACTGCTGAAGGATTGAAGTGAAGGATAGACTGGATGGTTAAACAGCAGCATCAAATTAATGTCTTACTCAAGTGCTTGGTTGGCTGAATTGGAGACAATGTTACAAATGCAACCTTGGAATATTGTGGGACAAACCTCTCTTTCACAGCAGACAAATATAAAAAGGATGTTCCAGAGTCTCAAGTGAGTTTGATTGTTTGCACTGTTTTCCTCAGGTGAGATGGAAACTGAAAGTCAGCCAAAGAGACTTTTCCAAGGAACAACCAACATGCTTTCTCCAGATGTTACACATCTGACAGATCTCAGTTCATGGTAAACTATTTCATGTGCCCTGAAATGCCAAAACGGGGAATGTACATTTATCATAAGCATTCCTTTTTTTCTCCAGGAAGAAAGTGCTTTGTGTGTAGCTCGTGCATGTATATTACTGGGAACTATTCCTGTGGGAGTGCAGTTGTGACAATGGTCCTGCTCTTTGCATTAATTTTTTGAGCAGACTTAGTACATCAGAATTTTTGTGCCGAATGTAATTGTTACAAATCCCCGTTGATTCATCAGCAAAGTTACTTTGCTTCGTCATTTCAGTATGTTGTAGGTACTGGTCATACAGTGTCTGTGGTACTTTCCTGAATACTTAGAAAATGTGTGTGAATACTTCATAGTTTTTGTCTCTGCATTCATGATTTTGAGTTAGTCTTTCCTATTTCTTTACTATGATCGTAAAAAGCCAAGTTCTTTTTTTTGCGTGGAGTCAGATACTAAGTATTCAAAAATATGAACTGCATTACTGTAATTTCAGTTTACCTACAGACTTGAAACTGCCTGGATGTTTTTTTTTTCATGTTGCTTCCCCCTAAATTGCAAAAGCATCAATTTTTGTGCCTTCTGGGATCTTGCATCAGGACTTCCAAATCCAAACACAGGAATTCCTTATTTACAAGGGAAAAATAGGTCTCAGTCTTGCTTTGAGTAGTGCTATGTTAAAGAGCACACTGGTTAATTAATGACTTCTTTGCTACAGTGCTGATTAATTTATTATTATTCCTTTCCTATAAGCATTTAAGGTTTTAAGCTCATTAGTTTTCGCCTCTTTTCTATGTCTGATTAAAAACAGCTTTGTAATTTGTTGTGCATGTTAAAAAAAAAAAATTCTGCTCCTCATTCCCATGAAGAGCAGGAATATATATAACATGCTACAGAAAACAAGGAGTTTTCAGGGCTGCCAGTCTTGCAGTAAAGACTGAGTGGTAGTATAGGTCTCCTACATGTTCTCTCCAAGGGGAAAGCACATTAACTTTGTGCGGTCTCGTCATGCCCGTGTACTAAATAACCTTCTTCTCCTTCCCCAGCCTGTCTTCAGATATTCTCGACGGGAGTAGCAGCAGCGTTGGCTCTTCCTCTGATTCCCTGACTAAAGGCAGCATCACCACCGAGTCTCCAGTCACATGCTCCAACTCCTGCTCTTCCTTCATACTGATGGATGACTTCTCACCCAAGTGACTTACCAAGTCCTGAGTCAGTGTCTGGCTGTGCTGTCCCCTCACTGTACACTTGTACAGAGAAACGAACTCTGATCCTTGAACCATTAATATGAGGTTTATTAAAAGGAAAAAAATTGTTGTTACTGTAATCCTTGGCTACTTTCCAGTGATTTTTTTTTTTTTTTTTAATTTATCAATTTAATGGACATTGTAGACCATATTAATGTCTGGTTTTGCGAATTTATTTTTGAAACAAGATGTCTGCTATAATACTAACTTTTGCTTTCAGGAACTTGCATACAGTTTTTGATTCCAGGAATAGGTATCTACCTATTAGTGTTGCAATTTTTAGGAAAGTACTTCTATCATTATCATGATCACTATGTCTAGGGAAATAACTTGGTTTGGAAGGATTTGAAAATACTAATTTATTCTCTGGCACTTCTACTATTGAGTAAAATTATTCTTGCCTTTTTTTCAGTCACTAGCCTCAAATTCCTTTATGGAAGGGAGAAAAAATATTTTATTTTCTTAGTGCTGCTAGTCATTTTTATTACAGAAGACCACATTGGGTGTGGAAATCTCACTCTATTACATTAAAACAAAAACCCCACAACAAAATAACTGATGACTGTCACTTATGCCATCGGTGAAGAAATAATACTAGTCTACAAACACGATTAAATTAGCTGCATAGTTCTCTCCCCTGATCATTTATCCTACAGATTGTATGAAATAAGTTCAATATTCAGTAAGATTTGGCGAAGGAAAATTAATCCACACCTCGACCGAAGACATACGGTGCAGATAACTAAGTTAATTAAACTACTGTGTAGGAGAACCATGTATGGCACCATCGATGTCTCCTGTGGCATTGAGGTCATAAGTATTTTTGTGCCTTAGGGGACATTGTTACAAAATTATGGAATGTAAACCAGGAGGGGTGGGTGGGGAAGGTCCTTTGTGTACAGCTTGTTTATAGAGTGCTTACCCTTATCCTGCCGTGGATGCTGCTTTCCTTAGTGTTCCTCCCCGAGGCGTGCGAGGTGCTGTGGGCAGGCCCAGCTCTGGTGAGGGGGCAGCCCAGGGGACACCCCTTGCAGCTGCTCTGAACAGAGCTTGTCCCTTTGTTGGTCACGAGCAGGGCAAACAGCTCAGCCAACACTCAATCCCTAAGGAAAGACTTTGGATTGGATATGAGCTCTGCAAATTGCTTGGTGAAGGCGCTCTATTGGAGCTATGAGTAGTCTTGATACAGTACCTTGGTCAGTCTGAGGTAGGAATAGATATTTTACTTTTTAAAGACTATAATGGGGCAAAATAAATCCGTTTGTAATCTACTGTGTTATGCTATTTATTATTTATAACTCTGTAAAAAGTCTGTGGTGATGAATTATAGTATTTTTTTATGATTGAATAAGTTTTTTATGTTCAGTAATTGCTGGCTGGTTTGTATTTAATACGCAACATTGTCTGCCAGAATCATAAGCTTCCATTTTTGAATGTTTGTAACATAAATGCTTTTGTTACCTAAAAGTACAACTTGTGATCTTTCTGAAAGAAAATAGCACTGAATTTAAAGTAAGATTATGTGCTTTAGAAGTGAGCACAACCTCTGGCAATACTGTCTGCCTAGAAGGGGAGGGGGAGAACCATAGTTTTTTTTGTTCTGAAGAAGCCATTGGGTAGCCAGAAGACATGTACATACCAGATTATTTTTAAAAGTGTTTCCATTAAATTGTAAGAAGTACCAGAATGGGCCAACAGTGGCACTATTATTTGTACTACCATTTTCACCTGTGGAGCATTAGTTCCCCACTTCAAATAAATGTGCATATTGTAAAATATTGTCCATTGGTGCCATTTTTAAATGAGCTCTACAGTATTTAATGTTAATTTTATTTGTAAATGCACAGTGCTATTTCTTGAATTTTTGATGTCTTAAATTGCTTAATTATTTTTTTATTCATGCCTGTATCTTCTCTTCCTTCTTGATGCTGAAAGAAGGCTCCTTTTCCATTGCTCCATTTCCAAGCTGTTACCTGTGCCCCGGTTTCCTCACACAGTGCTTTTACTGGTACTGTGAGTTAGAAATCCGAACAAGGGGTGGCAGGAGGGGGAAACCTATTGCATGCTTTCTTAAACCTGAGAAGAGCATAACTATTGCTTATTTTTGGCTGATTTACCTGTACAATTGATGTATTCCAGATTTGTTTGTTAGTGAAGAGTCCTCTCTGAGTGCTGGCCTCTGTAAACTTTGGAATGTAAGCTGCATAAAGCAAGCGCACAAACAGTCACTCTTGTTACAGCAGTTTTTTTGTAGTGTTCTGGCTCTTCTCCACTCTTGGAATGTCTTACGAAGGACGTTGCTCTTTTATAAAATATATACTTCATGCACACACTCGCTGTGTCTGTGGTTTCAGGATGAATGTTGCCGTGTAATAGGCCCCAGCCAGGCCCAGGTTCTCTTTCACACTTGCAGCTGTAACAACACTTGTTCATTTTGAAACTCAAGTTTTTTAATATGCTGGTTATTGATACTTGCACTCAACTGCACGTGAGCTGCTGCTGCTGAAGGATCCGTCAATATCGCAGTGTAAAGGCTGCACAACATCCTCTGACTAAAACTCACTGAAAGTTGCATTTCTGGGTTTTTTGACTGCCTTGTCTGACTGAATTCGATACCAGTTGGGGAAGAAGTCCAGCTGGTGCTGGTAGTCAGCTTTAATGTATAATTATTGACACTTAACAACTGGGTTTTATGACTTCACCAGACTTATTTCTTCAGAATTGCCATGATGAGTGTCTTGAGAATTCCTGTCTTTCTTCCACTTCCCTCTTTTATTATGAGGAACCATTGGTGCATCTCTATTGCTGAGAATCGCCAGTGATGAGTTACCTTTAATGTTGTAATTGTTGAAAACATTGTTAAAATACCAGCGTAATTTGAGCAGCATTTTAGATGGGCTGTTTTTAATATGTGAATTAGCACAGCATTACGACCTTGGTCTTTGTATGGCTCATTGATTAGCACTGCCTTTAGCTCATACCCAGAGCACGCTGAATCCTCATCTCGTGGGCTTAGAGTGCTGGAAAGATTTTACCAATGCTTTAGAAAAATGTGTGTGTCAGCTGTGGAACTCTGTATGTTTTGATAATATCAAGTGTTCTGCATCAGGAAATGGATCACAGTGTGCATGTTTCATTCTCCTTCATTGAATTTCAAATTGGGGATCATGGGCCCAAAGGCCTGCATTTAAGGGGCTGTTTTTCTGACTGTATGTGATTAAATACTTTCTCCTACAATGAAAGTAATTAAACTGTCAGTGGGTGAGGATGTAAATCTGAGTCCTGCAGACTTTATTAGAAAACTCATTCTTGAAAGGCACAAGGAACTCTATACTGTATAAAAACACTGAAGTGGGATTTCTGTTTTTAAGTCATGATAAAAATAGAGAACTCATTTTACCAACTCAAAATGCTAAAAATGTTTTAAATGTAAGGCTTCAGCTGGGCACATTTGTCCGGGCAGATTCATGTTTGGGGCTGTCTGCAGAGGTGAACTGGAGCAGGCTTAGGGTGGTTTGGGATTCAGGTTCTGATGCACAAACACAATAGACTGACCTTGGGAAATTATTTTTTGCAAATATTCGTGTTCTTATCTGTAGACCCTGCTAATACATTGTGTGACAAAAAAAGATGAGAACTTGTTTTTCCTGGAGGAATTTCATCTGCATATAATTTTCCTGGTAACTTCATAATAAAAAAAGCTTTGCATTGACATGGGTTCAAACATTTCGTGAAGTCACAGGCCTGTTGCATTTGCTTTTTTGGAGTAAAGGCCAAGGAGTCTTTTTGGAGTTATACAAACTGCCCCTTGTATTCCAAGGCTGTTATATGAAATGGCAGCTGTCCATAGTAGATGGAAAGGGACTTTGCCTGCCATTCAGTATTTCAGTCTCTCTTGAGATCTGTTAACTAATCCTTAGCAAATTTGGTGTAAGATGGATCACTTAAGGTAGAAGATGACCCAGTGAGAAGGGTGTAGTAACTGGCTCTTTTGACTATAACGACTTTTAGCCCTGATTTAAGCTTATCCAGCTAATTTTTAAATGAAAAAATGCATTTTTCAAATGGCTTGAGACTTTTCATGAGGGTCTGCATTGTTCAGACTTAGAGGAAAAGGCTCCTTGTGGGCAAGTCTTTGCTTAATCCACCAAAGAGTGAGTGAGCTACGCTTGCCCATCAGAATGAGAGTAGCAGTTGTTTCAGCTGGTTTTGGGGAAGGGAGGGAGTTGGTGGCTGGGTTTCCTTAAGGGCTGGTTATCTAATTCACAACAAGGACCTTTGTCCTCGGGCTAAAATCAAAAGTAGATGTTGTTCTAGGGCAAGTCTGTTTTCTGAGGGAGCAATTATGCTGCAAAGCTGGTTTAAGCGTGGTGGCTGGGGTTTGCTTCCTGCTGTGCATGAAGGGCCTTCACGTAAGCGGAATGTATGGACAGGGCTGCTGATCCCATAAATGCAAACGCACACCACTGCCACTGTAAATGTCCCTGTACCTCAGGGCCATCCATCTGTAGAGGACTGGGGACTCTGAGGAAGTACCTTGTTTCAGTCCAAACCATTTTTGCATTCAAACTGCTTTTTATTACTTGACTTTAGATCTTAAAGCACTTCAGTTTGAGGCTTGCCCCTGAGTAGTGCTCCAGGACCAACATTTTCTTTTTAAAACCTGGAGCAATTTGGTTTGTTGTTGTTGCATTATAAAGTTTGGAAATGGGAAGTAGGTAGGTTCTTGCTGTTGACAAAGAATGCATGTTAGCTTGGGTGATCACAAAAGAGTGGGGGGTTTCAAAGAAATAAGACCTGAAAGCACAGAACAAAGATGCCTTTTTTCAATGAATGAATTTGGCTGGTCTGACTCTTTTTTTTTTTTTTTTTTTTAAATGCAGGCAATAGTCTTTTGAACATTTCAGTAGTTAAGAACAATAAAATCCAATACGCTTCCACCTCCAAACACCTCTCCTTACTGTAAAGTAAGAATCTGTTACTGAAAGACCACAAGTTTTGTTTATCTCTGGCAAACTGGGCCAGGCCTCTCTCAGCCTCTGAATAAGCTTGCAGTAACAGTTGCCTGTGATTCAACAGGCCCATTAGTGACATCAGGCTGTCAAGAAGTTCCTGTCTGTCCAAAAAGCATCATCTTACGCTGTACAGTATTTCCAATACCTTTAATCTCCCTTAACTTATTTCCGAGGGCAATGAGATTTTTTTACCTTTTTTACAAACACAATTATTATTTGCTGTTAATTACCATAATTTGACTGTCTTATGAAACAGCTGTGGTAAAATTCCTGATGGACTTCTGCATGCCTCTCATTTTGGGGTATAACAGAGTTTGGGATTTTTGATTATTCTTCAGATAATGCAATGTGTGTTTTCTGGAAGAATTCTCCATTGTGTTTCGATTCTGAAAGGCATTTAGATGCAGTTTATGCAGAAGTAACTCCTATTTAACAACAGGAGTCAAATGAATCTTGGAGACAATGAGATGAGGTTGCTTTTTCAGAAGCTGACTGGCTTAACCCTTGCATTACCTAAAGAAAACTCCTGCATTCTGCCACAGTCTCCACCACTTCTGAACTTTCACCAAAGCTGAGTAAGTTGGCAGAAGCTCCCAGCTATTATTTGTGTTGGGATAGTTTATAATGCAGATTATGAAAACCCTATTGTGCTGGAACAAAAATATTTTCCTTGCCCCAAATAATTTGCAATTTAAATTTGTCAGGAGAACTGTAATGGTTTATCAGTGCAATGCATGGTCAACAATTTTTTCAGTATGCAAAAGTTACAGTCTCTACTAGACAGGTAAGAAGCAGGTAGTATCAAAAACTATGGGTCCAAGTAGAATAAAGAATGTAATGGAAGTTAACTAGTCCAGAATATAAACTTGAATGTTGAATCTGGCCTCTGACAAAGCTCTACAAGCCCCTAAAATTTTGGAAAATCCAGCTACTGCCATGAACTTAACAGCTCACTCTCAACCCTAGCTGTCAACACTTCCCTACTTATGACCAGAACCTCCAAAAATTTGGAAGAAAAATAAATCTGAAACAGGGAGCTAGAATAAGAATGCCTCTGTGCCTATGATGTATGAGTACAGGTTTGAAAAATGATACAAAGAGCAAAGTACAGGGAGTTGGGACAAATGTGCTTCAAATAAGAGTTGAGGATGTGCTACAGAGAGTACGTGTAACATCTTGTTCGTGTGCAAGAACAGACTGTGAAAGAAACAGCTTTGTGTGGGAGAAGCGACATCAAAGGGCCTGAAAAAACTAGTGCTGTAATAGGAAACATTTGCCTTTTGAGGACTCATTGCTGCTGGTCACTTCTTTTTTTTCCTTATTTTCTCCTCCTGTATTAAAACCCAGCAGTGTGAGGAAGGAGAGGCAGCATGGGCAGGGTGAACCAGGTGGGCAACAAGGAGGGGTACAAAGGGCTCACTGAATTTGTGTGGGCTTTCACAGCCTCCCTCGTGCCCCCTTCACATGGAGTTTGCGTCAGCCCTGAAGTCTGTAACTGTGTTTGTTGGACAACCAAAGCAAGGCTGGAAGCCCAGCTTCTCGTCTTCATCAGCAAAGTTAGTGCACAGGATCGCCAGCTCTTGTCAAACGTGTCCTAGACATGTGGGCAGAACTCTTCATGGGGGCAGAGCGGGAATGAGAGGGGAATTAAGGGTGTAGGAGTGGGGCAAAGATGTCACAAAAGCTCTGGGCACTGGGACAGACCATGAGGGATCTGGTGGGACAAGGGGCTGTAAATAAAGCGCCATAACCGAGCAAGGAAGAGAAACATCACCCAGCAGGAAGGAGATGGCATGGCAGGAGGCTGGTGGACACACTTGGTGTGGAGAAAGTGATGGTCTTCCTGTAAAGTGCCCCAGTTACTCTTGTTGCCAGTAAAAAGTTCACACGGAGAAAGAAGGGCTGTGATAGAGCTGAATGAAGGCAGAAAACCATGCCACAGCCACAACCTACAGTCTGCACCTGTCAGGGCAGTTGTTTTTGAGGAGCCGCTGAAGTTTTTTGGCCTTGCTTTGCTTTAGCAACAACGAACATTGTGCATCTAGGACTTAGAGAGAGCGCCAGTGCCAGCACGCACAGCACTGCCCTGACTGTGCCGGGAACTCTGGACCAGCCGTGGGAAGTTCCCGGGGATCGGGATGGCCACGGGATGGCGTATCGCGGCTTGCAAAGCACAGGACGGTGTTCAGTGAGCAGTGGTAACACTGCCTGAAGTGCATCTGAACCGAACTCACCCTGCAGCTTCTGTTACTAGAAACTTCTAATGCTTTTTTTTCCTTTTCACTCACAACGTGACCTCTTCCTTTCGGAGTCAACGCTAACCTCCCAGAGCAAGGGTTTGGACTTCTTTGTGCTAATAAAAATAAAACTGATTTTAAAAAAAGGCAGATGCTCTTTGGTTCTAAGGATAACATAATCCTCTGCTAGGGGGGACTTGTATCAAATTTACTGACAACCTGAAATGAATGAATAGGCCCTGCTCACAGTGAGGGAGCTTTCCTAGGAGTGCATTGGCTGTTTTCCCAGCCCCATGAAGCCTCTCAGGAGCCTGCTTGTGGCACATTTCGATTGGGTTTGGTGGATTGCAGAGCACAAACTGGTTTTTTACCCAAGTGCTGATGCTGCGGTGTTCCCATGAGATTGCACACGGGAAGCATCCTTCTGTTATTTCTGTTATTTCTCTGTGGGCACACACAGGAGAATTTTCAGTGGCTTCAGCTTTGTAACCTGCAGTCACAGGGAAGGTTTGCCTGCACGGAGAGTGTCCAGCATTGGAGATGTGCTCTGGTGCCATGTCCAGGTGAGTGCTCAGGTAAGGCTGGCTTGGGATCTGTTGCTGCTTTTGACACAAATTGGATTATTTACTGAAAACCAAGATGTAAAGTAGGCAAGCACTAGGCTCGGGGTGTGTGCAGGGGAGATGCTGCAGGGTCACAATGTGGGCTGGGATGGTCCGACCCAGCCTGTCAAGGAGCTGGGGGAAGGTGGGGGAGCCTCATGGTCCTCCCAAAGAGCTTTGAGATCCCTCCATGGCAAGTGCTGTGCGAGGGCTGAGTACTATCAGCACTGCTGTTGCTGGGAATTCTGGTTTGGCCCCTGGATCAGTGACTGGCCGTGTTATGCCTGTGCTGCACGTAGTTTTGACTGGAGTTGGGAGCGGTTTCTCTGCTCTTTCATAGTTTGCCTTCTCCTTCGCACGTCTCCAGCAGGAAGTGCAGATTCAGCAGGCATTGTATGCCTCAGCAGCCTGC
This sequence comes from Oxyruncus cristatus, assembly GCA_013399855.1. NCBI lineage: Eukaryota > Metazoa > Chordata > Aves > Passeriformes > Cotingidae > Oxyruncus > Oxyruncus cristatus. The sequence goes on along the minus strand of VXAY01007089.1, from coordinate 4,797,432 downwards.
CAGCTGCCTTGCTGAAGCTAATTCACAATTCAAGTCACTCCTGATAAGTTTGCAAACAATGTGCAGTGATTTCTGAGCTAGATAGCAGCTGAGCCGAACTCCTCCGCTTCCAGCCCGTCAGTTGGATGAAGCTCTGCATTTACTTTGCGAAGCTCATGGGTCAAACATGGTCTTAATATTTCGTGCTTCTGTGATGTTTCATAAAATTCTTACTTGTTTAGGAGTAACTTTGAGTGTCATCATCATTATTAAAACTCTCAAATGAGTGTGTGGAGGCACAGAGAGGGCATATGGTTAGTGTTGGTTAAATATGAGCTAGAAATTGAACCCAGGACTTCTGACTTGCACTTTAGTTCTTTGATCAGTGGATAATTCTGTTGCCCCCTTTTGTAACACACTGGAATAGCCTGGGAATAACTCCAGTGAAAACAAGAGCAGCATTTTTTTCTTCAGCTAACTTCATGTGGCAGCCACTGGAAGCTGCTCTGAGGAACTGGCCCAGAGGAAGCGACTCTGCACTTGTGGCTCATCAGCCCTGGCAGGAAACAGCAGGTCAAAGTTAGAAGGAACTTAAAAGCTGAGTGAGTGGTGCAGCAAACACTGCTCCATAGTCAGCAGGGGAGGTTGTCTCGGTCCTTGTTCCACTTGCTCTCTGTTTGTTCACAACTGTTTAACCAGAGAGATGCCAAGGTGATGATGTATCAGATAAGGGTTTGTAGGTGAGCCTGTGCCCTCCCCTGGTCTGAGCACAGCTCTCTCTGGAAGATGGGGTTGGTACAGAAGACACACTATTTAACCTTACTGTTTTTATGAAATTAAATCCTCATGACTCTGTATCTCAACTTGGCAGATACTGATTTTTTCAGACGTGTGTAAAAAGTCAGTAGTCACAAGTGTAGCAGCCTAGAACTGCAGGGTTTGACCATTCTGTGCAAAAATTGGTACAGTACAGTAGTACAGTGGCAGAAGTAGGAATATATACTGCTGCTGTCAGATGACAGCAAGGTTTTGTTCCTAGGTAAGCTTGGGGAAGCTCACCATGGTGCACTTTCCAAAGGGCATGAGGTCACATCACAGGCAGACTTACATTTTGAAGCGTATTTGTCACTGTGCCATGACTTGGGTCTTTTTTTTTTTACTCCTCCTTCAGTATTGGAATTGAAAATTCAAGTTGGAGAAATGTGAAAGCAATTGGGCCTAATCCATTCCTGTTGTTACTCCTTTTGTTTTCACTGGAGTTACTCCAAGGCTGAATTCAGCATATGATGAACAACTTGTTCTCCAAAGTTGGAACTTAGGGGAGAAGGTTTTAGGGATGATCACGCAACTCTGAGGCTCCTTCTCAAACAGCTGAAGCTCCCATAAGGGGGACAATATGTGGTGAGTTCAGGTTATTGAATTTAGTGCAACACTCTAGTAATAAGCCCTCTAGTCATAATAAGACATTATTATCCATTAGAACAATTGCTTGAATGAAACCCAACTGCTAGCTCGCTTAGATTAGATGGAAAAATCCTATCTGATCTCATTTGCCAGTCAGCTGCACAGATACCAACAATGACCAAACACAAATGGTTCTGATCCTGCTCCCTTTCCTCTCAGCTTCTCTGGAACCAGCCCCTCCAGGGTTGCCACTCCTGAAATGTTGCCTGTTTTTCATGTATTGACCATCTCAGCTGCAGCCTCGGGAAGTCTCCAAAGAGGTTACAAGCCCTTGTTCTGTCTTGATGAGATGGAAAAAGGAGAGTGCTGTAAGCTGTGGAGAAGCTGATCATTACCAGTTGAAGACTAGGTGCTGTTCATTTGGGTTTGGTTTTTTGTTTGTTTTGTTTTTTGTTTTGTTTTTTTTTTTTTTTGCAGGAGGGGGATATTTCTGTTAAGAACTAAGACGAAACTCTTTACAAATCTGCTAGAATGAACCAGTCCCCGCTGCTGGTTAATTCCTCCTGTGCTCCTGTGAGCTGTTGGAGGGGTCATGGCAGAGGCAAGATCCCCATGGTAAAATTAAGCTTTTCTTTCTTGGAGAAATAACCATTACTGTCTCTCTGGCTCACTCCATTTCATTTACTTTCTAAACAACTTAGATCACAAAGGGCTCCAGGAGGGGTGCAGAGCTTGCAAAGAAAAGGCCTGGATGACTTTCTCCATTTAAGAGAGTCTTGTGAAAGTTGTGCTTCCTGCCCTTGCCCAGAGAAGAGGATTTATAACAGATGCTGCTGCAGCCGTCGCTGTGTGTGATTTGGAGGGTGGAGGGTGCACCAAGCTCGCCGTGCTTGGGAGGCCAGAGCAGCTTTCTGCTGAACAACGTGAGTCCTGTCTGACTAATGGAAAATCCCTGTTCCAGAGCCCAGCTGACACAGAGACCGGAGATCCCCTTCTTGCCCGAGCTCTGACTTGTTGGGGCACGTCTCCTCTGCAGCTTTGCTCAGGCAGTTCCCCATGCCACAGCCATGGTGTGTCCTTGGTCTTGCTGAGGTTGAGCCCTTCTCTGTTCCCTTTGGATTTCATCTTCCTCCTCTACTTTGCTCCTGATCTGGGGCGGGGGTGCTGGCTGCTCTCCCTGCTGCTCCTCCTTCCAGAGCCTCTCTATTTTCAGTGATCCAAGCTGCAGTTTGTGCCCCCACAGCCTTGACTACAAAGGATGGTACAGAACATGCTAAGAATAGAAACAGCACTACAGGAAGGGGCATTTATAGTCTTTATTACGCCTAATTGGGGCTAGAGGAAGTGCTTCTCTAACACCTCAGCTGAAGCACAAGGTAGAGTACTTTCTTCAGCAGTTACATACTTAGTAAGCAGCAAGGAAGAACCCTTCACTTTTGAAACAAAAATAAAGCAACTTTCAGTCTTACTTGTCTTGACTTACTTCTCTCTGGAGCAGAACATGCATCACTAATAAGCTGGCCAGGGTAATGATCAATGAGATGCTGTTTCACTTAGATCTGAGATTTTAGGGATAAGGCAGAAAATTTGATGTGTTCTACACAGTTAATGGCCCCAGGCCTCAGTGGAGCAAACACCAGGTAGCTAAGAAAAACAGAAAGAATAGTTAAAATCTTACAAAGCACAGCATGGAGGGATTATCATGCCAACCTTTGGTTAAAAATCACAATGCAAAGAGGATCTCTGTCTTCCAGAAACTTCAGCTCCTACTGTTTGTCCTCCATGCTGCTCCAAGACGTAATCACTTCCCCAACTTTACTTGGTCATCAAGAGTGCTGTTAATTTGGACCAAAACCTCTGGAAGACTTCAACATTAAACCAAATATGTTATTGCTCAGCTTAAGCATAAGGTAGTAGGGGATGGACTTTCCCCTCTGTGGCTGGAGTTCTGCAAAGCGCCCAAACGTGATATAAGTGTATGGATTTGTACAACAGGGATCTGACAGAGTTCAAAGACGGGATATGCTCAGCCCCCCTGCAAGGTGTTCAAGACTTGCCTTCTCTGAGAGCCCAGCACCAGATAAAACTGTAGACTTGTGCCTCCAGCCCTGCTGCGCTCTTATTTTGTCTCCTATTTGGGTCTTTGCTTCACTTCCCTTCAAGCACTTGGCTCTAGGATTTGGGGCATCTCATCTTTCCCTTTGAAACTCTCTGTTCCTACGAGCTGTTGGGTCACCTGGGAATTGCAGTTCCTAAGAGTCTGGAAACTAGAAGACATAGAAAAAATAAAGCCATCAAAAACTATATTGTCTTAGTTCCCAGAGGATGTGGGTTGTAACTCATGTCCTTGGATACTGTGGTTAGGTGTTAGCCCATTTCTCCCATGAGATAAAATTTTATTTATTTTGCCCTATGAAGTATTTGCCCAAGGACTTTCTTCTCCTCCCAGGTCAGTAGTAATGCCTGTGGAGAAAGGCTAACTGCTCCTTGAAAAACTGTATCAAATCTGGGTGGAGGACACAGATAAGCAACCTGGTGTGGGGAGTTGGTAGGGATGTTTTGGATTACTTATTCCTCCTCAAGTGACATGATCTCACACTGTACTCAGTGTTCAGGCATGAACTTCCCTGAAGCAGGGAATTTTGGGTTCTGGGTTCAGCTGTGAGAACTGAATACCACTTTCCAGATGGGCATCCATGCCTCTCCTTGAAAAAAAACACAGTTCAGTCTTGGCCATCAAGGCACCAGATTTCTTCCTTGATGGTCTCCTGGAGCCTCACAAATGCTCCCTGTCCCAGAGAGGTGGACCAGCTGTTTGGGGGCTGTTTGTCAGACCTGTCTGCAGAGGCATGAAGGGGCACCTCAGGGCCAGGCTCTGGCGAGTGCTGTGGGTTTTATCTTTTTTTTTTCCCCCTTGAATTTTGCTGTAGTGGATGGCCACACTTCAGGACTTTCAAGGGCTGCTTCCCTAATCTCCTCAGAGGGATTACTGCTGCTGGAAATCATGAGGGCTTGGACTAGCTATCAACTTTATCAGGAAAGCTTCTTTCCGGCCAAGCTAGTAAGGGCTTTGCTAAGCGGGAATCTTGGGTTGAAGCTGCTCTTCTCATATTTCACAGATGGCCTCAATGAATGATTTACTAGGAGAGTAAAAGATTAGCCAGATTCCTCCAACTTCTTCTCGAGTCATATAAAGCACTGGGGTTTATTGGAGTCTGGGCAGTTCCTAATTCTTTAGCTTTGTTACACCGTTTTACAGTGACTAATTGCCCTGCGCCCCCTTCCCCGGGAATCAGGTGTCTCCTGGTGAGGAATCCACGCTCCTTGCACGAGCCTCCCCCGTGCCCTGGAGGAGCCCTGCCAGTGAAGGCTGCTCCCCGTGGGCAGGTACCCAACGGTCACGAGACGTGATGTCTCCAGCTGTATTTTACTGGAGAGGTTACTGTGACTCCGGGAGAGAGATGGTGAAGGGAATACTTAAAATATACAATGAGGTGTTCCCATAAAATCACCAAAAGCTTTGCAGAATCTTCCCGCAGAGAAAGACATCACTGGAGAGTTCAAGCGAACAGTGGTTTGGGAAGGGCAAAGAAACCCTCTTGTTTTACTGCTTTAACAGGTCTCCAAGGCTTGGATGAGCTCTTCTGGGGGAAGGGAGGTTACCCCATGTTTGCCTGTTACGGAGTTTCTCACATTTTTCTCCTTTACACTTGGCAACCAGAACTCTGTGTCTGTCTCTCTATGGCAATTTTACAGAGTTTGGCTGTTTTAAAAGACTGCAGTACTGATTTAAACATCCAAATTGGAAAAGCAGGGTTTAAAGTGGACCTGCTTTTTCCTTTAGAGTGAGACTTGTTAAAGATCTTTGTTAAATTATTTACAAGTGGTCTCACAAGATGAACGGATCTTTGCATTTAATCATTGGCATGACTTCCACTGTGTTTTTCTCCCCTGTCCACTAAATGAAAACACAATCATAACATCACTAAAGGGCTTGCAGGGAGGGGTGGCCCATCACTGTCGATATATGAAGTTTATATGCCACGAAGTCCAAAGCAATATCGGCATGTGCTGATCTCATGTGAACAGTCTTTGATTTACAGCTGTCAGAGATGAGAGCTCTGAGGCTCACTGGGGGAATCAACCTCTAGCAGAAATGTTTAAAATATTTGGGGCTTAGCCAAGAGGCTAAAAAAAGAGGGGGTTGTATTTTCCTTTTTCTCTGCTGTGATCTCCTGACATACAACACCAAAAGCTGCGTAAGACACAGGGATGAGAAGAAACAGCCCTGACAGTCCCCAAGACATCAAAAGAGGTCGAAGATCCTCAGCCTGCCCCAGGAGTACAGAGACAATAAAATTTGCTACTTTTCTGATTTTTGCATCACCATTTACACATATAAATTAGGGCTGAACCCACTCCCTGGCAGCCCCTTTTGATTGAACCTGTGGCACAAAGCAGACAGAAGCAGCCCCTGGAGTCCCCTTGATAAAAGCTACCCCACCACAGTTCTTCAAGGACGAAGTTTTGCCACAAACTATTGCAGGGTGAGGGAAGAGTTATAAAAAGTACAAGAATACAGTATCGTGCCTTCTTCTCAGTGAAGGTAGAAATAAAACGTGTGTGCACATTTCCAGGACAGAACATAATCTACCACCAGTTGTGTCTGGTATAAATGAGCTGTGCATTGGCATCTGTTGTGTGTTCCATTTTCCAAGCATATCAGTCAGCAGAACAGACCCTGCATCCTCTAGTCCGAGATGACTGTGTCCTCCCCAAATCCAACTGGCCTGTAGGAACAGAATATCAGCACTAAACATCACTTTAAAAGCAAATGGTATCCTTTGATGTTTAAATATAAAAAAGGGCAGCCTGTATTTATGAGGGCAACACCAGATCTCGGAGGATTACTCACCATGGCAATTTTTTGAGGATACTCAGTCACTCACGCAGATTTTATCCACAGGCTGCCAGACCAGAGGGATCCCTGGGGCTGCCTGAATGTGATCTCCCATCAGCGACCAACGAAGGTCTTGGAGCTCTGCAAGTCCTCATCAAAGACTAAGCTTCCACTTCTTACTGCCAAGCAGATGGGGCCATTGATGATGGTTTGAAAAGGCACAGTCAAAAGATGGAGCAATTAACAGGAAGAATTCAGCATCACGAGAAAAGACAAATAGTGAATTTCCTTGATTTTTGAATATCACCCTCGTTATTTTTGGATGTATGATCATTGTGCCAGATGCACTGAATGGACACCTGGGACCCTGATATCATACTCTGAAAAGGCTTCAGGACGTGATTCCAGCCTTTCCTGTGCATCCCACCATGTTTCCATGTTTGGAAGCCTGTGTCCGCAATGGTGGGACAGCTTTGTAACGTGCTGCTGTAAAAGATTCCTCTTGCAATGTTGCCTTGCTTTTTATTCTACTCCTCCTGTTGTTCTGTTCTTCCTGTTACTGCCAATGCAACAGTGGATCTGCTCCCTCAGGAAGGGCTGCTCTCCATGTGCCTGCCCTCATCTGTGCACAGACTGGGGATGCCCCTTTCCAAAGCCAAGCAGGAATTGGAAAAAGTGATAAGTTAAAGGAAATCAAATAGCTAATGAAGTTATGAGATTACTTAAAATGCTTATTTCTCCCCATTTTGCCATGATAACCCACCTGAGCGTGGCTGGGAGCGCAGCAGCCCCGTCATGAGGGTGATTGCTCAGCAGGAGAGACAGGCAGGGGTAAGAACGGAAACAGCTGTGATCCCTTTTTGGAGCATTTGCTCTTGTTCATCCCCTTAGACGTATCCCAGTGTAAATAACCTTTCAGATCACTTTCCAAAGTGATTGCTTAATGTGACGGAGGAGAAGCTATTCTGTAATGAAATAATTTCTGTCTTTTATCTTTATTTTCCTGCTTGGTCATAGAAAGGAAATCTGACTGATTGTTAATTTGAGAGCATTTGCAGTGGTGATGGCATAATAGATATGAAAGTTCACAGGACTCTGGCAACTACCAATGTATGCAGGCTTTCAGATGAAAAAATGAAAGCTGCCTGTGAAGAGTTCCCGTTTGTCATGGAAACCCCACAATACCCCAGGACAGCTGCTTGCCTGGAATCTCTACCTCATATGTAAGGAACCAGAAGCGACATGTGCTCTATTGTACAAAGAGGACAACTCCACAGAGACAGGTAAATCATTCTTTATAAGGGAAAATAATCATATAGGACTAACATTTTATGTAAAAGATGATTTTCAGGGTTTGCTCAGTATTCAACATAATCAAAAACATGGTTTAAAGTACATAAATCATGGTATTTCATATTCTGACACCCTAGTAACCTCCTCTGGAGATGGATTTGGTGCTGCTGCAAGCATGGCTGGATAACTGGAGGGGTCTGGTTTCCAAGGAGCCCTCCTGTTGTTGTACAAGAGCAGAAAGGCGAAGCAGGTGGCAAAAGTTTGCTTGGGTCTGGAGTCTTAACTCCCCTCAAGCCACTCTTTGCTTTACCTTGATCCCCATATCAGATAATTTGGTGAGGTTTCATTTAAAATCAGAATGAAAAAAGCCAGTGTGGGGCTGAAGGTTCACCAAGCAGCTGGAAATTATGAAAAGCCAAACTCTGATGCAAAGTTAACACAAATTTCATGCAAAGGGTGATCTGGAAAATCTCCCCCTGGTTGTCTTGGGATCCTTTTACTTTTCCCATGGTATCTTTGCCGTGACATCAAACACAGCATTTAGCTTCAGTGGGACCAGGTTGCTTGGGAGGCTGCCACTAAAGGTCTTTCAACAGAACAGAGGTATTGCCATGAAGTTCAGGGAGGAGAAATAATACCCCCAAGCTCCCCATGGGGCTCCTTGTTGGTGTATTTTTAGCAATGGCCCTTTTTAGTTCACTCTGTGTCAGGAAATTCTGCACTGAGCTTCCTGCTGTGCCAAGCTATGGCGAAACACGTCTGTGTTGAAGAGTTTATCTCATATTAATTTCCTTAACTTCAGCAGGTCCAAAGATTTCCTCCCATCCTTCCTTCTTCTACCCACCTTTTGGTTATTGCTTCAAATAACCAAAACAAAAAAGATGGCAAACCTTGTAGAAAAGAGATGACAAAAATATGAAAATAAGATAGCAAGATTAACCCAAATGGGCTCAGTGTGTGCAGATATAGGAAAGTGAAAAAATACTGAAGGAAGCTTTCAAAACTTTTCTTCTTTGCCAGGACTCAATCTCCAGACACTAATTTAGCTGTACTAGTAATGCATTTAAGTGTGTTCCTCTGTTAAGCAATATATTCCCTACAGAGCGGCTCTGGAGCAGCTGTTAGTTACAGGCTTTCCACAGGCTGAGGTCTCTGGGTCACAAACACTCATATTCCACCAGCACATCCCCCTGAAGTGCTCCACACATCCACGATCTGTCTTCAGGCAAGGGGAGTCCCAGGTTTCAAGGTGCTGTAGCTCAGCTGGCGGCACAGAGGCTGAGGGCAACTCAAAGTGTTTGCTGCTCTGCTGGAAAGAGTCGTCCTGTCTGGAGACCCAGAACTGTCCCTTGACACATCTCAGCTGAAAGCTTTGCTGTGAGGAGCTCTGCTTGTGCTGCACGCTCCCTGCAAGCAGCATAAGCTGCTGCTCCCACACATTCAAACACTGACACTCTAAATTCCTTATGCTGGTCTTCCTTTTCCAAAGCCTTCAGGCTCACAGAGCACCCACGGGCAGGCTGAGACACCGGGGCTGAAGGAGAACAACCCTGACTTTGTTGCTGCTAAAGACAGAGATTATTTCTAACGTAAAAGTTATTGTCTTGGGCAGCCTTCATCTCGCCAGTGCACAATTCCAGAATGCTTTAAATTAAGTCTGGAGGCTAAAAGTGTGTTAGTCATTGCCCATACATCTTGGGGGAAACAGGGCTCTCAAAAGTTATTGTTAGCATTAGGCATCTGGTTTATGTTTATAATGATTTATTCAACAGTGGGAGACAGGTAAGGAACCATCGTGGAAGACAAACTAGGAAAGATCATGTTTTTCAAAGCTCTGAAGCCACTGTTAAATCAAAGTTGTCTGACTTCAAAAGGAGTATATAACTTGATTAGATTCTCTAAACAATGTACAATGCTCACAAAGTTGGCAGCTGTTATTAGAGGCAGAGTTGGTAGCACAGCCTGCTCTGCAGGTTCGTGTCCCTTCTCAGTACAAGATCCTGTTCTTATGTCATGACTCTGGCTTTTTCTTTTTTTTTTAAGATTTCAGCCAAGTACTTCAACTGCCTGTGAGAGCCAGGGCAGAGAATAATGCATTATTTTTTCAGCATTAGAATAATTCAGGAAATCCTTTCTTTGGAAAGGTCTAATGCTTCCATACTTTGAAACAGGGACTGGAAATCCAATGGGGGTAGATAGGCTTTGTGCTAAAGAGGGCGTGTTGCCATTGCCATAAGGGTCTGACCAGGGTTGTTTCAGTTTTATGAGGTTCTGAAGAAGTCTAGTTTGTGGCTGTGCGCTGGGGCTTTGCAAGGGCTTAGATAAGATTAGGGAGGAGTCTCTGCTCGTGTCTCCTCATGTCAGGCCCTCACCAGCCTGTGCCAGTGGTAAAATTGGTCTTTCCTGGCAAAGAATAGCAGGACTTGGGGAGTGAGAAGAGGAAGCCCATCCACAGCAGCTCCTGGCATGGTAGAGCAGAGGTGGGGACTGGAAGCAGGAGCTGGTGAGACAGGGCAGGTTGGGAAGGGTAGGCTGAGGACTCATGGTTCCATGGCTGTTTGATCCCCTCTCCTGCCAGAAAAGACACCCACAAGCAATAATCCTCATTCCCTCCAGGCCCAGATGAGGTAAGTAACACACCACTGTTCCCACCTCAAAGGGCAGGAAGCAGGATGCAGGCAAAAGCTGCATCTGGAGATCCTCATCTCCTTCTCCAGCTGAACACACGTTTGTTCACTTCACCCACCTTTTGGACAAAAGACGCTGTCCTGTGCTGCAGCTGATGCACTCAGCAGGCTCAGTCTCCACGGTGCCAATCTCAAGCTGTTGGACAGAGGCTTCTCAATTTTCTTTCTGTAGCACAGGGCAGATAAATCCTTGTCATTGTTCTGCTTTCCACCTTGTTCCAGAGCAACCTGCCTTCCCGCTGCAGAGCCACGGTGAAGGGACACACGGGGCTGGGCAGCCAGCTGCCAGAGCAGGCTGGAGATTTCCAGTGCCTTTTCCTGTGGGATGAAAAACAGGTCTGTGCAACTATGACAGCGTTTAGGCATCTATTTACTTCTCTTTTTTTCCCCCTTTCTCCAGAACACATCTTGACCCAAGGGATGACCCAGCTGGGGTTTACCAGCCTGCTGAGGAAAACATTCAGTGATGACTTGTGGATTTTGGGGCAAAACACTGTTCATGGAGAGCTTCCCAGGGCTCTGCTATAAACTCAGCACACCTGTGCCACCAGGTTCAGCCAGTCCTAGGCAGTGTCACCTTGTCAGACCTGCAGCCCATCCCAAAATGGAAATAAGCAACCCACATTTTGCATTGTTGCCCTTCACCTGAGGAAACTCTACACGCACCGTCCGTCCTGCCTCTCCTTGCCCTGGCCAAAGCACCATCTCACAAATGTCCCTGGGTAGGGGAAGAGCACAGGGCTGGGCACGGCACATCCTGAGTGGCTCTAAATGACATCCATGCTGTGTCACAAACTGATGCTCGGCGTGGGAAGTTCATGGAGCAGCTGCTTGAGTTCATCCCGCTTCTGCTTGAGTTAGGAAAATGTCCCAGCACTGGTTCCACCCAGCTCAGTTAGAGCAGGGCTGCTTGGCCAGACGACAGGCCTGGCTTTCTCTCCAAAGTGGACGAGTGCCAAAGGGGATTTTTAATTTCCAGATGCTTTTAAATAAAAATAAAGCCTCTGCTGTAAACTGGCTTTGAATGGATGCCTCCCCTTCAGCCAAATAGCTGACTGATACAGGCTAGCTGACCGGGCAATAAAACCTTTCACTGCAATCTGGTGCAGCCTGAGTCCTGTGCTGAGGCAGGCGGCTGGCCGGGGCCCCCTGTGGAGCCGGGGATCCCATGGAGCCAGCCCTCCCCATGGAGCCAGCCCTCCCCACGGAGACAGCCCTCCCCACAGCCAGGCGGGAGGCCACGCTCCCAGGGCCCTCTGGCTCCAGATAAAAATCTTTATGCACTTTTGATTTCTGTTTTGTTCCTTTGGAGGGAGGGGGAAACACTTTGGCAGTGGTAGAATGGGAATGAAAAGGTCTGGGGTGAGTGTTGTCCTGAACATTCGAAAGGCGTGTGGATGTGGCACTTAGGGACATGGTTTAGCAGTGAACACAGCAGTGCTGGGTTAATGGTTGGACTGGATGACCTTAGAGGGCTTTTCCAGCCTAAAATGTTCTGTGATTCTCTGCTGCGGGGCAGGGCTGGTAACGGGGTGACTTTGCAGGACCCCTCACTTCATATCTTGCCTCGGATCAGGACACAGACTTGTTCCTAAGCCCTGGGTGAAACCTACTGCAAACAACTTAAACCTGGCAGCTGCCAATCAGCATAACAAGACTGGTGAATTAATTTCCAGAGGGGGTGAGCTCCCAGGGTGCCCTGTGCTCCAGGGTCCTGGGAGTTGGGTCAATTCCTCCGCAGCTCCACATAACCTCCCGTTTTACCTGCACACCAGGGATTTGGGCATCCCAAGCCTACAGAGAGGTAGTTGTTGCACGTGATCCCAGACCTCTGGTGCAGCCAGGGGGTGCTGTGTGAGCCCAGCCTGAGGCATGTGCTATCACCATCGAAATGTGTTGCTGGCAGTCAGGAAGGGCCATGGTAGGAGGGGACACCAGAGGCTCTGCAGCCCATTGCCCGCCCGCTCGCCTCCTGCTGCCCGTCATCACCTCCCCGAACTGAGGGTCCCCCCCTCCCCAGCGGCACTGCCAGTTGTTTTATCAGCCCAGATCTTGATTAATTCCTTACTGCTGCAGGCAGGATTGCCTTTTCTGGCTGGCTGGGTTCCTCTGCACTGTGTTTTATCCCGTCACTGGCACCAAGCCGCCACATGCAGGAGCCAAGAGAGATGGGGACAGTGGAGCCAGAGATGCCAGCATGGAGGGAGTGACACAGGGGTGACATGGGGACAACCAAGGGATGGAGCCTGTATACAAGCCTAGGAACTGCTCACCAGCAGCTGCTCTTGGAAAAAAAGCTGGTTAGGGCAGTTTTCACACCTGGTGTCTGGCTGCAGCAGTCAGGAAGTGAGGATGGGCTGGTCACAGGTAACACCAGGGCTGTTTTGACTGCCTGGGCTCACTGGTGGCCCTAGGAAAACAGAGCAAACATGAACCTACTCTGTTGTCCTGGAGCTCACTGTGACCAGCAGAAATGCCTGTGATGGACAGCTTCACTGGCCCATGTCACTGACCCAGCAGAGACAACAGCTATTGCTGATGGCTTTGGGAGGACAGAACCAGCCTGGTGAGCCATCAGGGACACCAAGGACCAGTTCCTTCTGCCTCTTGTATCTATTTTATTTTTTGCTAAACTGTTTTCATAGAGGCAGCTTTTGCAACCGTTCTTTGTCTAACTAACTCCTTTTATTCTGCATTTCCTGTGGTAATTTTGATCCAGACTGAAGGCAAGATGCTCTGCTTGAAGCCTGCAAGAAGGTTTGTCTGCACTTGGATGGGGTCACAGCAGAGAAGCATGTCACCCTGCTTATCACCATCACCATCTGCAAGACAGCTTGGGGTGAGCAGGGACCAGCCACATTTTTCCCCTGAAGAGTGGGAGACATAAGGAATCACTACAGATATTTTCTTTGGCAGCAGCACTAGTGTTTTTGGTATCTCTGTGGCATCTCTATTTGACATCACCTTTCTGTGGTGCTCGTATGGTCTTGGTGTGACCCAGAACACAACCACAGCTACGCAGCCCTGTGTGGAGCAGAGACCCAGCCAGGAGCCATCCCCAGCAAAAGGGGCTTTTGTCCTTCTCCCATGGGCTGGGGCTGCTGACTAAGCAAATCCGTGCAGCTTTGCTGGGAAGCCACGCGTTTCAGAACCATCTTTTCACTTGTGGAGGAAGGCAGGAGTTGAAGGCAGCACACGTGGGGTGCGAGGTCCCTGTGCTCCCCTCCTGCAGCGAAGGTGATGCCGGGTGTGCGTCGTCTCTGCCTCCCCGCGGCTCCTCCGCCGGGCGTTGTGCAGCTGACACGGGGAGTTTCTAATCCTCCTTCCTGCTTCAAATGTCACTCGATTCCTCGTGGCATCTCTCAAAAGACTGAATGGGCAGCAAGCATAAAGGCAAAATAATCCTTATGCTGGGAATGCCTTTGAACAGTGCTGACCTGCCTCCACAGGCATCGGCTGGCTCGGGGGATGCCACGCAGCTCTTGGGTGTTTGAAGTTTTGAAGGTCAGAGACAGGATCCTGCCTAAAATATTCGCATCTGGATTAGACTTTCAAATGCCAGAACGGGCATCTGTGTTGGTCCATGTTACTCGTTTCTTCCTGACTTGATGTGCCTGGTCACCGAGTAAAAACCACAACAAATTTGCTTCCCCCC
>VXAY01007089.1:4760046-4783474 GCA_013399855.1 Oxyruncus cristatus | reverse complement strand
CCGCCTTGTTTGGCTTATTAATTATACCTCCCGTGACACTGATCTCTGGCCTCAACAGATTCATTTGTGATTCTCCTGTGATATGCATACTGTAGCAGAAGATAGCAGCACATAATCATTTAACATATGAATGCTGCCAGAGAGTTTAATCGCATCCAAAATTGCCGCCTTTGTGCCCCGCACTAACCCGTTGTGACTGAACAAAGTGAGCCCGACTCCGTGACACAAAGAGCAATCGCAGCCGGCTCTTTGTCTACTCTCTTTGCATAATTTCCTGAACCCTGCCCTGTTCCACCTGCTCACTAATGTTAAGCTTATTTCTGGATAATTTATATGCACCCCATTCCACAAATGCGCCCCGGCACGGATCTTTTTGGAGGAGCTATGGGAGCAAGCCTCTCATTACGCGTGTTCCCCTCCAGTCTCTAAGTCCTGAAGTCCATCAGCGCTTCCCCAGCCTTCCCTGAAACACCAACGTGTAAAAGCTCAAGTGTTCAGGTCCTCACACTGGGAATTCAAACACTGTTTTGAGGGGATGGGGGATAAGTCACAAACCTTTTCTTTTTTTTTTTTTTTCTTTTTCTGTATTTTCACCGAAGCCAGCGGCAGGGTGGCTGGGCGGGATGCTCCCCGCTCCAGCTGCTCCACGGCCAGCACAGGGTGTTTCTGCGGCGCTCGCAGCCCTGACCCCGGGGCGCTCGGAGGAAGCGCGCGGTTCCTGGAAAGCATTGTTCCCGCGTTTGTTTGTTCCGCGGCCTCCCAGCAGCCGCTGGGGAGAAGCAGAATAAAGGGCAGTGTAAGGGAGCAGCTCTCGCAGAGGGGGCGCGGGTAGGCAAACAGGACTGTATTCCCAGGCTGAGCCCCGCGGGCCTTCGTGGGCACAGCCAGCACATCCCGCTGGTGCTCCGTGCCTGAGCAGACACCTGCGTGCGTGGTGATGTCTGTCGGCCCCCAAGGGGCACAACTTTGCTGCCTGAGGGTCTCAGGTACCAGCCCAGTGCAGCTGCAAAGCCGAAGGGATGGCACTGCATTCGGAGGAGGGCTGTTTTCTCTCCCAAACTGCCTCTTCGGGTCCATCTCACTTTGAAACATGAATCCAACCCAGGGACACCCGGGCTGATGCTGGTTGTGTTGCAGGAAAGCCTCTGCTCCTGCTCTCTCTTTGCACTAATTCTTCAAGGCACCCATGGCCCTCCTGGGACGCTGTGGAGGAGGGTCCCAGCAGCTGCTGATTTAGCCCTGGGGGCTGTGGGGGTGGCTACCCCTGTTCAACAGGAACAGAGAGAGACCTTGTCGTTGCCTTCTCACAGGGAGCAGCTATTTCAGGCCAGCAGTAACCAAAGCAGGATGGCTGAGCCAGACGTGAAGAGGGTGTCTGCTGGCTCCCCCACCCCACAGGGAATGATGAGAAATAATTTGTACAGAATCTGCCAGAGTCTCAGTCAGGGCTGCCTGTGAGCCCCGGGTTGCCTGTGAGCCCTGGGTCACCCAGCCACACTCCTGCCCCTGGGCAGCAGGACCATCCCCTGGCCAGAAGGAACTGGCCACCCCCAGAGGATCTGTGCCAACATGGGTCAGGCCCGAGGTGGCTGTTGCAGCCAGAAGTGCTCATTAGTAACTGCCTTTGCAATTAGCCCTCCGGTTCCATCAGCATCTCTGGGAATAAGGCTTGTCCTGGAATGGTTGCAGTGGAGGAGAGGAGGTGACCTGGAGGGGGATGCTCACTCAGCAGCCACCATGGGACACTGCCTGCCAGGGTGACACTGGGACACTGCAAAGCTCCTTTCTGCAACAGAACCTCCAAACCTGAGTCAAGCAAACAGCTCAGCCAGGTGTGGACGGTGCTGCCAGGTGGAGCATTTCAGATGCCCTGGGGTTTCCTGCACAGCAGACCCCAACAGAGGCCCCTCCATCCACTGAGTAGTATTTCCCACTCTTTCCCAGCAGTTCCCCAGGTCTGCAGTTGAAGAACCTGTTCAGTCATTCCCAAAAGCCAAAAGCTGGCTTGGTAACATGTCCCACACCTCGACTGCCAGTCACTTTTGCTCACAAGGTTTTACAGCCCACTGAGGAGCCCTGAAAGCATCATCATGGGCCCCTGACAGGGTCTGGGCACCCCCCTGCACCCCCAGCCCTCCAGGCTGCCCTCTTTGCCAGGGGCTGCAGGGTGACAGGGGGTAGCCGGGAGGCAACCCTGGAGTGGCTCTGACAGTGCCCGCCCAAGCCAACGAAACATTGTACCAAAAATAGGGCTCCCCCATCGTACTGTTACCCAAACACTGTTACCCAAACGTGTTCTGTGAGTAAATCACACTCCCTGGCATCTTCCGAGCCAACTGCCGGGATTTTCTTGGGGTCATTTCACCCCAGCTGCTGGGAGGGCTGCTGGGCACATAGAGGCCCCTAACACAGAGAAGCCCTGGGAAAGGATGGCCTGGAGGGGGTCTTTCGCCTTGCCCTCCTGCCCCAGCAGACAGAAGTGATGCTGTGGGTCCCATCGGGCTGCTGCTGAGGAAATTCAAGCTTCTGTTTCTGCCACCAGCATCAGCAAGGCTGCCAGAACATGCATTTCCTCCTTGTCCCCCAGGCATCCCTGTGACCACCCCAGGGACTTCAACATGGTCCTGCACTGGCTCTGCCAATGCTGCATCTCATGGGATGTTCTTTCCAGGGAAACAGAGCCAAAAGAAAAAAATCCAGCCTGTCTGCTGAGCAAAAAGTCCAGGGGGAGGAAAAATAAACACAGGAAAAGGCACAAGAACTGGATATATGGCTGGATACTTAAATGATTACAAGGTTCTTAAGAGCTGTGTTTGCAGAAATGCTTCAGAAATGGCATAAATTTTAAATAACATAAAATAATAGCAGGCATGACAGTGTCGCAGATAACATCTGTGTCTGGCACTCGTAACAGCACTGCTGATGCAGTGAACTCCAACCACAAAGCTGCCAGGCTCTCAAACAGCACAGTGATACCCTCTGAGAGATGGGGAAACCAAGACACAAGTGTGTGCCTCAGCTTTTCCCAGTAAGCCAGCAGCAGGAGGGAACTGCCCCTGGATACTGGGCTGCCACCACACTGTGCCTACTCCTACCCCATCCTCATCCCCACTCCAACCCACTCCATCCAATCCCAGCCTATCCCATCCCTATTCAACTCATCCCATTCCATCTCATCACATCACATCCCACACTATTCCACTCAATTTAATGTTGAGTTGTGTCATTTCATGTCATGTCACCTCATCTCATCCCAACCTATCCCAACCCATCCTATGGCTCTCCATCTCTTGGCCACATTGCACAACAACCCACCATACTGGGGACCCTCAGGAGCATCCTGATCCCCGTCCAGGTGCTGCACCAGTGCCAAGGGAAGGACCCACAGTAGCTCTTGTGTGCTGGGGAGCTCTGCAGGGAAAGCCTGGGTTTGACCCAGTGCTGCCCAACTCTTGTTGAGTGTGCACCAAAAACTTCTGTTTTCCAGCGCAAAAGCTTCTTCATGACCTTTTTTGTGCAGGGCATGAATGGAAGTATGGGATAACTGGGAAGGGTTCTTGTTCCCAGTAGTTGCTGGCCTGACGTGGACAAATGACTCCTTAAATATTGCAAAGACTATTAAAACTATTACTGATAAAAGGCAAGAAGCTGGGAAAACAGACTAGACTGGACTATTTTTAGAGGCAGTGGCATCTGGACAGCATGAGAAATGCTTTGCACAAATTTAGTACAGCTGATGTTTCAACGAAAAGTTTGCTGGCGAAGCTGAAATCGCCCGGCACAGGCACCTACAGGAACAGTGACCAGCACAAAACAGCAGCTCCGACACTGGCAAGGAACACCCATGGCCAGGTGTCACTCATGGCCACCTAAACAGGGGCACAAGGCTCCCAGTGGGCTGCCAGCACTTGGTGAAGCTCTGGCCAAGGATTTGCCGTGGTGCTGCTCATGGTGGCAGGGGGGGACACCCCCCGAGTCCCCGGGCAGATGTGTCACACCAGGTGCCACTGCAGCAGCGCCTGTACCAGCAACCAGCTGCCCTCCTTCAGGTGGATTTGGAGGGGCAGGCTGTGCAAAGCTTGTGGCTGAACAAACAAACACTGTCAGCATTTGAAATAGCCAAACTATTTAAAAACCCAGCGCTGGTGACTCCTGACCCGGGACAATTTTGTCTGCCTGCAGTTCTGCGGCGGCTGGGCTTGGAAGAGGAAGAAGCCCTGCAAGTGCAGTGTGGTGCTCCCCTGTAAGGGGACATTTTCTCTCACATCCAGAGTACCATTTACATTGCTGATGGAAACCAGACATTGCCTGGCATGTATTTTCTCTCCAGCCATGCACGGAATGAATCTCTCATGTTGTTACTGATACGTCCCTCTCATTTTTATCTAGCAATGATTTGGATTAGACATCAGCTTTGACTGACTCCAGGTGTGACTGAGGGGACGTTGGCCTGGGCTAGTGATGATGCTTGAAGAACAAGTGATACACCTCCTCCCATGCAGACTTCTTACTGGGCAAAAACCAAGCCATGGGGTGAGGAATGTGCAGACTCAGCCAGGCATTGCTGAGGGGTGGGCAGCTCCAGGGGCTGCAACTCCCCAGTCTGCAGGACAGCAAGGTGGCCGGTGCAGTTATCCCCTGCAGAGTGTGGGACTGGGCACGCTGGATGCTGTGTGAGGCTCAGCTGCTCGCCCTAAACACACACACGAGCCTGGATGCCTGTGTTTCCCAAGGAGGGGGGCGGTCCCTTTGCAGTCTGGCAGCAAAATCCTTCAATAAACCCATGGAGTCAGTGCTGATGCCAAGGGTCTGGGGAATGGCAGATTTGCTACTATGATTGTTTCACTGGTGCTGGGCCCTGGACTGATGTGTCCTCAACCAACCCCATCACCTCCCTGCATCCTTCCCTGCTTGGCCCACCTCCTTCCCCATCTCTGTTGGATGTGGCTCTCAATCAGGGCTCCTACCCTACAGATCAGCTCCCCTGTCCTCCCTTCCTCTCTCAGCCCCTGCACCACTATCCCAGTATGGCTCTGCATATAGAGACTGGTCCCAGTCCTGGCAGGGTAAGTGTGGGCACTGCCCACAGACCCCAGACAGGCCACAGGGTGCTGCTGAGCCAGGGGTGAGAGGGAACCCAACCCTCTGGTTGGAGTAGAGGCAGCAGAGATGCTGTGTGATGACAGAGGTAATGAAAAGAGCCCGAGTTAAACCCCGGCCATCTGTCTCTGTTTTGCTAAACCCACTTCTCTGGTTGGAGCTGGCAGCTTGAGACTTGGCTGGCTATAGACACTTTCCAAAGGTTGCTGAAGGTAACATGAACCATCTTGCCACGTCCAAGGACTTCCAGAGCAATTTCTTCATGGAAAAAGCTCTGGTCAAGTCTCAGGCACGGCACTTGGACACAGGCCGGGCAGCTGTGTGCAGCCAGCAGCCCCTTGGAGCCAGTGCACCCCTGTTTGCAGACCACCAGCAGCAGAAGGGCAGGTACAGGGAGAGGGAACCAGGAATCAGGGAGTGGGTCTGGGCACAAAATCTCTTTTATGTGGGCCGGACATGCAGTGGCCGCAGCATCCCCGAGAGATCTGACAAGTCCCTGTCCCCTCGCTCGGTGACAGAGCACAGCCATCGCTCCCCCTCCCCACTCTTGTTGGGGTTGTTTGTTGTTTGTGTTTGGACAGCCACCAGGTCCTGGTGAAAGCACTCAGGGCCCAGACTTACAGAGTCTCCTGTATTTCAACACCAATGATTGTTCATCTAAAAAGCTCAGACTGGAGTGTGGTATTCATTATTGGCTGCTCTTCAGTCTCCTGTTTAAAACATTCCCAGTCCAGGCACAGGAACAGCTGCCTTGTGCCCAGCCAGGCACACATGCACACACAGCAGAGCTCGCTGGCACAAAGCACTTCCCAAACATCTTGGTGAGCCCTCAGCATGAGAAAATAACCCAGCTCAGCTCAGAAACCCTTATCTTCCCCCAAAGGAGACTCCATTTGCTATGGTGATTACCTCTGTCTCCACTGGCATTCATTAAAACACAGTGTTTATATCTTCTGTTTCTCCTGGCGGACACGATTGTGTCCCAGGGTCAGCAGTCCAACAATTCCTGTCCCTGCACACTGGGACCCCACGAGCAGGAGTGACATTGTCCCAAGGAGATGGCTCCAGCCAAAGGGGAAAGGCCCTGAGGAGGGCGAGGGACACTGGGCTGGCTGGGAGATGAACACATTGCTGCTTTGGAGTCAGGGTTGCTCTACTGAGCATGAGGTCAAAGCATTTTTCCTGCGCTTCCCTGCCTGCAGGTGGGGGAAGAGCTTGAAAAGAGTTGATGCAGATTGGTGGTGCATTGTTTTTTAGACCTTGTTTTTTCCTACATACCCTTTGCAACGGCTCAGCTGCCACAAGGCAGGTGTGACACGGGCAGGGAGAGATGCATCTGAGAGCAGGCAACCTCCGTATCCTTTACAGGCCTCTGGCATCCCTGCACACCCCTGCCTGCTCCCCATGCCTGGCCAGACCTGCAGGTCCAGTACAAGGGACTTGCAGCTCTGGATCTGCACACAGCACTGGGAGCTTAACAGAGCCTGAGCAGACAAAGAAGGGCAGCAGATGCCTGTCCTGTGCCTTGAGTTACCAGCCCAAACCCCAGCAGAGGATGCCCTGAAGAGCCCTTTCCAGGTAAGGATGTTGGATCTGTCACCTGCCCTGATTTCACACCCTTTCGGCTGCCCGGCGTGCAGAGAGAAGCCACCCTCCCACCTCAGGCCACTCGCAGTGGTCAGTGTCCGAGAGAACATTTGGGCTCTGAGTGGAGGGAACGGCAACCCAGCTGAAATGTTGCACTAAAAATAGCACTCTGTGGGTAGCTGGGGCTTCGCATCCCTGAGAAAGCCTGCGCCAAGCAGGGACCCTTCACTCCCGTTATTGTTCACTTTCCCTCTCTGCCTCCAGAGACACCCTGGGGATTAAGCAGCAAATAAATAGCTTTCCACAGGACAACAATGTCTTCTGTGATCAATCTTCATGAAATGTGGTTTGGTAGCTTTGCCAGAATCAACCCAGCTGCCAGTATGGTCCAGAATAAATGAGAGGCTGTGACAGGACTCTGGGGATGGAAAGGCAAAATGCTGGGGCCAAGGAACACAGCCTGGGCCACCCTGGGGACACTGCAGAGGTGAGACTGCCCAGGAGGGAACTGGGGATGGGTGGCCCCAGGGAGCTGCAGTGCTGCCCAGCTCTACAGATGCTGCAGGGGGAAGAAAATAAAGGAAAGACAAGTTTAAGAAAGAGCTAATGAGAGGAGCTCATCTCAGGGCACTTAATTTTAGCAGAGTGGGTCTACCAAGGATGTGGGTACTTGTTCAGGAGCATCTACAACTTATCCTGATTTCACTTGGCTCCTTTGGGTTTTCATGAAGCACTTTCCAGAGGCACAAAACCCAAACTCCAGATTAACCAGAGCTTGCTGCTGCACTTACTTACATGAACTTACAGCACTCAGGCTTGGAACTGTCTGCACCAGACCTCATTTGGCTTTTCCATGCAGAATTCCCTGACTTTTCACTGTCCAAAAGGAAAATAAAGATCAATGTGGATGCAGAGTGACACAGACTGTTTGCCTAATTTCCCTTCTGCCCTGCCAGTGTTTGATGTTGGACCAGCCCCATCGGTCTGTCCCCCCCGACACCCCAACCAGCACCTCTGAAGCTGCCTTCAAAGCCCTCATTACCAAGGCTCATGCAACAAAACACAAAGGAGGTAGATTAAGATTTCACAGGCAGCAATTCAGGTGTGTTTTACCTTTCCAGCATCTGTCTTGGAAATCTCACCCAGTGCAAAGGAGGGGTTTCTGCACACCACTGCATGTTTGGCCCTCACCCAGTGGTGTGCCTGCAATTTCAGCATTTGTTGGGTCAGAGACTACTGTTTCCTGGGGATGGTGCCTCGCTGTCACAAAATATTATTGCTGGTGGAAAAAGAAGTTTGTTGCTCACTCAAGAAAAATAAATCCTTGACCCTTTACGAGACCTGTGCAGTAGTGGCGCCGTTGACTCCTTGTGAAAGTGTGTGGGTGGGAAAATAGTCTGTGCTGACTTTTCTGTTGGCTCTGTGAGCTGTGTCAGACATACAGCCTCTCAATAGATGCCTGATAATGCTCAGCTACTCCTCTGCTCACAGCCTGCAAGCCCCTACAGAAACACTGACTGCAAGCCTGGAATTAGAGTCTCCCACTCATTATTTGAGAAGGACGTGCCTTTCACAGCCAAGTGGCCTCTATTTGCTTGGGGGGAAACATGTGCTTATCTCTTATTTGTGTGATTTATTTCTTGAGATTAATGCATCAAATTGGCTTGCTCCCAAGCTCTCAATAAAGTCTTGGTTTTTGTGGGACTGTCCTGAACCACACAAAGTTTCACTGCCTGTTTTCTGAAACTGAAAGAAGGATTTTTATCTCAGTCATAAAGCAGAAATTGGGGGGTTTTCAGTCATAAGGCAGTCAGCATTGTTTTGATCTGCAAGCAAATGATAGCCTTCTCTGAGTTCAAGGAGGGCTATTAAATCAGCCCTGTGGAGATAGAGCAAACAAAAGCAGCCTGAGTAAAGGAGTGAAGGAGGAATGTTCCTATTCACATAAGAAGGCACGAAAGCAGGGGAGGCAAGTTAATGATCAGCTCATCTGGGGTGTTTACTTTTGCATGCCACTGGGGTAAACAGAGCCATGTCATCCCTCCAGCCTGCTCTTGTTTATAAATATACAATAACATTTACAGCTGAGCTTGCTGGACTCCCCTGGGTCCTGGCTGGAGAAGCCAAAGGGGTCCCATCTCCCAGTCCCACACGGGACAGGCCCTACTTCCAGGGCTCTGCTGATGCAAATCCACCTTCCAGCTCAGTGTTTGCACCTGTCTGTGCTGGGGAGGCACAAGCTCATCTTCCAGTAGAGCCCCTTGGAGATGTCCCCTTGGAGATGCTCCAGAAACATCTTTCCCACCCAGCTCCTGTGGATACTTGGAGCCATCCCTTTGCACTGCTGGCTTCAGAGCAACAGGAGGTCCCAGAGCCCTGTTGGTGCTTTACAACAGCCTGAGCACACAGGGTGACCAACATGCTCATCTTTGTGTCAGCCAACCCACCAAGATGACAGTCAGAGTGAGGATTTGAAGTCATCGGTGTTATTGGCTGCAACTCATAGTTATCCTTCAAAATAATCACATTTCACCTAAAAAATAAAGTTCTTATAAATGCTGTAAAGTCCCTATGAACGCTGTTATTCGGTGAGCCCCAAGAGAGGAACCAAACAGCAAATACCGGGTGATTAACTCCCCGCAGCTGATGGCTTAGTGCAACTTCTTTGTCCTGAACTCATTGATCACCACAGACAAATCTAAGGACCTCCCATTTTTCCAAGCTTCTTCCCTAGCTCTTGGTGCTGACCTGTTTGCAGTCAGCACTCAAGGTACAGCGTGCTGGGAGTCTGGAATGTGATCCTCCACAAGGACATGTCACGCAGGGTTTGCCCGCACGCAGATTTGCATCGGCTTAGAGACACTGATGTAACTTCCTGCACAGACATGATTGTGGTGGTTTAAAGCAAACTTTTCTTGTGGCTTACTTAAAACCCCCTCCCAAACAATTTAAATTGGACATATTCTAGCTTAGAGTAAGACATACCAGTGCTAATATAGGTTTTTCCTTACCTTAAACGTTGCCTCTATAGTTTAATCAATGCAATTTGATGTGTGTCCTTAGATCTATATCACATGCAAAAATATGCATTGAATCTAAATAGCATTTCTATGAATAATCACTGATATTTATTATTATTTTGTTAAATAATTCTGTTGACACATTTCTGCCACAAGTTGCATGGAAGACGAGAACTTCTGCTTCTATGAATTGTCAGTGTAGATACCAGGGAGTATTCATCCACATGTTCATTATTAAAACCATAATCCCATAACGATGGAAAAGAGCACTGAAAAAAATGGGGAATAAATTGGGAATAAATTGGTTTACATGGGAATACATGTTTACAGAAAGTTTTTGTTCACAGCATGCACAGGCCTGACAAACACATCTCCCCATTTGCATCTGTCCCCCCAAGGGGGACTTGCAGAGCACTCAATCAAATTAAAAATAGCCAAATGAGCATCAGTGAGTTGTATGTTTCTGAGGGGAAAGCAATTCATGGTTGCTTCGTGTTCCTTGCCTATAGAAAGCAAGTAATGCCGAAGCTGGCATGGATGCTGGCTCTTGTCATTGCACTGCTGGCATTTCAGGCTCATATCAAGATCAGCACAGGATAAATACTGGGAAAAATGTAATCACTGATTCTTATGCAATGAAAACAAGAATGCCAAATTTTGCAGAGAACCTCATTCACAGCAAATTATACAACCAGCTGTAATCAAGGTCGTTTCAATTTCTGTTTAAATCCACAACAATATTCAGGCCCCGTTCATTGCCCAAGAGTGAGAAAGCCACAATTGCTCTTGCGTGTCTGGATGACCCAGGGTGGTGGGGCCAGGTCCCACAAGGATGCACCCACCAGAGCCCTGTTGCCCTCTGAGGAAGCGAGCAGGGCCCGCACATCTCAGCCTTTCTGTCGTGAGTGTCAGACCCAAGCATGACTCACACATTTCCGAAGCTGCCATTCCCTCACACTGGTTTTACCTGGTCCCTGTCCTCCGTGGTTCAGGCAGATGTGTGCTCTGCCCTGCAGCCTGAGCCGAGGAGACCCTTGGCTCCTCAGGTCACTCCTACTTCATGGGCCTCGTGCCTGGTATCACCTGCACCCAGAGCCCAGGGACCAGCCCTGGGACCAGTCTGGAGCTGGGCATCAGTGCCGGGGCAAGTAGGAACTGGCTCTGTGCTGCTGGAGCTTGACTGGTCTCTGGGAAAGTTGGCTGGAGCTCAGGCTTTTGTAACGGAGGTTTATCCATGCTGCTGCCTAAGCTGGAGACAGTGGCAAGGTTTCCAGAGGGACACCCTGCAGCATTTGCACAGGGAAGCTGCTGACAAAGGGTCATGAGCAGGAAAGGGGGATGCTCTGAAATGCTTTGCTCGGCACATGGAGGACTGTGAGAGATGGTTTTATAGTTAAACTCAGGCCAAGGCCCCCAGAGATTCCAGCTCAGAGCCTCCAAGCAGAGCTCTGCATCCTCGTGCTCGCATTTCCCATCCGCACAATGGGACAATGACCCTCCCTCGGCGCCTGGACGCCAGCAGGACAGTCCCCATGGCAGCTGCGACATGGACCCACTGCCCCGCTGTGAAAGGCAGCCGAAAATGAAAAAAAAATGCTGGCTATGCTTTCCTAAATGACGGCTGAAGCTTTGCTAGACAAGACCTAGGGGCTGTCCCCACAGCGGCACCAGCAGTAA
The DNA here is from genome assembly GCA_013399855.1 of Oxyruncus cristatus. Lineage (NCBI taxonomy): Eukaryota > Metazoa > Chordata > Aves > Passeriformes > Cotingidae > Oxyruncus > Oxyruncus cristatus. Next base: position 4,772,090 of record VXAY01007089.1, on the reverse strand, counting down.
CTGTGCAAACTGCCTGGTGCACTTTAATTCCTTTTCTGGAGTGACTAACACCTCTATTATTCCCATCTGACCTCTGCAGACATCCTGTCACGCAATTGTGTGAAACTCTGTGGCAAGAAAGATAACTGGTCCTAAAATTAAACCATCCAGCACGTTTTTAATATTAGCACAGACGAGGAGTGAATTCCTCCTGGGTGGAATTCACCTCTTCTTGAACAAGCAAGCAAAACCAGCCCTCAGTACCACACCACCAGCAGTGGTGTGATGGGAATTATCTGTCTTTTTACTTGGTGAGCCTCTGGCCTGGGTAGAGCCTGTTCAGTGCAGGGACCTGCCTAGCTGCCACTGCCCTTCACAAGGTGCTGACAGAGGTCCCAGCCCAGGCACCACATGGCACATGCAGCTGGAGATTTATTCCATGAGGACAGGCAGGCTGTGGAAAATAAATGTGTGAGCAGACACTCCCTATGTGAATACCCTGGTGTTAACTGGAGTCTCACGGTATCTTTGCCTCTGGGAGAAAAGGCATTGCAGCAGCAAAGTCAGCACTGAGCCTCAGCAGGGGTATCACAGGGTCCTTTGGCTGCAACAGGATGGCTGCTCTGTTTTCTTTTAAATATGGTTTTCTGACAAAAATAACACCCTGGGCTTTCTCACAATGCCTTTTTCACAGTGAACTTCATAAGCAAGTTGGGCTTGCAGGTGCTAAAAGCTTTTTTGAAAGGCCTGACAGGCAGCCTGGCACTTTGGGGTGCAGCATGCACCCATTGTCTTGCCTCCCTGCCCTGGTGAGGGGTTTGCTCACTCCAGCAGTATGAAGAGAAGGATTCAGGTTCAGGGGATGGAGATATCTGAACTGAAACGCGACCTCAGCAGCCCACAACGTCACCGCAGAGCTCCAGCCGTGCCGTGCTGTGCAGAGGGATGCAGAGTGCCCACCCAGGTTGTGTCCTGAGCAGGGAACCCGTTATCCCACCGGATGATGTGGCTCGGGGGCTGCTGATGGAGAGCCGAGGCGGCGGAGGCTGCCTGCGACACTCAGACCTTTCCCCATCGGAAACCTTTCCCGATCTCCCCTCCGGGGAGCACTGCGGCTCTGGGATGGGGACGACGGGATCTCTTCCAGTGCAAACCAGTGCAAAACCTCTCGTCCCCCCAGGTTCCCGGTGGGATTTTTGCACTCTTGTGCTCCCTCTGGTGGTCCTCAGCCCACCTCCGCTCCCGCACTGCTCCCGCACCGCCCCCGCAGTGCTGGGCACCGCAAACCTTTAGGTCCCAGCCCCCCCGCTCCCCAGGGCCGGCAGCACCCTAAAGCGTGTCTCCGAGCCAGCCTCCGATGAAGGAGAGGTCCCGGTGCCAGCCGGACAGAGAGTGTTGCTGGGACTGCTCCAGCCGGGATCCAGGCAGGATCCACACATCCTGGGAAACAGCAATAAACACATCTTCCAAAATAAAAACTTTAGAACATACTCTCGGGAGTGATACTACAAGACACGGATATGATGGAGATGACTCAGACTAGACTGGGGCTGCAGGGATCACATTATTAAATTAAATCACACACGGACACAGACAGGACACTGTGGATTTGTCAGCCCAGTTTTGTACAAAAACACTGGACAGCTTTTTGCACCAACACCTCCACAGCTTGTACTGTTGGTATCAGCTGTGAAACACATTTGCATGGTCAGAGGTCATCTGCCTTGTTCCTACACTGCACAGGTACAGCTGGCCACCAGCGTGCCACCAGCAGGGATGGAGAACACCAACATGGAGCAAAGGCTGCAGCTCAGCCCTGTGGCTGCCAGTCCCTGGCCTGTTGAAGAGGACAAGGACACACCGAACCAGGCCAGGACATCGTGGTGCAAGGCCTGGCTTGCAGGCTGTGCTCCAGCACTGCACACGGTTCTCCTGTGCTTTCTGTCTCAGCAATCCTTGCCAGCTTTATTAGAAAGCTGGTTGTTGTTTCAAGGCTGCTTTCTAGAGGTTATTGCCAACTAGGGACGGAGGTGGGGGAGCTGCTCTCTGCACGGCGCAAATGGCAGCTGCCAAGACACCTTCTCCAAGGCCCCATAAAAGCCTGGTTATGGCTCAGGCTGCCTCCTCTCAGCCAGACATCTCGGAGGGTGACCCAGCACGGGAGGCTGCTGCACAGCCAGCTCTCCCAGCTCAGGGCCCTGTGTCCTCATCCCTGTCCATGCAGCGATGTCCAGCTGCCACACTCTCTGCCATGGTTCAGTTGTGCCCCTTGATGTCCCCAGGTCTCAGACTGGAGTTGCTGCTTACCAAAGGTGGTAAAAGAGCTAAACCTCTTGCTGTGCCCCAGGAGTAGCCCAAGACAATGGGGAACTCCAAGGCAGAGGAAAAGGAAGGGGATGTAAATAAGAAAAAGAATTCTGTTATCCTGCTCACACAGCCCTCTCCTCCTTTCCAGCACTGCCACTGCACCCCGGAAAGCCACAGTGACCCACTGTGCATCATTGACCACACTGGCTGTGCTGAGCATACACTTCATTCTAGCCTCTGACCCTAGCACCCCAAAATCTGGGTAGCTCCACACAGGGTCCAAGTTCAGCCTTTCCTGGGAGCAACGAGCAGCCCAGCAGCTCCCAACAGTGCTTTTTTTGGGGGTACAGACTTGACATTTCAGAGCTGCTTTCCAGAGCAAACAATAAATCTTTAAAATAAGTGTGGGGTTCTCTGAAAGGCACTGAATTCAATGGCTGAGCCCTGCAACAAAGGCTCTTCCTGAGCGCAGTGGCTCCCTGCCCATCGCACTCCCAGGGGGACGGCAGAGGCGGCAGAGAGGAGGTGAGTGCTGGCTCCAGTTTGTAAACTGTGACTGCTGGAGAAAACAAAACCTGTCCAGAAGTTTCGGGAGGCATCAATGCCTTGCACTGGCGCAGCTGGTCCCTGGGGAGAACAGCACCATGAGCTGCTGCTTTTCCCCAGCCCCAAGGCACCCGTCTTGCCATGGGGCATTCTGTTGAAGCTCTTTTGGGGGGAGCTGCTGCCATCTCTGCCAACACCAGCTGCAAGTGCAAGGTGATGCCCCACAGACATTTCTTCTCACAAAGAGCTCGCAGTTGGTTTCTGCACATCACAGGGCGATTCCCATCTAACCACTATCCATCTTAAGTGTCCTGGTCTGGTAGGGGACAGACACCCATCAGTGCAGGCACCCATCCGTGACTGCTAGCAGTGCTGTTAGAAGGAACCAGCTGCTTCTGCATTTTGCAGGTTGGTCCTTGCCTGTGAGGAGGTGAAACTCCACATCTGACTGACTGCTGCAGAGCCAAAGCAGGCTGGACAGGCACAGCTGGTGACCCACACCACAGGGCTCTCTCCAGGTGAAGCATCATCATCAATCCTTTTACTTTGCACAGCCCTTTAGTCAAAATGCTTTCCATAGAGAAATCCTTTATCTTTCAAAACTGATCCCTCTGCTTTCTGGGACCTTTTCGTGGTTGCAAATAAACAATTAAATACATGTAGCTGTCTCCCATGTTAACTTTTCATTCGATATCATCGACAGCTGACATCATTTCAGAGCATGAAACCACAAAGTCAAAGTAAGTGAAAGCATAGAAGAACCAGGGCTCAAATGGTGAAACATTCCCAACCAGAGGCTGCTAAAATGAAACAGCAAAAGTATTTCTATGGTTGAGAATAGCCCTGTTATCTCTCAGGGAGACAGCAAACTTTCCCCTCCAAGGAACCTGTGAGTCAGCACCACCAAGAGAGGCAGCCCTACACAAATGTGCTCGAGGAGAAACTCTACTATATGTTGCCGTATACTGAGAGGCACAAGTAAACTCTATTACTGTCATTAATTCTGCAACAAAATTATTTTTCCAAATCTTCCCCAAACCAGATGTGGAAACGTTTAGCTACCTCTGCACTCCTCCAGCCCTGAGCCTGAACCAAGTGTTTCAAGAGGAAGAGGGAGGTGGAAACCATGACTGGTTTCAGTGAAACTCATGGATTTCCCAATTCATGGTATCATTTACTGACATCATGAAACTAATTGGGCTTTTTCTTCTGTCTCTTTACAGTTAGGTATTTTCCCCAAGAGGCTGAAATTTCTCTTTCTTGCAAACAAAATTGAGTTTCTTTCCTGTAAAGAGCACAGGAATGTAGATTTTGTTCCCAGAAGCAAGATTCAGAAATCATTAATTTTTTTTTTATAATACTTTATTAGATGTAGTCAGTGCAAAAGACAGTGCTAAAAGTTAGCAGCTCCACTAGCCCATCTCAACACTGGCTCTCCCAAATCACATATCAGACTGGAAAACAAAAGGGAGGTCACCTTGCTTCCCTCCTTGGCTTCTCCCCATGGCTTACACAGCCCTGCTTTTCTGTGGCTTATCGTGTCTCCTGCCTCCTCGGTGTGCTGCCATGAAGCTGGGACACTCAGGACCATGCAATACATGTGTCTGTCCAGGTGATGGACTTGCTGGGAAGGGCTGAGCCAGGCTGAGCGGGCTGTGGAAGCCAATGTCTGCAATGCAGCCATTGGAGTCTCCCACTGCTCTCCCAAGCTGCAGCCAGGGTGCAGCAACAGGAACCAATCCATGAGAACTCTCTCTGTGCCACCTCCATTCAAAGGCACTAATTATTTCTTGCAGTTTTCATCATCCACTGAAATAAATAATGTTGGGCAAATGTAGCTGTGCACACTTCCTAAGCTGTTCAGCTCACAGGGTGGACGGATCTTCTGCTGTGTGCAGGACTTTGGTGTAGGTGTGCACTTCTGCAGGCAGCTCTGCTCTGTCCCATCACACCTGGTCATGTCCCCCCTCCAGCACCACTCAAAACCAGACCCATTCCCAGCAGGACAGGCTTTGGGGCTGGCATGGGGCCCAACCCTGCATCCCATCCCGAGGGCAGTCTGGAGGCGCTGCCTCCTCACTGCCTGCACACCCTTTTCCTGTTCCCCACAAGAGCTACATGTTATCACACCCACTAGACTTGACATTTCATGAAGGCAGAAAATGAATAAAAGATAAGCAGAGAGAAGCACTAATTTAGGAAAGTACTAATTAAACTTATTCTGGGTGGTCTCATTTTGGCATTCTGCCTTTTGGGCTAGACTGGTTTTGTTGCCGCTTCCATTTCTCACACGTTTTCTCCTCTCACCTCTCCACGCACCCACAGCCATCCCTGCAGGGGATTTCTGTGGTGTCTGGTCCTGGTGTCTGGGGGTTCCAAGGCATCACTGGCTTGGGCGCAGGGCAGAACTTTACCTTCATTACCCCGGACTGTGCTGCATCCTTCCTATTAAAGTGTGCATTTTCAGTGAAAAGCATAAGGCTGTGATTAGATTTCACTGGAACTGGGCCAGATGAGGCAGGTAAGTGTCTGGTCTTCTGTCCCAAATGACACTACTGTAAATGAATTTGCCAAGCGTGTGTGGTGCAGTCACTCTCCATGCAGGTTTTGGCCTTCTGCTCATGCAACATCTCTTTGCACCCAAGGCAACATGAGAAATACAATTTGAAGCCTGTTTTGCCACTGCTTCTGCACTAGGCATTGCTGAATTAACTCCTGGTGCAAGCCTGCAGTTTTTCACAGAGAGTCAGAACCTGCATGGCTTTAAATTCCAGACTCACCCCTGAAGCCTCCTTGCTAGCTGGAGGCACCACGAGATAGAAAGCTCTTAGTAGAAGGGAAGATGTGAATGAGGTGCCTCCCCATGAGTTCTGCCAGTGTTGACAAGAGGGTATGAACAACACTTCTTCATCCCACTGTTCAGAGCAGAAAACACTCTGTTGTACAGCAGGTGAAGTCAGGGTAATTGAGTAATTAAAAAAACCTGAGTAATTTAGGGTAAAAACTTGTGTAAAGGTATATTGTGCTCTGGCCATGTAGAAACCTTATTAATGTCTATCTCCAGGAACAATGCTCATCTTCCTGTTAAAATTCTGCTAATAGGGTAACTGGCCCATGGCCAACCTGTACACCCAGTGCCATGATTTCCTCTTTACCCAGGAACACAGCACAAGCAGCTGGGATCAGGGGCCTTGGCATGGAGCTGTTTTGCCTGCTCAAAGCTGCCTTATTAGAAAACACTTCTCTTCAGGAAAATGGGTGTCACCAACAAAAACCAGGATGGAGATTTTCAAAAGCAATGAAGATCTCTATGGGATCCGGATACCCCGAAAGCCCCTTGAGATAAACTTTCCCCAGGTGGGGGTCAAGGAGCCACCAAAGCAAGTGGTCATGGGCTGGAGAGCCACAGTGCCTGCATAACACTTCCCAAAGCCTTTCCACTCCTTCCCAGGGTGGGAAACCAGGGACACGCCAGCAGGGTGCTTGGGGCTGGCCTGCCAGGCTCTTTCCAGTATTTGAGCCATTGATCCTATCCTCCACAAGCCCAGTCTTAATTCTGAAAGCACCTGCTGGAAGGGCAGCAATCACAGTCCAATGCCCAGCATGGGAACGAGCTGCCTACAGACAGCAAAAGGTAAGATGCTCCTCACTAATATCACAGAGAGAGGCTTAAAACTCAACTGTGAAAGAAGGGTACCAGCACGAGGGCAGGCTCAAGAGCCTCCCTGACTCCCTTCTGGTGCTCCTGGGCTGGACATGGGCCTGTTTGCTTTGGAAATGGAGTTGGATCTCCTGGGAGCACCTGCCCAGGAACAGTCCATGGGGTAACCAGCAGCTCAGAGAAACTCGCTTTCCTTGCTAGTTTATTGGGTAGAAGCTCTCAGAGATGCACAGCTTCACTGCTTGGGTTTTCTTTTGGCCTACCCTTTAGGAATTAATACATCTTCCAGGTAAAAAGCCAGGAGACAGGATGTCTTTTCCAGGAGGTGGCCAAGGGCATCTGAAGACAACAACTAACCTACCTTTTCACAGACTCCTTGCATGTCCAAGGGATTCCTCCTGGGGCTATTGCCTTGAATTGTACCAAATGACTCTTGGACGGTATAATTTATGATATGTGCCATATGTCAGAGGTCCATGGGGTGGTCACAGAGCACAATACATAAAATATTCAGCTACAAATATCAGTTTTCCTACTGTATCAGCATAACAAGGACTTTTGCAACCGTCTGATGGTGGGACTGGTTTGTATTGCAAATGTCCCTGTCTAATCTATGGCTCTGTATTAAATAACACATTATCCTACCATGGCATTTTGCTTTGCCAGAAGAGCACAATATTTATACGTACGTGCCCACAGTACTGCACTTCTGGCAGAATACTGTATCAATTACAAATTGCAAGTTTGGTAACACAACTCAGAAAAAAGTTTTAAACTTGCTGGCCTTGGGGAAGTCAGAGGAGCTTGTTTAGGTACAGAAAAATCACAGGAGCAGACAAAGTCATCATGTGCTGTTTCAATAAATATTGATCTTCGAAATTGCTGACACTTTTGCGTGAAGAAGCTGAAGAGCTGCTGTAACAGATAATTTCTCAATGTTATTTCAAATCCATGAGAGCAGTGCTGCTTTCAAGACGAGGAGAGCTCTTCACTCATGGGTCAGTGCATCTTCTGCCAACGGCATTTGCTCAAGGACGAGGCCAGCAGGCATCTCCACAGCCAGCGTGCTGGTGGTTGTCCTATGGACAGCCATGCTTCTGCTTCTCACAGTGAGAGAGAACAAAGTGGAAAGAGCTTCGGCCCTTTTTTGGAGTGACCTTGATGTGCAACTCCCCTCCCACCATTTCAAGCTCTACTTTTTGTATCCTGCCTCTGTCCCCTCTCGCACTGCACCAGAAAACTTCTGCAGTGATTTTGGCATGTGGTTCTGCAGCAGCATCTTCTCCCCTGCCCTCCTTTCTGTGCTTGGTCTAGTTGATGTATCCATGGGGAGAGTTGACAAAAGGGCTGGAAATATACAGGGAAATACACAGGGAAGTGCCGAGCTGACCCTGGGCTCTGCACAGGCCAGGTCACAACAGCAATGCCAAAGGCTTGCCAGGGACAGGCTGGAGTATCTCACTCTTCCCCGCCCTGAATTTAGTTAGAATGTTTTACAGGCAGTTTTCTATTGAGATGTCGGCTGTGCTATCAACCCGCCCCCTCCCCTGCACATAATCAAAATATTTTGATAACCGAAAAATGTCAGGCAATACAGCAAATTTTGCAGTAAATAAATACAGCAAATAACTGCAAAGACAAGGAGGGGAGGAGCAGGGAGCTGGTGCCTCTGCAGAAGGTTTCCATCCCCAAACAAGAAAAAAATAGTTTAAAATTAGCAGTTCAACAGAAATAGTTACTTTCCACACAAATAAACCTCCTCTAGTGAAAAAAAAGGAGACCGATGGTAGGGAATGTCATGCTGCTGGTTCACACCTCTCTGCCTTGGAAGGCTACAGCACAGCCCCACGGCACGGCCGCGTGTTGGCCCAGCACGGCCCGGCCGCTCCTCGCAGCAGACAAGGAGTGATCCGATGAACCGCCTGGCAAACGGGCCCTCGGCGAGTTACTGAACACATCCCAAACACGTGTGACAAATTGCAATGACAGGGTTGTGCTGGCAGGCTGGATGGCGGGTGATGGAATCCCTGTCCAGACAGTGCTACGCTCCGGGCACACTTTGAGCCAGGGGAAGGCAAAAGATGTTGCCAAAAACCCATCGGCACAGCCACCGCACCCTTTTTCCACGCTGCGGCGAGTGGCTGAGGATACAAGCACTGAGGGTGCCCAGAAAGCCAAGCTGGGACTGTCACACCAGGGGCAGAGTTGGGGGAAATGTGAAATGCCAGGGCTGGTGCACAAGGGTAGATGAAGGAGATCCAGAAAGAAACCAAGCACCAACCCACCACTCTGTCTGGTCACAGGGACCGAAACACCTGAGGAAGGGTGACAGAGCTTGAGATGGGCAGTGCCCTGCGCTGGGGGGGGTAAAGCAATAAATAAAAGGCACCACTCCTCTTCTGCTCATCAGGAACACCCGTTCTGCACATTGGGAAACACAAGGTGCTGTGGCCATGCACACCTGCACTTACTCCTTGCCACCATCCCAGGCACCACAGACTGCCCACCCGCACTCCCTGTGCCCCACACAGCCCCTGCAGACACGGGGACCCCCTTTTCCACACCAAACCCCAGTGTCGGGATACGGTTAGGGACTGGCCAGACACTCATCCAAGAAGCAGTGAAGTTTATTAGCTCAGTAGCAGTGGAAAGTTTCCAGGCTGGGCAGGATGCTCTGGCAGTGAGCCGGGTGGGGAGCAGGGGCTGCACAAGGCTCTCATTGCAACAGGAAAGCAAGGGCAGCTTGGGTAGCACAGCTCTCAGAGCCCAGGGGCTGCTCTTGAAGAGGTGTTTCTCTTGAGCCATTTGTCCCCTCCAATGTACCTTGTCCCACCAACATCCCTCCTGAAAGGGCATGTAACCTGCAAGCTTTTGGGTTTATTCTCCTTCCACTTGTGGACAGCAGAGGTAAACCTGGTTAGGCACTGGGCAAACAGAATTGGTCTCCTCAAAGAGTTTCCTGCCTTTGCCATCAGCCTACAGCACAGAAGGGGTGGCCACAGCTCATCCCTGTGACAGGGAGCAGAAGGATTTCAGCAGGCCACTTTTCATATGTGTGGTGCAGGATGTTTATTTTTTTTAACCAGCTGCCACCTCTGCAAGGGTATCGCATTCTGAGTGTCTGACAAGCCCCGGCCCGGCTGGGTGTCTCTGCCAAGGCAGGGGAAAGCCAGTGGGCCTCACTGCATCTCTGGAGTGCAACTGCAATGCCCTGAGAGCTGGTGGACAGGCGAGGAGCAGGACCTGGGCAGGACCCTGCAGGTGTGCCTGTGAGAGGGCAAGCAGCAAACAGCTTCACTGGGGTGCTTTGGGCTTTCTGCTTTCTGCCCCAGTGATCTGTGGGGCACATCTCTGCTCAGAGGCAGGGGTCATAAAGCATCCATCTGCAAAAATACCCAGCAAACACAATCCCTCGCCCTTCCCCCGGTCTCTGTGAGCAGCATTCATTCCTCGCTCTCGCTGTAGATCCGGCATGCCGAGTCCTTTCTCCCCAAGAGTATTCTCCCTTTACAAAGCAAGATCATAAAGCAGTGACATAATCCAAGCTTGGCAAACACTTTTGCTGATGTTAAGCCAGTGCCTTTCGTGGTTCTCACTGCAGCTTTTGAGGCCATGATATACATGGCGCAACCAGCTGATTAAATGTGCAGGAGCCTCCCAAGATACCATTTCATCCGAAACGCTGACATGTATATTTGACTTCCAATAAGTGTGGGGCTTTTTTTTTTTTTTTTTTTCATTTTTAATTAGTTCTCACAAGGGTGGGAGTCAGATACAGCTACACAATGAAGTTCTCCATAGAATAGGTATGATTCAACCAGATGACTCCTGGCCAGACTTCCTAACCCATCTACCTTGCAGCGGAGCCTCAAAGCCAAATTAATTAGAGGCCACCCACAAGCAGATGTGATTCTGTGTAGGTGAATCTCTTTGCCCATTCATTCCCCACCACATCTGCTGAGATCTCAACATACAACACACACGCTAAGGGTGAGTGGGAAGGCTCTGGTGCTAAATAAATGACTCGATTCGTTTCGTTTTGGCACTGAAACGAAGCCAGCCAGTGAGGCTGAGTAGTAAACAATAGTAATGCGGGGAGAAAAAAGTAAAAAAAAAAAAAAAAATAGTAGCATATAAGATGTCTCAATGAAGAGGTGTGATTGCTGGCAAAATGTGTCCTGTTTGAGTTTATGGGATGTACAGAGTCTTTTTATTAGGGATACTTTTTGCTATTAGCGTAATAAAAAAAGGACCAATTGTTTCTGCCATCTGAGAAAACTCTTGGTGGAACAGGCAGAAATCCAGGAATAATTAAGAAAATAATAGTGCACACCCAACAAGAAAAACATTATTTGTTTAAAGATGAAGTCCCTCCAGAATACTTGGTAGTGATTGCGTTTCTTTCAAAAGGGGGGGAAAAACCCTTCTAAATGAAAAGCAGCAGCCATCAGCTAGTTTCTAAGATCTCAAGTGGAAAAGCGCAGGGTTGTAAACCCCCTCAGTGCTGAGGCTTTTCCATTTTCACTGCTCTTATCAGCCTTTGTAAGTTGCAAAATAATAGTGTTTTGCCCCTACATGTTTCCATCAGAGGATCAGAAGCACTTCACAAAGCAGAATTAATTGAGCTTCACTGCTCACCTGTGAGAACAGAGCAATTATTTAGCAACAGGGTTTGGGGTTTTTTTGCTGTTTGGGGTGGAGGTAGAAATAAAAACTGCAAGATTACAAACCCACCAAGCCAACAAGGGACTTGTCAGCTTTGCCCATTTCCAACAATGAACGTGACAAACCTGGAAGTTTCTGACCGCCAGATCTGGGTTCTGCCTTCGGAAAGGATCACTTTGCCCCAGTATCACCTTCCCCTAGGCCTCACCTTGCCAGACTCCCCACCAGCACAAATCACCATCCTCCCAAGCTCTGACTCTTCCTAATTTAAAAGTCTTTAGAAAACCGTGTCTCCAAACTGCCCATCTTTCCCGCAAGTGTCTGCCAACCCACACCCGGGATGTGAGATGTGGGCTCTGAAATCCTACTCCCATCGCTCCTGTGTGACTCTAGGCAGGTTATAGCACAGGCGGAACATCTGCTGAGCCTGTGGGTAGGGGAAAGGAGGGCTGCGAATCAGTGTTTGTGGAGAACTTCATATCACAGTAATGGAGGGGAAAAAGAACAACTCTAAGTCTCGCTCTGATGTCGTGTGAGTGCACAGGCAGAGCCACACACGGAGCAACAAGACATCAACTTTTAGCCGAAAAGGGCTGGGAAAGCATCATCCCTGCTCCGGGTGGGTTACAAGAGGCCATAAACCGCGGATGGAGGAGCAGCGGAACGAGCCGCTTTGCACGGCAGGCGAAGCCGCGCTTCCCCAGCGCTGCCGTGCAGCTCTTGCGGTTTCTACATATTTGTTTGTTTACTTTTTCCCCGAATGGAGGGTTTGCTCCCCGCACGCAGCTTTCGGCAGCGGCCGTCCCGGCTCACGGCACCGGACCGGGGGTGGGCGAACCCTCCCCCGGAGCCCGCGGGGGCCGCGCACCCCGCGCCGGGCGGTACC